>CAWUFW010017204.1:0-273520 GCA_963921515.1 Calotriton arnoldi
CCAGATCTATGACTGGGGGTGAGTGTCTGAAAAGTTTCAGCGCTCCGTCCATCATCTCCTTGTGTTTACTTTGTTCACCCTAAGTTGGCAGGGTATGCCCAGACGTGGGTCCCTTGCTCACTTTGCCACTGGATTCAAGCTAGCCTGGCTGATGAGGGCTGTTAGCCCGAAACCGGTCCCAGGATGCTTGTTTCCGGTCCAGGGAAGACATGGCTTGGCAGTTCGGGCTGGACTTTTCCCTTGAGGCACAGGGTCAAGACTGATTTGCATATATCTGTGTCTGAACTTGTGTGGCGAAGTGAGCTAAAGAACGATGATGGATTCAACTCACATCTGTGATCTGGGGGTGAGTGTCTGAAAAGTTTAAGTGCTCCGTCCATCATCTCCTTGTGTTTGCTTTGTTCGCCCTAAGTTGGCAGGGTATGCCCAGACGTGGGTCCCTTGCTCACTTTGCCACTGGATTCAAGCTAGCCTGACTGATGAGGGCTGTTAGCCCGAAACCGGTCCCAGGATGCTTGTTTCCGGTCCAGGGAAGACATGGCTTGGCAGTTCGGGCTGGACTGTTCCCATGAGGCACAGGGTCAAGACTGATTTGCATATATCTGTGTCTGAACTGGGGTGGCGAAGTGAGCAAAAGAACGATGATGGATTCAACCCAGATCTGTGACTGGGGGTGAGTGTCTGGAAAGTTTCAGCGCTCCGTCCATCATCTCCTTAAGTTTGCTTTGTTCACCCTAAGTTGGCAGGGTATGCCCATATGTTGGTCCCTTGCTCACTTTGGCACTGGATTCAAGCTAGCCTGGCTGACGACTGCTGTTAGTCCGAAACCGGTCCCAGGATGCTCGTTTCCGGTCCAGGGAAGATATGGCTTGGCAGTTTGGGATGGACTGTTCCCATGAGGCACAGGGTCAAGACTGATTTGCATATATCTGTGTCTGAACTGGGGTGGCGAAGTGAGCTAAAGAACGATGATGGATTCAACCCAGATCTGTGACTGGGGGTGAGTGTCTGAAAAGTTTCAGCGCTCCGTCCATCATTTCCTTGTGTTTGCTTTGTTCGCCCTAAGTTGGCAGGGTATGCCCAGACGTGGGTCCCTTGCTCACTTTGCCACTGGATTCAAGCTAGCCTGGTTGATGAGTGCTGTTAGCCCGAAACCCATCCCAGGATGCTTGTTTCCGGTCCAGGGAAGACATGGCTTGGCAGTTCGGGCTGGACTGTTCCCATGAGGCACAGGGTCAAGACTCATTTGCATATATCTGTGTCTGAAATCGGGTGGCGAAGTGAGCTAAAGAACGATGATGGATTCAACCCAGATCTGTGACTGGGGGTGAGTGTCTGAAAAGTTTCAGTGCTCCGTCCATCATCTCCTTGTGTTTGCTTTGTTCGCCCTAAGTTGGCAGGGTATGCCCAGACGTGGGTCCCTTGCTCACTTTGCCACCAGATTCAAGCTAGCCTGGCTGATGAGGGCTGTGAGCCCGAAACCGGTCCCAGGATGCTTGTTTCCGGTCCAGGGAAGACATGACTTGGCAGTTCGGTCTGGACTGTTCCCATGAGGCACAGGGTCAAGACTGATTTGCATATATCTGTGTCTGAACTGGGGTGGCGAAGTGGGCTAAAGAACGATGATGGATTCAACCCAGATCTGTGACTGGGGGTGAGTGTCTATAAAGTTTCAGCGCTCTGTCCATCATCTCCTTGTGTTTGCTTTGTTCACCCTAAGTTGGCAGGGTATGCCCAGACGTGGGTCCCTTGCTCACTATGCCACTGGATTCAAGCTAGCCTGGCTGATGAGGGCTGTTAGCCCGAAACCAGTCCCAGGATGCTTGTTTCCGGTCCAGGGACGACATGGCTTGGCAGTTCGGGCTGGACAGTTCCCATGAGGCACAGGGTCAAGATTGATTTGCATATATCTGTGTCTGAACTGGGGTGGCAAAGTGAGCTAAAGAATGATGATGGATTCAACCCAGATCTGTGACTGGGGATGAGTGTCTGAAAAGTTTCAGCGCTCCGTCCATCATCTCCTTGTGTTTGCTGTGTTCGCCCGAAGTTGGCAGGGTATGCCCAGACGTGGGTCCCTTGCTCACTTTGCCACTGGATTCAAGCTAGTCTGGCTGATGAGGGCAGTTAGCCCGAAACCTGTCCCAGGATGCTTGTTTCTGGTCCTGGGAAGACATGGCTTGGCAGTTCGGGCTGAACTGTTCCCATGAGGCACAGGGTCAAGACTGATTTGCATATATCTGTGTCTGAACTGGGGTGGCGAAGTGAGCTAAAGAACGATGATGGATTCAACCCAGATCTGTGACTGGGGGTGAGTGTCTGAATAGTTTCAGCGCTCCGTCCATCATCTCCTTGTGTTTGCTTTGTTCGCCCTTAATTGGCAGGGTATGACCAGACGTGGGTCCCTTGCTCACTTTGCCACTGGATTCAAGCTAGCCTGGCAGATGAGGGCTGTTAGTCCGAAACTGGTCCCAGGATGCTTGTTTCCAGTCCAGGGAAGACATGGCTTGGCAGTTTGGGAAGGACTGTTCCCATGAGGCACAGGGTCAAGACTGATTTGCATATATCTGTGTCTGAACTGGGGTTGCGAAGTGAGCTAAAGAACGATGATTGATTCAACCCAGATCTGTGACTGGGGGTGAGTGTCTGAAAAGTTTCAGCGCTCCGTCCATCATCTCCTTGTGTTTGCTTTGTTCGCCCTAAGTTGGCAGGGTATGCCCAGACGTGGGTCCCTTGCTCACTTTGCCACTGGATTCAAGCTAGCCTGGCTGATGAGGGCTGTTAGCCCGAAACCGGTCCCAGGATACTTGTTTCCGGTCCAGGGAAGACATGGCTTGGCAGTTCGGGCTGGACTGTTCCCATGAGGCACAGGGTGAAGACTGATTTGCATATATCTGTGTCTGAACTGGGGTGGCGAAGTGAGCTAATGAACGATGATGGATTCAACCCAGATCTGTTACTGGGGGTGAGTGTCTGAAAAGTTTCAGCGCTCGTCCATCATCTCCTTGTGTTTGCTTTGTTGGCCCTAAGTTGGCAGGGTATGCCCAGACGTGGGTCCCTTGCTCACTTTGCCACTGGATTCAAGCTACCCTGGCCAATGAGGGCTGTTAGCCTGAAACCGGTCCCAGGTTTCTTGTTTCCGGGCCAGGGAAGACATGGCTTGGCAGTTCGGGATGGACTGTTCCGATGAGGCACAGGGTCAAGACTGATTTGCATATATCTGTGTCTGAACTGGGGTGGCGAAGTGAGCTAAAGAACGATGATGGATTCAACCCAGATCTGTGACTGGAGGTGAGTGTCTGAAAAGTTTCAGCGCTCCGTCCATCATCTCCTTCTGTTTGCTTTGTTCGCCCTAAGTTGGCAGGGTATGCCCAGACTCGGGTCCCTTTCTCACTTTGCCACTGGATTCAAGCTAGCCTGGCTGATGAGGGCTGTTAGCCCGAAACCGGTCCCAGGATGCTTGTTTCCGGTCCAGGGAAGACATGGCTTGGCAGTTCGGGCTGGACTGTTCCCATGAGGCACAGGGTCAAGACTGATTTGCATATATCTGTGTCTGAACTGGGGTGGCGAAGTGAGCTAAAGAACGATGATGGATTCAACACAGATCTGTGAGTGGGGGTGAGTGTCTGAAAAGTTTCAGCGCTCCGTCCATCATCTCCTTGTGTTTGCTTTGTTCGCCCTAAGTTGGTAGGGTATGCCCAGACGTGCGTCCCTTGCTCACTTTGCCACTGGATTCAAGCTAGCCTGGCCGATGACTGCTGGTAGTCTGAAACTGGTCCCAGGATGCTTGTTTCAGGTCCAGGGAAGACATGGCTTGGCAGTTCGGGATGGACTGTTCCCATGAGGCACAGAGTCAAGACTGATTTGCATATATCTGTGTCTGAACTGGGGTGGCGAAGTGAGCTAAAGAGCGATGATGGATTCAACACAGATCTCTGACTGGGGGTGAGTGTCTGAAAAGTTTCAGCGCTCCGTCCATCATCTCCTTGTGTTTGCTTTGTTCGCCCTAATTTGGCAGGGTATGCCCAGACCTCGGTCCCTTGCTCACTTTGCCACTGGATTCAAGCTAGCCTGGCTGATGAGGGCTGTTAGCCCAAAACCATTCCCAGGATGCTTGTTTCCGGTCCAGGGAAGACATGGATTGGCAGTTCGGGCTGGACTGTTCCCATGAGGCACAGGGTCAAGACTGATTTGCATATATCTGTGTCTGGACTGGGGTGGCGAAGTGAGCTAAAGAACGATGATGGATTCAACCGAGATCTATGACTGGGGGTGAGTGTCTGAAAAGTTTCAGCGCTCCGTCCATCATCTCCTTGTGTTTTCTTTGTTCGCCCTCAGTTGGCAGGATATGCCCAGACGTGGGTCCCTTGCTCACTTTGCCACTGGATTCAAGCTAGCCTGGCTGATGAGGGCTGTTAGCCCGAAACCGGTCCCAGGATGCTTGTTTCCGGTCCAGAGAAGACATGGCTTGGAAGTTCGGGCTGGACTGTTCCCATGAGGCACAGTGTCAAGATTGATTTGCATTCATCTGTGTCTGAACTGGGGTGGCGAAGTGAGCTAAAGAACGATGATGGATTCAACCCAGATCTGTGACTGGGGGTGAGTGTCTGAAAAGTTTCAGCGCTCCGTCCATCATCTCCTTGTGTTTGCTTTGTTCGCCCTAAGTTGGCAGGGTATGCCCAGACGTGGGTCCCTTGCTCACTTTGCCACTGGATTCAAGCTAGCCTGGCCGATGAGGGCTGTTAGTCCGAAACCGGTCCCAGGATGCTTGTTTCCGGTACAGGGAAGACATGGCTTGGCAGTTCGGGATGGACTGTTCCCATGACGCACAGGGTCAAGACTGATTCGCATATATCTGTGTCTGAACTGGGGTGGCTAAGTGAGCTATTGAACGATGATGGATTCAACCCAGATCTGTGACTGGGGGTGAGTGTCTGAAAAGTTTCAGTGCTCCATCCATCATCTCCTTGTGTTTGCTTTGTTCGCCCTAAGTTGGCAGGGTATGCCCAGACGTGGGTCCCTTGCTCACTTTGCCACTGGATTCAAGCTAGCCTGGTTGATGAGTGCTGTTAGCCCGAAACCCATCCCAGGATGCTTGTTTCCGGTCCAGGGGAGACATGGCTTGGCAGTTCGGGCTGGACTGTTCCCATGAGGCACAGGGTCAAGACTCATTTGCATATATCTGTGTCTGAAATCGGGTGGCGAAGTGAGCTAAAGAACGATGATGGATTCAACCCAGATCTGTGACGGGGGGTGAGTGTCTGAAAAGTTTCAGTGCTCCGTCCATCATCTCCTTGTGTTTGCTTTGTTTGCCCTAATTTGGCAGGGTATGCCCAGACGTGGGTCCCTTGCTCACTTTGCCACTGGATTCAAGCTAGCCTGGCTGATGAGGGCTGTTAGCCCGAAACCGTTCCCAGGATGCTTGTTTCCGGTCCAGGGAAGACATGGCTTGGCAGTTCGGGCTGGACTGTTCCCATGAGGCACAGGGTCAAGACTGATTTGCATATATCTGTGTCTGAATTGGGGTGGCGAAGTGAGCTAAAGAACGATGATGGATTCAACCCAGATCTATGACTGGGGGTGAGTGTCTGAAAAGTTTCAGCGCTCCGTCCATCATCTCCTTGTGTTTACTTTGTTCGCCCTAAGTTGGCAGGGTATGCCCAGACGTGGGTCCCTTGCTCACTTTGCCACTGGATTCAAGCTAGCCTGGCTGATGAGGGCTGTTAGCCCGAAACCGGTCCCAGGATGCTTGTTTCCGGTCCAGGGAAGAAATGGCTTGGCAGTTCGGGCTGGACTTTTCCCTTGAGGCACAGGGTCAAGACTGATTTGCATATATCTGTGTCTGAACTGGGGTGGCGTAGTGAGCTAAAGAACGATGATGGATTCAACTCACATCTGTGACTGGGGGTGAGTGTCTGAAAAGTTTCAGTGCTCCGTCCATCATCTCCTTGTGTTTGCTTTGTTCGCCCTAAGTTGGCAGGGTATGCCCAGACGTGGGTCCCTTGCTCACTTTGCCACTGGATTCAAGCTAGCCTGACTGATGAGGGCTGTTAGCCCGAAACCGGTCCCAGGATGCTTGTTTCCGGTCCAGGGAAGACATGGCTTGGCAGTTCGGGCTGGACTGTTCCCATGAGGCACAGGGTCAAGACTGATTTGCATATATATGTGTCTGAACTGGGGTGGCGAAGTGAGCTAAAGAACGATGATGGATTCAACCCAGATCTGTGACTGGGGGTGAGTGTCTGGAAAGTTTCAGCGCTCCGTCCATCATCTCCTTAAGTTTGCTTTGTTCACCCTAAGTTGGCAGGGTATGCCCATATGTTGGTCCCTTGCTCACTTTGGCACTGGATTCAAGCTAGCCTGGCTGATGACTGCTGTTAGTCCGAAACCGGTCCCAGGATGCTCGTTTCCGGTCCAGGGAAGACATGGCTTGGCAGTTCGGGATGGACTGTTCCGATGAGGCACAGGGTCAAGACTGATTTGCATATATCTGTGTCTGAACTGGGGTGGCGAAGTGAGCTAAAGAACGATGATGGATTCAACCCAGATCTGTGACTGGGGGTGAGTGTCTGAAAAGTTTCAGCGCTCCGTCCATCATTTCCTTGTGTTTGCTTTGTTCGCCCTAAGTTGGCAGGGTATGCCCAGACGTGGGTCCCTTGCTCACTTTGCCACTGGATTCAAGCTAGCCTGGCCAATGAGGGCTGTTACCCCGAAACCGGTCCCAGGATGCTTGTTTCCGGTCCAGGGAAGACATGGCTTGGCAGTTCGGGATGGACTGTTCCGATGAGGCACAGGGTCAAGACTGATTTGCATATATCTGTGTCTGAACTGGGGTGGCGAAGTGAGCTAAAGAACGATGATGGATTCAACCCAGATCTGTGACTGGAGGTGAGTGTCTGAAAAGTTTCAGCGCTCCGTCCATCATCTCCTTCTGTTTGCTTTGTTCGCCCTAAGTTGGCAGGGTATGCCCAGACTCGGGTCCCTTTCTCACTTTGCCACTGGATTCAATCTAGCCTGGCTGATGAGGGCTGTTAGCCCGAAACCGGTCCCAGGATGCTTGTTTCCGGTCCAGGGAAGACATGGCTTGGCAGTTCGGGCTGGACTGTTCCCATGAGGCACAGGGTCAAGACTGATTTGCATATATCTGTGTCTGAACTGGGGTGGCGAAGTGAGCTAAAGAACGATGATGGATTCAACACAGATCTGTGAGTGGGGGTGAGTGTCTGAAAAGTTTCAGCGCTCCGTCCATCATCTCCTTGTGTTTGCTTTGTTCGCCCTAAGTTGGTAGGGTATGCCCAGACGTGCGTCCCTTGCTCACTTTGCCACTGGATTCAAGCTAGCCTGGCCGATGACTGCTGGTAGTCTGAAACTGGTCCCAGGATGCTTGTTTCAGGTCCAGGGAAGACATGGCTTGGCAGTTCGGGATGGACTGTTCCCATGAGGCACAGAGTCAAGACTGATTTGCATATATCTGTGTCTGAACTGGGGTGGCGAAGTGAGCTAAAGAGCGATGATGGATTCAACACAGATCTCTGACTGGGGGTGAGTGTCTGAAAAGTTTCAGCGCTCCGTCCATCATCTCCTTGTGTTTGCTTTGTTCGCCCTAATTTGGCAGGGTATGCCCAGACGTGGGTCCCTTGCTCACTTTGCCACTGGATTCAAGCTAGCCTGGCTGATGAGGGCTGTTAGCCCAAAACCATTCCCAGGATGCTTGTTTCCGGTCCAGGGAAGACATGGATTGGCAGTTCGGGCTGGACTGTTCCCATGAGGCACAGGGTCAAAACTGATTTGCATATATCTGTGTCTGGACTGGGGTGGCGAAGTGAGCTAAAGAACGATGATGGATTCAACCGAGATCTATGACTGGGGGTGAGTGTCTGAAAAGTTTCAGCGCTCCGTCCATCATCTCCTTGTGTTTTCTTTGTTCGCCCTAAGTTGGCAGGGTATGCCCAGACGTGGGTCCCTTGCTCACTTTGCCACTGGATTCAAGCTAGCCTGGCTGATGAGGGCTGTTAGCCCGAAACCGGTCCCAGGATGCTTGTTTCCGGTCCAGAGAAGACATGGCTTGGCAGTTCGGGCTGGACTGTTCCCATGAGGCACAGTGTCAAGATTGATTTGCATTCATCTGTGTCTGAACTGGGGTGGCGAAGTGAGCTAAAGAACGATGATGGATTCAACCCAGATCTGTGACTGGGGGTGAGTGTCTGAAAAGTTTCAGCGCTCCGTCCATCACCTCCTTGTGTTTGCTTTGTTCGCCCTAAGTTGGCAGGGTATGCCCAGACGTGGGTCCCTTGCTCACTTTGCCACTGGATTCAAGCTAGCCTGGCCGATGAGGGCTGTTAGTCCGAAACCGGTCCCAGGATGCTTGTTTCCGGTACAGGGAAGACATGGCTTGGCAGTTCGGGATGGACTGTTCCCATGACGCACAGGGTCAAGACTGATTCGCATATATCTGTGTCTGAACTGGGGTGGCTAAGTGAGCTATTGAACGATGATGGATTCAACCCAGATCTGTGACTGGGGGTGAGTGTCTGAAAAGTTTCAGTGCTCCATCCATCATCTCCTTGTGTTTGCTTTGTTCGCCCTAAGTTGGCAGGGTATGCCCAGACGTGGGTCCCTTGCTCACTTTGCCACTGGATTCAAGCTAGCCTGGTTGATGAGTGCTGTTAGCCCGAAACCCATCCCAGGATGCTTGTTTCCGGTCCAGGGGAGACATGGCTTGGCAGTTCGGGCTGGACTGTTCCCATGAGGCACAGGGTCAAGACTCATTTGCATATATCTGTGTCTGAAATCGGGTGGCGAAGTGAGCTAAAGAACGATGATGGATTCAACCCAGATCTGTGACGGGGGGTGAGTGTCTGAAAAGTTTCAGTGCTCCGTCCATCATCTCCTTGTGTTTGCTTTGTTTGCCCTAATTTGGCAGGGTATGCCCAGACGTGGGTCCCTTGCTCACTTTGCCACTGGATTCAAGCTAGCCTGGCTGATGAGGGCTGTTAGTCCCGAAACCGTTCCCAGGATGCTTGTTTCCGGTCCAGGGAAGACATGGCTTGGCAGTTCGGGCTGGACTGTTCCCATGAGGCACAGGGTCAAGACTGATTTGCATATATCTGTGTCTGAATTGGGGTGGCGAAGTGAGCTAAAGAACGATGATGGATTCAACCCAGTTCTATGACTGGGGGTGAGTGTCTGAAAAGTTTCAGCGCTCCGTCCATCATCTCCTTGTGTTTACTTTGTTCGCCCTAAGTTGGCAGGGTATGCCCAGACGTGGGTCCCTTGCTCACTTTTCCACTGGATTCAAGCTAGCCTGGCTGATGAGGGCTGTTAGCCCGAAACCGGTCCCAGGATGCTTGTTTCCGGTCCAGGGAAGACATGGCTTGGCAGTTCGGGCTGGACTTTTCCCTTGAGGCACAGGGTCAAGACTGATTTGCATATATCTGTGTCTGAACTGGGGTGGCGAAGTGAGCTAAAGAACGATGATGGATTCAACTCACATCTGTGACTGGGGGTGAGTGTCTGAAAAGTTTCAGTGCTCCGTCCATCATCTCCTTGTGTTTGCTTTGTTCGCCCTAAGTTGGCAGGGTATGCCCAGACGTGGGTCCCTTGCTCACTTTGCCACTGGATTCAAGCTAGCCTGACTGATGAGGGCTGTTAGCCCGAAACCGGTCCCAGGATGCTTGTTTCCGGTCCAGGGAAGACATGGCTTGGCAGTTCGGGCTGGACTGTTCCCATGAGGCACAGGGTCAAGACTGATTTGCATATATATGTGTCTGAACTGGGGTGGCGAAGTGAGCTAAAGAACGATGATGGATTCAACCCAGATCTGTGACTGGGGGTGAGTGTCTGGAAAGTTTCAGCGCTCCGTCCATCATCTCCTTAAGTTTGCTTTGTTCACCCTAAGTTGGCAGGGTATGCCCATATGTTGGTCCCTTGCTCACTTTGGCACTGGATTCAAGCTAGCCTGGCTGATGACTGCTGTTAGTCCGAAACCGGTCCCAGGATGCTCGTTTCCGGTCCAGGGAAGATATGGCTTGGCAGTTTGGGATGGACTGTTCCCATGAGGCACAGGGTCAAGACTGATTTGCATATATCTGTGTCTGAACTGGGGTGGCGAAGTGAGCTAAAGAACGATGATGGATTCAACCCAGATCTGTGACTGGGGGTGAGTGTCTGAAAAGTTTCAGCGCTCCGTCCATCATTTCCTTGTGTTTGCTTTGTTCGCCCTAAGTTGGCAGGGTATGCCCAGACGTGGGTCCCTTGCTCACTTTGCCACTGGATTCAAGCTAGCCTGGCCAATGAGGGCTGTTAGCCCGAAACCGGTCCCAGGATGCTTGTTTCCGGTCCAGGGAAGACATGGCTTGGCAGTTCGGGATGGACTGTTCCCATGAGGCACAGGGTCAAGACTGATTTGCATATCTCTGTGTCTGAACTGGGGTGGCGAAGTGAGCTAAATAACGATGATGGATTCAAACCAGATCTGTGACTGGGGGTGAGTGTCTGAAAAGTTTCAGCGCTCCGTCCATCACCTCGTTGTGTTTGCTTTGTTCGCCCTAAGTTGGCAGGGTATGCCCAGACTTGGGTCCCTTGCTCACTTTGCCACTGGATTCAAGCTAGCCTGGCTGATGAGGGCTGTTAGCCCGAAACCGGTCCCAGGATGCTTATTTCCGGTCCAGGGAAGACATGGCTTGGCAGTTCGGGCTGGACTGTTCCCATGAGGCACAGGATCAAGACTGATTTGCATATATCTGTGTCTGAACTGGGGTGGCGAAGTGAGCTAAAGAGCGATGATGGATTCAACACAGATCTGTGACTGGGGGTGAGTGTCTGAAAAGTTTCAGCGCTCTGTCCATCATCTCCTTGTGTTTGCTTTGTTCGTCCTAAGTTGGCAGGGTATGCCCAGACGTGGGTACCTTGCTCACTTTGGCACTGGATTCAAGCTAGCCTGACCGATGACTGCTGTTAGTCCGAAACCGGTCCCAGGATGCTTGTTTCCGGTCCAGGGAAGACATGGCTTGGCAGTTCGAGATGGACTGTTCCCATGAGGCACAGGGTCAAGACTGATTTGCATATATCTGTGTCTGAACTGGGGTGGCGAAGTGAGCTAATGAACGATGATTGATTCAACCCAGATCTGTTACTGGGGGTGAGTGTCTGAAAAGTTTCAGCGCTCGTCCATCATCTCCTTGTGTTTGCTTTGTTGGCCCTAAGTTGGCAGGGTGTGCCCAGACGTGGGTCCCTTCCTGACTTTGCCACTGGATTCAAGCTACCCTGGCCAATGAGGGCTGTTAGCCCGAAACCGGTCCCAGGTTTCTTGTTTCCGGTCCAGGGAAGACATGGCTTGGCAGTTCGGGATGGACTGTTCCGATGAGGCACAGGGTCAAGACTGATTTGCATATATCTGTGTCTGAACTGGGGTGGCGAAGTGAGCTAAAGAGCGATGATGGATTCAACACAGATCTCTGACTGGGGGTGAGTGTCTGAAAAGTTTCAGCGCTCCGTCCATCATCTCCTTGTGTTTGCTTTGTTCGCCCTAATTTGGCAGGGTATGCCCAGACGTGGGTCCCTTGCTCACTTTGCCACTGGATTCAAGCTAGCCTGGCTGATGAGGGCTGTTAACCCAAAACCATTCCCAGGATGCTTGTTTCCGGTCCAGGGAAGACATGGCTTGGCAGTTCGGGCTGGACTGTTCCCATGAGGCACAGGGTCAAGACTGATTTGCATATATCTGTGTCTGAACTGGGGTGGCGAAGTGAGCTAAAGAACGATGATGGATTCAACCGAGATCTATGACTGGCTGTGAGTGTCTGAAAAGTTTCAGCGCTCCGTCCATCATCTCCTTGTGTTTTCTTTGTTCGCCCTAAGTTGGCAGGGTATGCCCAGACGTGGGTCCCTTGCTCACTTTGCCACTGGATTCAAGCTAGCCTGGCTGATGAGGGCTGTTAGCCCGAAACCGGTCCCAGGATGCTTGTTTCCGGTCCAGGGAAGACATGGCTTGGCAGTTCGGGCTGGACTGTTCCCATGAGGCACAGTGTCAAGATTGATTTGCATTCATCTGTGTCTGAACTGGGGTGGCGAAGTGAGCTAAAGAACGATGATGGATTCAACCCAGATCTGTGACTGGGGGTGAGTGTCTGAAAAGTTTCAGCGCTCCATCCATCATCTCCTTGTGTTTGCTTTGTTCGCCCTAAGTTGGCAGGGTATGCCCAGACGTGGGTCCCTTGCTCACTTTGCCACTGGATTCAAGCTAGCCTGGCCGATGAGGGCTGTTAGTCCGAAACCGGTCCCAGGATGCTTGTTTCCGGTCCAGGGAAGACATGGCTTGGCAGTTCGGGATGGACTGTTCCCATGACGCACAGGGTCAAGACTGATTCGCATATATCTGTGTCTGAACTGGGGTGGCTAAGTGAGCTATTGAACGATGATGGATTCAACCCAGATCTGTGACTGGGGGTGAGTGTCTGAAAAGTTTCAGTGCTCCATCCATCATCTCCTTGTGTTTGCTTTGTTCGCCCTAAGTAGGCAGGGTATGCCCAGACGTGGGTCCCTTGCTCACTTTGCCAATGGATTCAAGCTAGCCTGGTTGATGAGTGCTGTTAGCCCGAAACCCATCCCAG
Organism: Calotriton arnoldi; assembly: GCA_963921515.1. Taxonomy (NCBI): domain Eukaryota; kingdom Metazoa; phylum Chordata; class Amphibia; order Caudata; family Salamandridae; genus Calotriton; species Calotriton arnoldi. The sequence goes on from CAWUFW010017204.1 coordinate 12,609, forward strand.
GATGCTTGTTTCCGGTCCAGGGGAGACATGGCTTGGCAGTTCGGGCTGGACTGTTCCCATGAGGCACAGGGTCAAGACTCATTTGCATATATCTGTGTCTGAAATCGGGTGTCGAAGTGAGCTAAAGAACGATGATGGATTCAACCCAGATCTGTGACAGGGGGTGAGTGTCTGAAAAGTTTCAGTGCTCCGTCCATCATCTCCTTGTGTTTGCTTTGTTCGCCCTAATTTGGCAGGGTATGCCCAGACGTGGGTCCCTTGCTCACTTTGCCACTGGATTCAAGCTAGCCTGGCTGATGAGGGCTGTTAGCCCGAAACCGTTCCCAGGATGCTTGTTTCCGGTCCAGGGAAGACATGGCTTGGCAGTTCGGGCTGGACTGTTCCCATGATGCACAGGGTCAAGACTGATTTGCATATATCTGTGTCTGAATTGGGGTGGCGAAGTGAGCTAAAGAACGATGATGGATTCAACCCAGATCCATGACTGGGGGTGAGTGTCTGAAAAGTTTCAGCGCTCCGTCCATCATCTCCTTGTGTTTACTTTGTTCGCCCTAAGTTGGCAGGGTATGCCCAGACGTGGGTCCCTTGCTCACTTTGCCACTGGATTCAAGCTAGCCTGGCTGATGAGGGATGTTAGCCCGAAACCAGTCCCAGGATGCTTGTTTCCGGTCCAGGGAAGACATGGCTTGGCAGTTCGGGCTGGACTTTTCCCTTGAGGCACAGGGTCAAGACTGATTTGCATATATCTGTGTCTGAACTGGGGTGGCGAAGTGAGCTAAAGAACGATGATGGATTCAACTCACATCTGTGACTGGGGGTGAGTGTCTGAAAAGTTTCAGTGCTCCGTCCATCATCTCCTTGTGTTTGCTTTGTTCGCCCTAAGTTGGCAGGGTATGCCCAGACGTGGGTCCCTTGCTCACTTTGCCACTGGATTCAAGCTAGCCTGACTGATGAGGGCTGTTAGCCCGAAACCGGTCCCAGGATGCTTGTTTCCGGTCCAGGGAAGACATGGCTTGGCAGTTCGGGCTGGACTGTTCCCATGAGGCACAGGGTCAAGACTGATTTGCATATATCTGTGTCTGAACTGGGGTGGTGAAGTGAGCTAAAGAACGATGATGGATTCAACCCAGATCTGTGTCTGGGGGTGAGTGTCTGGAAAGTTTCAGCGCTCCGTCCATCATCTCCTTAAGTTTGCTTTGTTCACCCTAAGTTGGCAGGGTATGCCCATATGTTGGTCCCTTGCTCACTTTGGCACTGGATTCAAGCTAGCCTGGCTGATGACTGCTGTTAGTCCGAAACCGGTCCCAGGATGCTCGTTTCCGGTCCAGGGAAGATATGGCTTGGCAGTTTGGGATGGACTGTTCCCATGAGACACAGGGTCAAGACTGATTTGCATATATCTGTGTCTGAACTGGGGTGGCGAAGTGAGCTAAAGAACGATGATGGATTCAACCCAGATCTGTGACTGGGGGTGAGTGTCTGAAAAGTTTCAGTGCTCCGTCCATCATTTCCTTGTGTTTGCTTTGTTCGCCCTAAGTTGGCAGGGTATGCCCAGACGTGGGTCCCTTGCTCACTTTGCCACTGGATTCAAGCTAGCCTGGCTGATGAGGGCTGTTAGCCCAAAACCATTCCCAGGATGCTTGTTTCCGGTCCAGGGAAGACATGGCTTGGCAGTTCGGGCTGGACTGTTCCCATGAGGCACAGGGTCAAGACTGATTTGCATATATCTGTGTCTGAACTGGGGTGGCGAAGTGAGCTAAAGAACGATGATGGATTCAACCGAGATCTATGACTGGGGGTGAGTGTCTGAAAAGTTTCAGCGCTCCGTCCATCATCTCCTTGTGTTTTCTTTGTTCGCCCTAAGTTGGCAGGGTATGCCCAGACGTGGGTCCCTTGCTCACTTTGCCACTGGATTCAAGCTAGCCTGGCTGATGAGGGCTGTTAGCCCGAAACCGGTCCCAGGATGCTTGTTTCCGGTCCAGGGAAGACATGGCTTGGCAGTTCGGGCTGGACTGTTCCCATGAGGCACAGTGTCAAGATTGATTTGCATTCATCTGTGTCTGAACTGGGGTGGCGAAGTGAGCTAAAGAACGATGATGGATTCAACCCAGATCTGTGACTGGGGGTGAGTGTCTGAAAAGTTTCAGCGCTCCATCCATCATCTCCTTGTGTTTGCTTTGTTCGCCCTAAGTTGGCAGGGTATGCCCAGACGTGGGTCCCTTGCTCACTTTGCCACTGGATTCAAGCTAGCCTGGCCGATGAGGGCTGTTAGTCCGAAACCGGTCCCAGGATGCTTGTTTCCGGTCCAGGGAAGACATGGCTTGGCAGTTCGGGATGGACTGTTCCCATGACGCACAGGGTCAAGACTGATTCGCATATATCTGTGTCTGAACTGGGGTGGCTAAGTGAGCTATTGAACGATGATGGATTCAACCCAGATCTGTGACTGGGGGTGAGTGTCTGAAAAGTTTCAGTGCTCCATCCATCATCTCCTTGTGTTTGCTTTGTTCGCCCTAAGTAGGCAGGGTATGCCCAGACGTGGGTCCCTTGCTCACTTTGCCACTGGATTCAAGCTAGCCTGGTTGATGAGTGCTGTTAGCCCGAAACCCATCCCAGGATGCTTGTTTCCGGTCCAGGGAAGACATGGCTTGGCAGTTCGGGCTGGACTGTTCCCATGAGGCACAGGGTCAAGACTCATTTGCATATATCTGTGTCTGAAATCGGGTGGCGAAGTGAGCTAAAGAACGATGATGGATTCAACCCAGATCTGTGACGGGGGTGAGTGTCTGAAAAGTTTCAGTGCTCCGTCCATCATCTCCTTGTGTTTGCTTTGTTCGCCCTAATTTGGCAGGGTATGCCCAGACGTGGGTCCCTTGCTCACTTTGCCACTGGATTCAAGCTAGCCTGGCTGATGAGGGCTGTTAGCCCGAAACCGTTCCCAGGATGCTTGTTTCCGGTCCAGGGAAGACATGGCTTGGCAGTTCGGGCTGGACTGTTCCCATGATGCACAGGGTCAAGACTGATTTGCATATATCTGTGTCTGAATTGGGGTGGCGAAGTGAGTTAAAGAACGATGATGGATTCAACCCAGATCCATGACTGGGGGTGAGTGTCTGAAAAGTTTCAGCGCTCCGTCCATCATCTCCTTGTGTTTACTTTGTTCGCCCTAAGTTGGCAGGGTATGCCCAGACGTGGGTCCCTTGCTCACTTTGCCACTGGATTCAAGCTAGCCTGGCTGATGAGGGATGTTAGCCCGAAACCAGTCCCAGGATGCTTGTTTCCGGTCCAGGGAAGACATGGCTTGGCAGTTCGGGATGGACTGTTCCGATGAGGCACAGGGTCAAGACTGATTTGCATATATCTGTGTCTGAACTGGGGTGGCGAAGTGAGCTAAAGAGCGATGATGGATTCAACACAGATCTCTGACTGGGGGTGAGTGTCTGAAAAGTTTCAGCGCTCCGTCCATCATCTCCTTGTGTTTGCTTTGTTCGCCCTAATTTGGCAGGGTATGCCCAGACGTGGGTCCCTTGCTCACTTTGCCACTGGATTCAAGCTAGCCTGGCTGATGAGGGCTGTTAGCCCAAAACCATTCCCAGGATGCTTGTTTCCGGTCCAGGGAAGACATGGCTTGGCAGTTCGGGCTGGACTGTTCCCATGAGGCACAGGGTCAAGACTGATTTGCATATATCTGTGTCTGAACTGGGGTGGCGAAGTGAGCTAAAGAACGATGATGGATTCAACCGAGATCTATGACTGGGGGTGAGTGTCTGAAAAGTTTCAGCGCTCCGTCCATCATCTCCTTGTGTTTTCTTTGTTCGCCCTAAGTTGGCAGGGTATGCCCAGACGTGGGTCCCTTGCTCACTTTGCCACTGGATTCAAGCTAGCCTGGCTGATGAGGGCTGTTAGCCCGAAACCGGTCCCAGGATGCTTGTTTCCGGTCCAGAGAAGACATGGCTTGGCAGTTCGGGCTGGACTGTTCCCATGAGGCACAGTGTCAAGATTGATTTGCATTCATCTGTGTCTGAACTGGGGTGGCGAAGTGAGCTAAAGAACGATGATGGATTCAACCCAGATCTGTGACTGGGGGTGAGTGTCTGAAAAGTTTCAGTGCTCCATCCATCATCTCCTTGTGTTTGCTTTGTTCGCCCTAAGTTGGCAGGGTATGCCCAGACGTGGGTCCCTTGCTCACTTTGCCACTGGATTCAAGCTAGCCTGGCCGATGAGGGCTGTTAGTCCGAAACCGGTCCCAGGATGCTTGTTTCCGGTCCAGGGAAGACATGGCTTGGCAGTTCGGGATGGACTGTTCCCATGACGCACAGGGTCAAGACTGATTCGCATATATCTGTGTCTGAACTGGGGTGGCTAAGTGAGCTATTGAACGATGATGGATTCAACCCAGATCTGTGACTGGGGGTGAGTGTCTGAAAAGTTTCAGTGCTCCATCCATCATCTCCTTGTGTTTGCTTTGTTCGCCCTAAGTTGGCAGGGTATGCCCAGACGTGGGTCCCTTGCTCACTTTGCCACTGGATTCAAGCTAGCCTGGTTGATGAGTGCTGTTAGCCCGAAACCCATCCCAGGATGCTTGTTTCCGGTCCAGGGGAGACATGGCTTGGCAGTTCGGGCTGGACTGTTCCCATGAGGCACAGGGTCAAGACTGATTTGCATATATCTGTGTCTGAAATCGGGTGGCGAAGTGAGCTAAAGAACGATGATGGATTCAACCCAGATCTGTGACGGGGGTGAGTGTCTGAAAAGTTTCAGTGCTCCGTCCATCATCTCCTTGTGTTTGCTTTGTTCGCCCTAATTTGGCAGGGTATGCCCAGACGTGGGTCCCTTGCTCACTTTGCCACTGGATTCAAGCTAGCCTGGCTGATGAGGGCTGTTAGCCCGAAACCGTTCCCAGGATGCTTGTTTCCGGTCCAGGAAGACATGGCTTGGCAGTTCGGGCTGGACTGTTCCCATGATGCACAGGGTCAAGACTGATTTGCATATATCTGTGTCTGAATTGGGGTGGCGAAGTGAGCTAAAGAACGATGATGGATTCAACCCAGATCCATGACTGGGGGTGAGTGTCTGAAAAGTTTCAGCGCTCCGTCCATCATCTCCTTGTGTTTACTTTGTTCGCCCTAAGTTGGCAGGGTATGCCCAGACGTGGGTCCCTTGCTCACTTTGCCACTGGATTCAAGCTAGCCTGGCTGATGAGGGATGTTAGCCCGAAACCAGTCCCAGGATGCTTGTTTCCGGTCCAGGGAAGACATGGCTTGGCAGTTCGGGCTGGACTTTTCCCTTGAGGCACAGGGTCAAGACTGATTTGCATATATCTGTGTCTGAACTGGGGTGGCGAAGTGAGCTAAAGAACGATGATGGATTCAACTCACATCTGTGACTGGGGGTGAGTGTCTGAAAAGTTTCAGTGCTCCGTCCATCATCTCCTTGTGTTTGCTTTGTTCGCCCTAAGTTGGCAGGGTATGCCCAGACGTGGGTCCCTTGCTCACTTTGCCACTGGATTCAAGCTAGCCTGACTGATGAGGGCTGTTAGCCCGAAACCGGTCCCAGGATGCTTGTTTCCGGTCCAGGGAAGACATGGCTTGGCAGTTCGGGCTGGACTGTTCCCATGAGGCACAGGGTCAAGACTGATTTGCATATATCTGTGTCTGAACTGGGGTGGTGAAGTGAGCTAAAGAACGATGATGGATTCAACCCAGATCTGTGTCTGGGGGTGAGTGTCTGGAAAGTTTCAGTGCTCCGTCCATCATTTCCTTGTGTTTGCTTTGTTCGCCCTAAGTTGGCAGGGTATGCCCAGACGTGGGTCCCTTGCTCACTTTGCCACTGGATTCAAGCTAGCCTGGCTGATGAGGGCTGTTAGCCCAAAACCATTCCCAGGATGCTTGTTTCCGGTCCAGGGAAGACATGGCTTGGCAGTTCGGGCTGGACTGTTCCCATGAGGCACAGGGTCAAGACTGATTTGCATATATCTGTGTCTGAACTGGGGTGGCGAAGTGAGCTAAAGAACGATGATGGATTCAACCGAGATCTATGACTGGGGGTGAGTGTCTGAAAAGTTTCAGCGCTCCGTCCATCATCTCCTTGTGTTTTCTTTGTTCGCCCTAAGTTGGCAGGGTATGCCCAGACGTGGGTCCCTTGCTCACTTTGCCACTGGATTCAAGCTAGCCTGGCTGATGAGGGCTGTTAGCCCGAAACCGGTCCCAGGATGCTTGTTTCCGGTCCAGGGAAGACATGGCTTGGCAGTTCGGGCTGGACTGTTCCCATGAGGCACAGTGTCAAGATTGATTTGCATATCATCTGTGTCTGAACTGGGGTGGCGAAGTGAGCTAAAGAACGATGATGGATTCAACCCAGATCTGTGACTGGGGGTGAGTGTCTGAAAAGTTTCAGCGCTCCATCCATCATCTCCTTGTGTTTGCTTTGTTCGCCCTAAGTTGGCAGGGTATGCCCAGACGTGGGTCCCTTGCTCACTTTGCCACTGGATTCAAGCTAGCCTGGCCGATGAGGGCTGTTAGTCCGAAACCGGTCCCAGGATGCTTGTTTCCGGTCCAGGGAAGACATGGCTTGGCAGTTCGGGATGGACTGTTCCCATGAGCGCACAGGGTCAAGACTGATTCGCATATATCTGTGTCTGAACTGGGGTGGCTAAGTGAGCTATTGAACGATGATGGATTCAACCCAGATCTGTGACTGGGGGTGAGTGTCTGAAAAGTTTCAGTGCTCCATCCATCATCTCCTTGTGTTTGCTTTGTTCGCCCTAAGTAGGCAGGGTATGCCCAGACGTGGGTCCCTTGCTCACTTTGCCACTGGATTCAAGCTAGCCTGGTTGATGAGTGCTGTTAGCCCGAAACCCATCCCAGGATGCTTGTTTCCGGTCCAGGGAAGACATGGCTTGGCAGTTCGGGCTGGACTGTTCCCATGAGGCACAGGGTCAAGACTCATTTGCATATATCTGTGTCTGAAATCGGGTGGCGAAGTGAGCTAAAGAACGATGATGGATTCAACCCAGATCTGTGACAGGGGGTGAGTGTCTGAAAAGTTTCAGTGCTCCGTCCATCATCTCCTTGTGTTTACTTTGTTCGCCCTAAGTTGGCAGGGTATGCCCAGACGTGGGTCCCTTGCTCACTTTGCCACTGGATTCAAGCTAGCCTGGCTGATGAGGGCTGTTAGCCCAAAACCATTCCCAGGATGCTTGTTTCCGGTCCAGGGAAGACATGGCTTGGCAGTTCGGGCTGGACTGTTCCCATGAGGCACAGGGTCAAGACTGATTTGCATATATCTGTGTCTGAACTGGGGTGGCGAAGTGAGCTAAAGAACGATGATGGATTCAACCGAGATCTATGACTGGGGGTGAGTGTCTGAAAAGTTTCAGCGCTCCGTCCATCATCTCCTTGTGTTTTCTTTGTTCGCCCTAAGTTGGCAGGGTATGCCCAGACGTGGGTCCCTTGCTCACTTTGCCACTGGATTCAAGCTAGCCTGGCTGATGAGGGCTGTTAGCCCGAAACCGGTCCCAGGATGCTTGTTTCCGGTCCAGAGAAGACATGGCTTGGCAGTTCGGGCTGGACTGTTCCCATGAGGCACAGTGTCAAGATTGATTTGCATATCATCTGTGTCTGAACTGGGGTGGCGAAGTGAGCTAAAGAACGATGATGGATTCAACCCAGATCTGTGACTGGGGGTGAGTGTCTGAAAAGTTTTAGTGCTCCGTCCATCATCTCCTTGTGTTTCCTTTGTTCGCCCTAAGTTGGCAGGGTATGCCCAGACGTGGGTCCCTTGCTCACTTTGCCACTGGATTCAAGCTAGCCTGGCCGATGAGGGCTGTTAGTCCGAAACCGGTCCCAGGATGCTTGTTTCCGGTCCAGGGAAGACATGGCTTGGCAGTTCGGGATGGACTGATCCCATGACGCACAGGGTCAAGACTGATTCGCATATATCTGTGTCTGAACTGGGGTGGCTAAGTGAGCTATTGAACGATGATGGATTCAACCCAGATCTGTGACTGGGGGTGAGTGTCTGAAAAGTTTCAGTGCTCCATCCATCATCTCCTTGTGTTTGCTTTGTTCGCCCTAAGTTGGCAGGGTATGCCCAGACGTGGGTCGCTTGCTCACTTTGCCACTGGATTCAAGCTAGCCTGGTTGATGAGTGCTGTTAGCCCGAAACCGATCCCAGGATGCTTGTTTCCGGTCCAGGGAAGACATGGCTTGGCAGTTCGGGCTGGACTGTTCCCATGAGGCACAGGGTCAAGACTCATTTGCATATATCTGTGTCTGAAATCGGGGTGGCGAAGTGAGCTAAAGAACGATGATGGATTCAACCCAGATCTGTGACTGGGGGTGAGTGTCTGAAAAGTTTCAGTGCTCCGTCCATCATCTCCTTGTGTTTGCTTTGTTCGCCCTAATTTGGCAGGGTATGCCCAGACGTGGGTCCCTTGCTCACTTTGCCACTGGATTCAAGCTAGCCTGGCTGATGAGGGCTGTTAGCCCGAAACCATTCCCAGGATGCTTGTTTCCGGTCCAGGGAAGACATGGCTTGGCAGTTCGGGCTGGACTGTTCCCATGAGGCACAGGGTCAAGACTGATTTGCATATATCTGTGTCTGAATTGGGGTGGCGAAGTGAGCTAAAGAACGATGATGGATTCAACCCAGATCTATGACTGGGGGTGAGTGTCTGAAAAGTTTCAGCGCTCCGTCCATCATCTCCTTGTGTTTACTTTGTTCGCCCTAAGTTGGCAGGGTATGCCCAGACGTGGGTCCCTTGCTCACTTTGCCACTGGATTCAAGCTAGCCTGGCTGATGAGGGCTGTTAGCCCGAAACCGGTCCCAGGATGCTTGTTTCCGGTCCAGGGAAGAAATGGCTTGGCAGTTCGGGAAGGACTGTTCCCATGAGGCACAGGGTCAAGACTGATTTGCATATATCTGTGTCTGAACTGGGGTGGCGAAGTGAGCTAAAGAACGATGATGGATTCAACTCACATCTGTGACTGGGGGTGAGTGTCTGAAAAGTTTCAGTGCTCCGTCCATCATCTCCTTGTGTTTGCTTTGTTCGCCCTAAGTTGGCAGGGTATGCCCAGACGTGGGTCCCTTGCTCACTGTGCCACTGGATTCAAGCTAGCCTGACTGATGAGGGCTGTTAGCCCGAAACCGGTCCCAGGATGCTTGTTTCCGGTCCAGGGAAGACATGGCTTGGCAGTTCGGGCTGGACTGTTCCCATGAGGCACAGGGTCAAGACTGATTTGCATATATCTGTGTCTGAACTGGGGTGGCGAAGTGAGCTAAAGAACGATGATGGATTCAACCCAGATCTGTGACTGGGGGTGAGTGTCTGGAAAGTTTCAGCGCTCCGTCCATCATCTCCTTAAGTTTGCTTTGTTCACCCTAAGTTGGCAGGGTATGCCCATATGTTGGTCCCTTGCTCACTTTGGCACTGGATTCAAGCTAGCCTGGCTGATGACTGCTGTTAGTCCGAAACCGGTCCCAGGATGCTCGTTTCCGGTCCAGGGAAGATATGGCTTGGCAGTTTGGGATGGACTGTTCCCATGAGGCACAGGGTCAAGACTGATTTGCATATATCTGTGTCTGAACTGGGGTGGCGAAGTGAGCTAAAGAGCGATGATGGATTCAACACAGATCTCTGACTGGGGGTGAGTATCTGAAAAGTTTCAGCGCTCCGTCCATCATCTCCTTGTGTTTGCTTTGTTCGCCCTAAGTTGGCAGGGTATGCCCAGACGTGGGTCCCTTGCTCACTTTGCCACTGGATTCAAGCTAGCCTGGCCAATGAGGGCTGTTAGCCCGAAACCGGTCCCAGGATGCTTGTTTCCGGTCCAGGGAAGACATGGCTTGGCAGTTCGGGATGGACTGTTCCCATGAGGCACAGGGTCAAGACTGATTTGCATATATCTGTGTCTGAACTGGGGTGGCGAAGTGAGCTAAAGAACGATGATGGATTCAACCCAGATCTGTGACTGGGGGTGAGTGTCTGAAAAGTTTCAGCGCTCGGTCCATCATCTCCTTGTGTTTGCTTTGTTCGCCCTAAGTTGGCAGGGTATGCCCAGACAAGGGTCGCTTGCTCACTTTGCCACTGGTTTCAAGCTAGCCTGGCTGATGAGGGCTGTTAGCCCGAAACCGGTCCCAGGATGCTTGTTTCCGGTCCAGGGAAGACATGGCTTGGCAGTTCGGGATGGACTGTTCCCATGAGGCACAGGGTCAAGACTGATTTGCATATATCTGTGTCTGAACTGGGGTGGCGAAGTGAGCTAAAGAGCGATGATGGATTCAACACAGATCTGTGACTGGGGGTGAGTGTCTGAAAAGTTTCAGCGCTCCGTCCATCATCTCCTTGTGTTTGCTTTGTTCGCCCTAAGTTGGCAGGGTATGCCCAGACGTGGGTCCCTTGCTCACTTTGGCACTGGATTCAAGCTAGCCTGGCCGATGACTGCTGTTAGTCCGAAACCGGTCCCAGGATGCTTGTTTCCGGTCCAGGGAAGACATGGCTTGGCAGTTCGGGATGGACTGTTCCCATGAGGCACAGGGTCAAGACTGATTTGCATATATCTGTGTCTGAACTGGGGTGGCGAATTGAGCTAAAGAACGATGATGGATTCAACCCAGATCTGTGACTGGGGGTGAGTGTCTGAAAAGTTTCAGCGCTCGTCCATCATCTCCTTGTGTTTGCTTTGTTGGTCCTAAGTTGGCAGGGTATGCCCAGACGTGGGTCCCTTGCTCACTTTGCCACTGGATTCAAGCTAGCCTGGCTGATGAGGGCTGTTAGCCCGAAACCGGTCCCAGGATGCTTGTTTCCGGTCCAGGGAAGACATGGCTTGGCAGTTCGGGATGGACTGTTCCGATGAAGCACAGGGTCAACACTGATTTGCATATATCTGTGTCTGAACTGGGGTGGCGAAGTGAGCTAAAGAACGATGATGGATTCAACCCAGATCTGTGACTGGGGGTGAGTGTCTGAAAAGTTTCAGCGCTCCGTCCATCATCTCCTTGTGTTTGCTTTGTTCGCCCTAAGTTGGCAGGGTATGCCCAGACGTGGGTCCCTTGCTCACTTTGCCACTGGATTCAAGCTAGCCTGGCTGATGAGTGCTGTTAGCCCGAAACCGGTCCCAGGATGCTTGTTTCCGGTCCAGGGAAGACATGGCTTGGCAGTTCGGGCTGGACTGTTCCCATGAGGCACAGGGTCAAGACTGATTTGCATATATCTGTGTCTGAAATGGGGTGGCGAAGTGAGCTAAAGAACGATGATGGATTCAACCCAGATCTGTGTGTGGGGGTGAGTGTCTGAAAAGTTTCAGCGCTCCGTCCATCATCTCCTTGTGTTTGCTTTGTTCGCCCTAAGTTGGCAGGGTATGCCCAGACGTGGGTCCCTTGCTCACTTTGCCACTGGATTCAAGCTAGCCTGGCTGATGAGGGCTGTTAGCCCGAAACCGTTCCCAGGATGCTTGTTTCCGGTCCAGGGAAGACATGGCTTGGCAGTTCGGGCTGGACTGTTCCCATGAGGCACAGGGTCAAGACTGATTTGCATATATCTGTGTCTGAACTGGGGTGGCGAAGTGAGCTAAAGAACGATGATGGATTCAACCCAGATCTGTGACTGGGGGTGAGTGTCTGAAAAGTTTCAGCGCTCCGTCCATCATCTCCTTGTGTTTGCTTTGTTCGCCCTAAGTTGGCAGGGTATGCCCAGACGTGGGTCCCTTGCTCACTTTGCCACTGGATTCAAGCTAGCCTGGCTGATGAGGGCTGTTAGCCCGAAACCGGTCCCAGGATGCTTGTTTCCGGTCCAGGGAAGACATGGCTTGGCAGTTCGGGCTGGACTGTTCCCATGAGGCACAGGGTCAAGACTGATTTGCATATATCTGTGTCTGAACTGGGGTGGCGAAGTGAGCTAAAGAACGATGATGGATTCAACCCAGATCTGTGACTGGGGGTGAGTGTCTGAAAAGTTTCAGCGCTCCGTCCATCATCTCCTTGTGTTTGCTTTGTTCGCCCTAAGTTGGCAGGGTATGCCCAGACGTGGGTCCCTTGCTCACTTTGCCACTGGATTCAAGCTAGCCTGGCTGATGAGGGCTGTTAGCCCGAAACCGGTCCCAGGATGCTTGTTTCCGGTCCAGGGAAGACATGGCTTGGCAGTTCGGGCTGGACTGTTCCAATGAGGCACAGGGTCAAGACTGATTTGCATATATCTGTGTCTGAACTGAGGTGGCGAAGTGAGCTAAAGAACAATGATGGATTCAACCCAGATCTGTGACTGGGGGTGAGTGTGTGGAAAGTTTCAGCGCTCCGTCCATCATCTCCTTATGTTTGCTTTGTTCACCCTAAGTTGGCAGGGTATGCCCATATGTTGGTCCCTTGCTCACTTTGGCACTGGATTCAAGCTAGCCTGGCTGATGACTGCTGTTAGTCCGAAACCGGTTCCAGGATGCTTGTTTCCGGTCCAGGGAAGATATGGCTTGGCAGTTTGGGATGGACTGTTCCCATGAGGCACAGGGTCAAGACTGATTTGCATATATCTGTGTCTGAACTGGGGTGGCGAAGTGAGCTAAAGAACGATGATGGATTCAACCCAGATCTGTGACTGGGGGTGAGTGTCTGAAAAGTTTCAGCGCTCCGTCCATCATCTCCTTGTGTTTGCTTTGTTCGCCCTAAGTTGGCAGGGTATGCCCAGACGTGGGTCCCTTGCTCACTTTGCCACTGGATTCAAGCTAGCCTGGCCAATGAGGGCTGTTAGCCCGAAACCGGTCCCAGGATGCTTGTTTCCGGTCCAGGGAAGACATGGCTTGGCAGTTCAGGATGGACTGTTCCCATGAGGCACAGGGTCAAGACTGATTTGCATATATCTGTGTCTGAACTGGGGTGGCGAAGTGAGCTAAAGAACGATGATGGATTCAACACAGATCTGTGACTGGGGGTGAGTGTCTGAAAAGTTTCAGCGCTCCGTCCATCATCTCCTTGTGTTTGCTTTGTTCGCCCTAAGTTGGCAGGGTATGCCCAGACGTGGGTCCCTTGCTCACTTTGCCACTGGATTCAAGCTAGCCTGGCTGATGAGGGCTGTTAGCCCGAAACCGGTCCCAGGATGCTTGTTTCCGGTCCAGGGAAGACATGGCTTGGCAGTTCGGATGGACTGTTCCGATGAGGCACAGGGTCAAGACTGATTTGCATATATCTGTGTCTGAACTGGGGTGGCGAAGTGAGCTAAAGAGCGATGATGGATTCAACACAGATCTGTGACTGGGGGTGAGTGTCTGAAAAGTTTCAGCGCTCCGTCCATCATCTTCTTGTGTTTGCTTTGTTCGTCCTAAGTTTGCAGGGTATGCCCAGACGTGGGTCCCTTGCTCACTTTGGCACTGGATTCAAGCTAGCCTGGCCGATGACTGCTGTTAGTCCGAAACCGGTCCCAGGATGCTTGTTTCCGGTCCAGGGAAGACATGGCTTGGCAGTTCGGGATGGACTGTTCCCATGAGGCACAGGGTCAAGACTGATTTGCATATATCTGTGTCTGAACTGGGGTGGCGAAGTGAGCTAATGAACGATGATGGATTCAACCCAGATCTGTGACTGGGGGTGAGTGTCTGAAAAGTTTCAGCGCTCCGTCCATCATCTCCTTGTGTTTGCTTTGTTGGCCCTAAGTTGGCAGGGTATGCCCAGACGTGGGTCCCTTCCTGACTTTGCCACTGGATTCAAGCTAGCCTGGCCAATGAGGGCTGTTAGCCCGAAACCGGTCCCAGGATGCTTGTTTCCGGTCCAGGGAAGACATGGCTTGGCAGTTCGGGATGGACTGTTCCGATGAGGCACAGGGTCAAGACTGATTTGCATATATCTGTGTCTGAACTGGGGTGGCGAAGTGAGCTAAAGAACGATGATGGATTCAACCCAGATCTGTGACTGGAGGTGAGTGTCTGAAAAGTTTCAGCGCTCCGTCCATCATCTCCTTGTGTTTGCTTTCTTCGTCCTAAGTTGGCAGGGTATGCCCAGACGTGGGTCCCTTGCTCACTTTGCCACTGGATTCAAGCTATCCTGGCTGATGAGGGCTGTTAGTCCGAAACCGGTCCCAGGATGATTGTTTCCGGTCCAGGGAAGACATGGCTTGGCAGTTCGGGATGGACTGTTCCCATGAGGCACAGGGTCAAGACTGATTCGCATATATCTGTGTCTGAACTGAGGTGGCGAAGTGAGCTATTGAATGATGATGGATTCAACCCAGATCTGTGACTGGGGGTGAGTGTCTGAAAAGTTTCAGCGCTCCATCCATCATCTCCTTGTGTTTGCTTTGTTCGCCCTAAGTTGGCAGTGTATGCCCAGACGTGGGTCCCTTGCTCACTTTGCCACTGGATTCAAGCTAGCCTGGCCGATGAGGGCTGTTAGCCCGAAACCGGTCCCAGGATGCTTGTTTCCGGTCCAGGGAAGACATGGCTTGGCAGTTCGGGATGGACTGTTCCCATGAGGCACAGGGTCAAGACTGATTTGCATATATCTGTGTCTGAACTGGGGTGGCGAAGTGAGTTAAAGAACGATGATGGATTCAACCCAGATCTGTGACTGGGGGTGAGTGTCTGAAAAGTTTCAGCGCTCCGTCCATCATCTCCTTGTGTTTGCTTTGTTCAGCCCTAAGTTGGCAGGGTATGCCCAGACGTGGGTCCCTTGCTCACTTTGCCACTGGATTCAAGCTAGCCTGGCTGATGAGGGCTGTTAGCCCGAAACCGGTCCCAGGATGCTTGTTTCCGGTCCAGGGAAGACATGGCTTGGCAGTTCGGGCTGGACTGTTCCCATGAGGCACAGGGTCAAGACTGATTTGCATATATCTGTGTCTGAACTGGGGTGGCGAAGTGAGCTAAAGAACGATGATGGATTCAACCCAGATCTGTGACTGGGGGTGAGTGTCTGAAAAGTTTCAGCGCTCCGTCCATCATCTCCTTGTGTTTGCTTTGTTCGCCCTAAGTTGGCAGGGTATGCCCAGACGTGGGTCCCTTGCTCACTTTGCCACTGGATTCAAGCTAGCCTGGCCGATAACTGCCATTAGTCTGAAACTGGTCCCAGGATGCTTGTTTCAGGTCCAGGAAAGACATGGCTTGGCAGTTCGGGATGGACTGTTCCCATGAGGCACAGAGTCAAGACTGATTTGCATATATCTGTGTCTGAACTGGGGTGGCGAAGTGAGCTAAAGAACGATGATGGATTCAACCCAGATCTGTGACTGGGGGTGAGTGTCTGAAAAGTTTCAGCGCTCCGTCCATCATCTCCTTGTGTTTGCTTTGTTCGCCCTAAGTTGGCAGGGTATGCCCAGACGTGGGTCCCTTGCTCACTTTGCCACTGGATTCAAGCTAGCCTGGCTGATGAGTGCTGTTAGCCCGAAACCGGTCCCAGGATGCTTGTTTCCGGTCCAGGGAAGACATGGCTTGGCAGTTCGGGCTGGACTGTTCCCATGAGGCACAGGGTCAAGACTGATTTGCATATATCTGTGTCTGAACTGGGGTGGCGAAGTGAGCTAAAGAACGATGATGGATTCAACCCAGATCTGTGACTGGGGGTGAGTGTCTGAAAAGTTTCAGCGCTCCGTCCATCATCTCCTTGTGTTTGCTTTGTTCGCCCTAAGTTGGCAGGGTATGCCCAGACGTGGGTCCCTTGCTCACTTTGCCACTGGATTCAAGCTAGCCTGGCCGATGAGGGCTGTTAGTCCGAAACCGGTCCCAGGATGCTTGTTTCCGGTCCAGGGAAGACATGGCTTGGCAGTTCGGGCTGGACTGTTCCCATGAGGCACAGGGTCAAGACTGATTTGCATATATCTGTGTCTGAACTGGGGTGGCGAAGTGAGCTAAAGAACGATGATGGATTCAACCCAGATCTGTGACTGGGGGTGAGTTTCTGAACAGTTTCAGCGCTCCGTCCATCATCTCCTTGTGTTTGCTTTGTTCGCCCTAAGTTGGCAGGGTATGCCCAGACGTGGGTCCCTTGCTCACTTTGCCACTGGATTCAAGCTAGCCTGGTTGATGAGGGCTGTTAGCCCGAAACCGTTCCCAGGATGCTTGTTTCCGATCCAGGGAAGACATGGCTTGGCAGTTCGGGCTGGACTGTTCCCATGAGGCACAGGGTCAAGACTGATTTGCATATATCTGTGTCTGAACTGGGGTGGCGAAGTGAGCTAAAGAACGATGATGGATTCAACCCAGATCTGTGACTGGGGGTGAGTGTCTGAAAAGTTTCAGCGCTCCGTCCATCATCTCCTTGTGTTTGCTTTGTTCGCCCTAAGTTGGCAGGGTATGCCCAGACGTGGGTCCCTTGCTCACTTTGCCACTGGATTCAAGCTAGCCTGGCTGATGAGGGCTGTTAGCCCGAAACCGGTCCCAGGATGCTTGTTTCCGGTCCAGGGAAGACATGGCTTGGCAGTTCGGGCTGGACTGTTCCCATGAGGCACAGGGTCAAGACTGATTTGCATATATCTGTGTCTGAACTGGGGTGGCGAAGTGAGCTAAAGAACGATGATGGATTCAACCCAGATCTGTGACTGGGGGTGAGTGTCTGAAAAGTTTCAGCGCTCCGTCCATCATCTCCTTGTGTTTGCTTTGTTCGCCCTAAGTTGGCAGGGTATGCCCAGACGTGGGTCCCTTGCTCACTTTGCCACTGGATTCAAGCTAGCCTGGCTGATGAGGGCTGTTAGCCCGAAACCGGTCCCAGGATGCTTGTTTCCGGTCCAGGGAAGACATGGCTTGGCAGTTCGGGCTGGACTGTTCCCATGAGGCACAGGGTCAAGACTGATTTGCATATATCTGTGTCTGAACTGGGGTGGCGAAGTGAGCTAAAGAACGATGATGGATTCAACCCAGATCTGTGACTGGGGGTGAGTGTCTGAAAAGTTTCAGCGCTCCGTCCATCATCTCCTTGTGTTTGCTTTGTTCGCCCTAAGTTGGCAGGGTATGCCCAGACGTGGGTCCCTTGCTCACTTTGCCACTGGATTCAAGCTAGCCTGGCTGATGAGGGCTGTTAGCCCGAAACCGGTCCCAGGATGCTTGTTTCCGGTCCAGGGAAGACATGGCTTGGCAGTTCGGGCTGGACTGTTCCCATGAGGCACAGGGTCAAGACTGATTTGCATATATCTGTGTCTGAACTGGGGTGGCGAAGTGAGCTAAAGAACGATGATGGATTCAACCCAGATCTGTGACTGGGGGTGAGTGTCTGGAAAGTTTCAGCGCTCCGTCCATCATCTCCTTGTGTTTGCTTTGTTCGCCCTAAGTTGGCAGGGTATGCCCAGACGTGGGTCCCTTGCTCACTTTGCCACTGGATTCAAGCTAGCCTGGCTGATGACGGCTGTTAGTCCGAAACCGGTCCCAGGATGCTTGTTTCCGGTCCAGGGAAGACATGGCTTGGCAGTTCGGGATGGACTGTTCCCATGAGGCACAGGGTCAAGACTGATTTGCATATATCTGTGTCTGAACTGGGGTGGCGAAGTGAGCTAAAGAACGATGATGGATTCAACCCAGATCTGTGACTGGGGGTGAGTGTCTGAAAAGTTTCAGCGCTCCGTCCATCATCTCCTTGTGTTTGCTTTGTTCGCCCTAAGTTGGCAGGGTATGCCCAGACGTGGGTCCCTTGCTCACTTTGCCACTGGATTCAAGCTAGCCTGGCTGATGAGGGCTGTTAGCCCGAAACCGGTCCCAGGATGCTTGTTTCCGGTCCAGGGAAGACATGGCTTGGCAGTTCGGGCTGGACTGTTCCCATGAGGCACAGGGTCAAGACTGATTTGCATATATCTGTGTCTGAACTGGGGTGGCGAAGTGAGCTAAAGAACGATGATGGATTCAACCCAGATCTGTGACTGGGGGTGAGTGTCTGAAAAGTTTCAGCGCTCTGTCCATCATCTCCTTGTGTTTGCTTTGTTCGCCCTAAGTTGGCAGGGTATGCCCAGACGTGGGTCCCTTGCTCACTTTGCCACAGGATTCAAGCTAGCCTGGCTGATGAGGGCTGTTAGCCCGAAACCGGTCCCCGGATGCTTGTTTCCGGTCCAGGGAAGACATGGCTTGGCAGTTCGGGCTGGACTGTTCCCATGAGGCACAGGGTCAAGACTGATTTGCATATATCTGTGTCTGAACTGGGGTGGCGAAGTGAGCTAAAGAACGATGATGGATTCAACCCAGATCTGTGACTGGGGGTGAGTGTCTGAAAAGTTTCAGCGCTCCGTCCATCATCTCCTTGTGTTTGCTTTGTTCGCCCTAAGTTGGCAGGGTATGCCCAGACGTGGGTCCCTTGCTCACTTTGCCACTGGATTCAAGCTAGCCTGGCTGATGAGGGCTGTTAGCCCGAAACCGGTCCCAGGATGCTTGTTTCCGGTCCAGGGAAGACATGGCTTGGCAGTTCGGGCTGGACTGTTCCCATGAGGCACAGGGTCAAGACTGATTTGCATATATCTGTGTCTGAACTGGGGTGGCGAAGTGAGCTAAAGAACGATGATGGATTCAACCCAGATCTGTGACTGGGGGTGTGTGTCTGAAAGGTTTCAGCGCACATCCATCATCTCCTTGTGTTTGCTTTGTTCGCCCTAAGTTGGCAGGGTATGCCCAGACTTGGGTCCCTTGCTCACTTTGCCACTGGATTCAAGCTAGCCTGGCTGATGAGTGCTGTTAGCCCGAAACTGGTCCCAAGATGCTTGTTTCCAGTCCAGGGAAGAGATGGCTTGGCAGTTCGGGATGGACTGTTCCCATGAGGCACAGGGTCAAGACTGATTTGCATATATCTGTGTCTGAACTGGGGTGGCGAAGTGAGCTAAAGAACGATGATGGATTCAACCCAGATCTGTGACTGGGGGTGAGTTTCTGAACAGTTTCAGCGCTCCGTCCATCATCTCCTTGTGTTTGCTTTGTTCGCCCTAAGTTGGCAGGGTATGCCCAGACGTGGGTCCCTTGCTCACTTTGCCACTGGATTCAAGCTAGCCTGGCTGATGAGGGCTGTTAGCCCGAAACCGGTCCCAGGATGCTTGTTTCCGGTCCAGGGAAGACATGGCTTGGCAGTTCGGGCTGGACTGTTCCCATGAGGCACAGGGTCAAGACTGATTTGCATATATCTGTGTCTGAACTGGGGTGGCGAAGTGAGCTAAAGAACGATGATGGATTCAACCCAGATCTGTGACTGGGGGTGAGTGTCTGAAAAGTTTCAGCGCTCCGTCCATCATCTCCTTGTGTTTGCTTTGTTCGCCCTAAGTTGGCAGGGTATGCCCAGACGTGGGTCCCTTGCTCACTTTGCCACTGGATTCAAGCTAGCCTGGCTGATGAGGGCTGTTAGCCCGAAACCGGTCCCAGGATGCTTGTTTCCGGTCCAGGGAAGACATGGCTTGGCAGTTCGGGCTGGACTGTTCCCATGAGGCACAGGGTCAAGACTGATTTGCATATATCTGTGTCTGAACTGGGGTGGCGAAGTGAGCTAAAGAACGATGATGGATTCAACCCAGATCTGTGACTGGGGGTGAGTGTCTGAAAAGTTTCAGCGCTCCGTCCATCATCTCCTTGTGTTTGCTTTGTTCGCCCTAAGTTGGCAGGGTATGCCCAGACGTGGGTCCCTTGCTCACTTTGCCACTGGATTCAAGCTAGCCTGGCTGATGAGGGCTGTTAGCCCGAAACCGGTCCCAGGATGCTTGTTTCCGGTCCAGGGAAGACATGGCTTGGCAGTTCGGGCTGGACTGTTCCCATGAGGCACAGGGTCAAGACTGATTTGCATATATCTGTGTCTGAACTGGGGTGGCGAAGTGAGCTAAAGAACGATGATGGATTCAACCCAGATCTGTGACTGGGGGTGAGTGTCTGAAAAGTTTCAGCGCTCCGTCCATCATCTCCTTGTGTTTGCTTTGTTCGCCCTAAGTTGGCAGGGTATGCCCAGACGTGGGTCCCTTGCTCACTTTGCCACTGGATTCAAGCTAGCCTGGCTGATGAGGGCTGTTAGCCCGAAACCGGTCCCAGGATGCTTGTTTCCGGTCCAGGGAAGACATGGCTTGGCAGTTCGGGATGGACTGTTCCCATGAGGCACAGGGTCAAGACTGATTTGCATATATCTGTGTCTGAACTGGGGTGGCGAAGTGAGCTAAAGAACGATGATGGATTCAACCCAGATCTGTGACTGGGGGTGAGTGTCTGAAAAGTTTCAGCGCTCCGTCCATCATCTCCTTGTGTTTGCTTTGTTCACCCTAATTTGGCAGGGTATGCCCAGACGTGGGTCCCTTGCTCACTTTGCCACTGGATTCAAGCTAGCCTGGCTGATGAGGGCTGTTAGCCCAAAACCGGTCCCAGGATGCTTGTTTCCGGTCCAGGGAAGACATGGCTTGGCAGTTCGGGCTGGACTGTTCCCATGAGGCACAGGGTCAAGACTGATTTGCATATATCTGTGTCTGAACTGGGGTGGCGAAGTGAGCTAAAGAACGATGATGGATTCAACCCAGATCTGTGACTGGGGGTGAGTGTCTGAAAAGTTTCAGCGCTCCGTCCATCATCTCCTTGTGTTTGCTTTGTTCGCCCTAAGTTGGCAGGGTATGCCCAGACGTGGGTCCCTTGCTCACTTTGCCACTGGATTCAAGCTAGCCTGGCTGATGAGGGCTGTTAGCCCGAAACCGGTCCCAGGATGCTTGTTTCCGGTCCAGGGAAGACATGGCTTGGCAGTTCGGGATGGACTGTTCCCATGAGGCACAGGGTCAAGACTGATTTGCATATATCTGTGTCTGAACTGGGGTGGCGAAGTGAGCTAAAGAACGATGATGGATTCAACCCAGATCTGTGACTGGGGGTGAGTGTCTGAAAAGTTTCAGCGCTCCGTCCATCATCTCCTTGTGTTTGCTTTGTTCGCCCTAAGTTGGCAGGGTATGCCCAGACGTGGGTCCCTTGCTCACTTTGCCACTGGATTCAAGCTAGCCTGGCTGATGAGGGCTGTTAGCCCGAAACCGGTCCCAGGATGCTTGTTTCCGGTCCAGGGAAGACATGGCTTGGCAGTTCGGGCTGGACTGTTCCCATGAGGCACAGGGTCAAGACTGATTTGCATATATCTGTGTCTGAACTGGGGTGGCGAAGTGAGCTAAAGAACGATGATGGATTCAACCCAGATCTGTGACTGGGGGTGAGTGTCTGAAAAGTTTCAGCGCTCCGTCCATCATCTCCTTGTGTTTGCTTTGTTCGCCCTAAGTTGGCAGGGTATGCCCAGACGTGGGTCCCTTGCTCACTTTGCCACTGGATTCAAGCTAGCCTGGCTGATGAGGGCTGTTAGCCCGAAACCGGTCCCAGGATGCTTGTTTCCGGTCCAGGGAAGACATGGCTTGGCAGTTCGGGATGGACTGTTCCCATGAGGCACAGGGTCAAGACTGATTTGCATATATCTGTGTCTGAACTGGGGTGGCGAAGTGAGCTAAAGAACGATGATGGATTCAACCCAGATCTGTAACTGGGGGTGAGTGTCTGAAACATTTCAGCGCTCTGTCCATCATCTCCTTGTGTTTGCTTTGTTCGCCCTAAGTTGGCAGGGTATGCCCAGACGTGGGTCCCTTGCTCACTTTGCCACTGGATTCAAGCTAGCCTGGCTGATGAGGGCTGTTAGCCCGAAACCGGTCCCCGGATGCTTGTTTCCGGTCCAGGGAAGACATGGCTTGGCAGTTCGGGATGGACTGTTCCCATGAGGCACAGGGTCAAGACTGATTTGCATATATCTGTGTCTGAACTGGGGTGGCGAAGTGAGCTAAAGAACGATGATGGATTCAACCCAGATCTGTGACTGGGGGTGAGTGTCTGAAAAGTTTCAGCGCTCCGTCCATCATCTCCTTGTGTTTGCTTTGTTCGCCCTAAGTTGGCAGGGTATGCCCAGACGTGGGTCCCTTGCTCACTTTGCCACTGGATTCAAGCTAGCCTGGCTGATGAGGGCTGTTAGCCCGAAACCGGTCCCAGGATGCTTGTTTCCGGTCCAGGGAAGACATGGCTTGGCAGTTCGGGATGGACTGTTCCCATGAGGCACAGGGTCAAGACTGATTTGCATATATCTGTGTCTGAACTGGGGTGGCGAAGTGAGCTAAAGAACGATGATGGATTCAACCCAGATCTGTGACTGGGGGTGAGTGTCTGAAAAGTTTCAGCGCTCCGTCCATCATCTCCTTGTGTTTGCTTTGTTCGCCCTAAGTTGGCAGGGTATGCCCAGACGTGGGTCCCTTGCTCACTTTGCCACTGGATTCAAGCTAGCCTGGCTGATGAGGGCTGTTAGCCCGAAACCGGTCCCAGGATGCTTGTTTCCGGTCCAGGGAAGACATGGCTTGGCAGTTCGGGCTGGACTGTTCCCATGAGGCACAGGGTCAAGACTGATTTGCATATATCTGTGTCTGAACTGGGGTGGCGAAGTGAGCTAAAGAACGATGATGGATTCAACCCAGATCTGTGACTGGGGGTGAGTGTCTGAAAAGTTTCAGCGCTCCGTCCATCATCTCCTTGTGTTTGCTTTGTTCGCCCTAAGTTGGCAGGGTATGCCCAGACGTGGGTCCCTTGCTCACTTTGCCACTGGATTCAAGCTAGCCTGGCTGATGAGGGCTGTTAGCCCGAAACCGGTCCCAGGATGCTTGTTTCCGGTCCAGGGAAGACATGGCTTGGCAGTTCGGGCTGGACTGTTCCCATGAGGCACAGGGTCAAGACTGATTTGCATATATCTGTGTCTGAACTGGGGTGGCGAAGTGAGCTAAAGAACGATGATGGATTCAACCCAGATCTGTGACTGGGGGTGAGTGTCTGAAAAGTTTCAGCGCTCCGTCCATCATCTCCTTGTGTTTGCTTTGTTCGCCCTAAGTTGGCAGGGTATGCCCAGACGTGGGTCCCTTGCTCACTTTGCCACTGGATTCAAGCTAGCCTGGCTGATGAGGGCTGTTAGCCCGAAACCGGTCCCAGGATGCTTGTTTCCGGTCCAGGGAAGACATGGCTTGGCAGTTCGGGATGGACTGTTCCCATGAGGCACAGGGTCAAGACTGATTTGCATATATCTGTGTCTGAACTGGGGTGGCGAAGTGAGCTAAAGAACGATGATGGATTCAACCCAGATCTGTGACTGGGGGTGAGTGTCTGAAAAGTTTCAGCGCTCCGTCCATCATCTCCTTGTGTTTGCTTTGTTCGCCCTAAGTTGGCAGGGTATGCCCAGACGTGGGTCCCTTGCTCACTTTGCCACTGGATTCAAGCTAGCCTGGCTGATGAGGGCTGTTAGCCCGAAACCGGTCCCAGGATGCTTGTTTCCGGTCCAGGGAAGACATGGCTTGGCAGTTCGGGCTGGACTGTTCCCATGAGGCACAGGGTCAAGACTGATTTGCATATATCTGTGTCTGAACTGGGGTGGCGAAGTGAGCTAAAGAACGATGATGGATTCAACCCAGATCTGTGACTGGGGGTGAGTGTCTGAAAAGTTTCAGCGCTCCGTCCATCATCTCCTTGTGTTTGCTTTGTTCGCCCTAAGTTGGCAGGGTATGCCCAGACGTGGGTCCCTTGCTCACTTTGCCACTGGATTCAAGCTAGCCTGGCTGATGAGGGCTGTTAGCCCGAAACCGGTCCCAGGATGCTTGTTTCCGGTCCAGGGAAGACATGGCTTGGCAGTTCGGGCTGGACTGTTCCCATGAGGCACAGGGTCAAGACTGATTTGCATATATCTGTGTCTGAACTGGGGTGGCGAAGTGAGCTAAAGAACGATGATGGATTCAACCCAGATCTGTGACTGGGGGTGAGTGTCTGAAAAGTTTCAGCGCTCCGTCCATCATCTCCTTGTGTTTGCTTTGTTCGCCCTAAGTTGGCAGGGTATGCCCAGACGTGGGTCCCTTGCTCACTTTGCCACTGGATTCAAGCTAGCCTGGCTGATGAGGGCTGTTAGCCCGAAACCGGTCCCAGGATGCTTGTTTCCGGTCCAGGGAAGACATGGCTTGGCAGTTCGGGATGGACTGTTCCCATGAGGCACAGGGTCAAGACTGATTTGCATATATCTGTGTCTGAACTGGGGTGGCGAAGTGAGCTAAAGAACGATGATGGATTCAACCCAGATCTGTGACTGGGGGTGAGTGTCTGAAAAGTTTCAGCGCTCCGTCCATCATCTCCTTGTGTTTGCTTTGTTCGCCCTAAGTTGGCAGGGTATGCCCAGACGTGGGTCCCTTGCTCACTTTGCCACTGGATTCAAGCTAGCCTGGCTGATGAGGGCTGTTAGCCCGAAACCGGTCCCAGGATGCTTGTTTCCGGTCCAGGGAAGACATGGCTTGGCAGTTCGGGCTGGACTGTTCCCATGAGGCACAGGGTCAAGACT
This sequence comes from Calotriton arnoldi, assembly GCA_963921515.1. Classification (NCBI taxonomy): domain Eukaryota; kingdom Metazoa; phylum Chordata; class Amphibia; order Caudata; family Salamandridae; genus Calotriton; species Calotriton arnoldi. The sequence goes on from CAWUFW010017204.1 coordinate 36,885, forward strand.
GATTTGCATATATCTGTGTCTGAACTGGGGTGGCGAAGTGAGCTAAAGAACGATGATGGATTCAACCCAGATCTGTGACTGGGGGTGAGTGTCTGAAAAGTTTCAGCGCTCCGTCCATCATCTCCTTGTGTTTGCTTTGTTCGCCCTAAGTTGGCAGGGTATGCCCAGACGTGGGTCCCTTGCTCACTTTGCCACTGGATTCAAGCTAGCCTGGCTGATGAGGGCTGTTAGCCCGAAACCGGTCCCAGGATGCTTGTTTCCGGTCCAGGGAAGACATGGCTTGGCAGTTCGGGCTGGACTGTTCCCATGAGGCACAGGGTCAAGACTGATTTGCATATATCTGTGTCTGAACTGGGGTGGCGAAGTGAGCTAAAGAACGATGATGGATTCAACCCAGATCTGTGACTGGGGGTGAGTGTCTGAAAAGTTTCAGCGCTCCGTCCATCATCTCCTTGTGTTTGCTTTGTTCGCCCTAAGTTGGCAGGGTATGCCCAGACGTGGGTCCCTTGCTCACTTTGCCACTGGATTCAAGCTAGCCTGGCTGATGAGGGCTGTTAGCCCGAAACCGGTCCCAGGATGCTTGTTTCCGGTCCAGGGAAGACATGGCTTGGCAGTTCGGGCTGGACTGTTCCCATGAGGCACAGGGTCAAGACTGATTTGCATATATCTGTGTCTGAACTGGGGTGGCGAAGTGAGCTAAAGAACGATGATGGATTCAACCCAGATCTGTGACTGGGGGTGAGTGTCTGAAAAGTTTCAGCGCTCCGTCCATCATCTCCTTGTGTTTGCTTTGTTCGCCCTAAGTTGGCAGGGTATGCCCAGACGTGGGTCCCTTGCTCACTTTGCCACTGGATTCAAGCTAGCCTGGCTGATGAGGGCTGTTAGCCCGAAACCGGTCCCAGGATGCTTGTTTCCGGTCCAGGGAAGACATGGCTTGGCAGTTCGGGCTGGACTGTTCCCATGAGGCACAGGGTCAAGACTGATTTGCATATATCTGTGTCTGAACTGGGGTGGCGAAGTGAGCTAAAGAACGATGATGGATTCAACCCAGATCTGTGACTGGGGGTGAGTGTCTGAAAAGTTTCAGCGCTCCGTCCATCATCTCCTTGTGTTTGCTTTGTTCGCCCTAAGTTGGCAGGGTATGCCCAGACGTGGGTCCCTTGCTCACTTTGCCACTGGATTCAAGCTAGCCTGGCTGATGAGGGCTGTTAGCCCGAAACCGGTCCCAGGATGCTTGTTTCCGGTCCAGGGAAGACATGGCTTGGCAGTTCGGGCTGGACTGTTCCCATGAGGCACAGGGTCAAGACTGATTTGCATATATCTGTGTCTGAACTGGGGTGGCGAAGTGAGCTAAAGAACGATGATGGATTCAACCCAGATCTGTGACTGGGGGTGAGTGTCTGAAAAGTTTCAGCGCTCCGTCCATCATCTCCTTGTGTTTGCTTTGTTCGCCCTAAGTTGGCAGGGTATGCCCAGACGTGGGTCCCTTGCTCACTTTGCCACTGGATTCAAGCTAGCCTGGCTGATGACGGCTGTTAGCCCGAAACCGGTCCCAGGATGCTTGTTTCCGGTCCAGGGAAGACATGGCTTGGCAGTTCGGGATGGACTGTTCCCATGAGGCACAGGGTCAAGACTGATTTGCATATATCTGTGTCTGAACTGGGGTGGCGAAGTGAGCTAAAGAACGATGATGGATTCAACCCAGATCTGTGACTGGGGGTGAGTGTCTGAAAAGTTTCAGCGCTCCGTCCATCATCTCCTTGTGTTTGCTTTGTTCGCCCTAAGTTGGCAGGGTATGCCCAGACGTGGGTCCCTTGCTCACTTTGCCACTGGATTCAAGCTAGCCTGGCTGATGAGGGCTGTTAGCCCGAAACCGGTCCCAGGATGCTTGTTTCCGGTCCAGGGAAGACATGGCTTGGCAGTTCGGGATGGACTGTTCCCATGAGGCACAGGGTCAAGACTGATTTGCATATATCTGTGTCTGAACTGGGGTGGCGAAGTGAGCTAAAGAACGATGATGGATTCAACCCAGATCTGTGACTGGGGGTGAGTGTCTGAAAAGTTTCAGCGCTCCGTCCATCATCTCCTTGTGTTTGCTTTGTTCGCCCTAAGTTGGCAGGGTATGCCCAGACGTGGGTCCCTTGCTCACTTTGCCACTGGATTCAAGCTAGCCTGGCTGATGAGGGCTGTTAGCCCGAAACCGGTCCCAGGATGCTTGTTTCCGGTCCAGGGAAGACATGGCTTGGCAGTTCGGGCTGGACTGTTCCCATGAGGCACAGGGTCAAGACTGATTTGCATATATCTGTGTCTGAACTGGGGTGGCGAAGTGAGCTAAAGAACGATGATGGATTCAACCCAGATCTGTGACTGGGGGTGAGTGTCTGAAAAGTTTCAGCGCTCCGTCCATCATCTCCTTGTGTTTGCTTTGTTCGCCCTAAGTTGGCAGGGTATGCCCAGACGTGGGTCCCTTGCTCACTTTGCCACTGGATTCAAGCTAGCCTGGCTGATGAGGGCTGTTAGCCCGAAACCGGTCCCAGGATGCTTGTTTCCGGTCCAGGGAAGACATGGCTTGGCAGTTCGGGATGGACTGTTCCCATGAGGCACAGGGTCAAGACTGATTTGCATATATCTGTGTCTGAACTGGGGTGGCGAAGTGAGCTAAAGAACGATGATGGATTCAACCCAGATCTGTGACTGGGGGTGAGTGTCTGAAAAGTTTCAGCGCTCCGTCCATCATCTCCTTGTGTTTGCTTTGTTCGCCCTAAGTTGGCAGGGTATGCCCAGACGTGGGTCCCTTGCTCACTTTGCCACTGGATTCAAGCTAGCCTGGCTGATGAGGGCTGTTAGCCCGAAACCGGTCCCAGGATGCTTGTTTCCGGTCCAGGGAAGACATGGCTTGGCAGTTCGGGATGGACTGTTCCCATGAGGCACAGGGTCAAGACTGATTTGCATATATCTGTGTCTGAACTGGGGTGGCGAAGTGAGCTAAAGAACGATGATGGATTCAACCCAGATCTGTGACTGGGGGTGAGTGTCTGAAAAGTTTCAGCGCTCCGTCCATCATCTCCTTGTGTTTGCTTTGTTCGCCCTAAGTTGGCAGGGTATGCCCAGACGTGGGTCCCTTGCTCACTTTGCCACTGGATTCAAGCTAGCCTGGCTGATGAGGGCTGTTAGCCCGAAACCGGTCCCAGGATGCTTGTTTCCGGTCCAGGGAAGACATGGCTTGGCAGTTCGGGCTGGACTGTTCCCATGAGGCACAGGGTCAAGACTGATTTGCATATATCTGTGTCTGAACTGGGGTGGCGAAGTGAGCTAAAGAACGATGATGGATTCAACCCAGATCTGTGACTGGGGGTGAGTGTCTGAAAAGTTTCAGCGCTCCGTCCATCATCTCCTTGTGTTTGCTTTGTTCGCCCTAAGTTGGCAGGGTATGCCCAGACGTGGGTCCCTTGCTCACTTTGCCACTGGATTCAAGCTAGCCTGGCCGATGAGGGCTGTTAGCCCGAAACCGGTCCCAGGATGCTTGTTTCAGGTCCAGGGAAGACATGGCTTGGCAGTTCGGGCTGGACTGTTCCCATGAGACACAGGGTCAAGACTCATTTGCATATCTCTGTGTCTGAAATGGGGTGGCGAAGTGAGCTAAAGAACGATGATGGATTCAACCCAGATCTGTGACTGGGGGTGAGTGTCTGAAAAGTTTCAGCGCTCCGTCCATCATCTCCTTGTGTTTGCTTTGTTCGCCCTAAGTTGGCAGGGTATGCCCAGACGTGGGTCCCTTGCTCACTTTGCCACTGGATTCAAGCTAGCCTGGCTGATGAGGGCTGTTAGCCCGAAACCGGTCCCAGGATGCTTGTTTCCGGTCCAGGGAAGACATGGCTTGGCAGTTCGGGCTGGACTGTTCCCATGAGGCACAGGGTCAAGACTGATTTGCATATATCTGTGTCTGAACTGGGGTGGCGAAGTGAGCTAAAGAACGATGATGGATTCAACCCAGATCTGTGACTGGGGGTGAGTGTCTGAAAAGTTTCAGCGCTCCGTCCATCATCTCCTTGTGTTTGCTTTGTTCGCCCTAAGTTGGCAGGGTATGCCCAGACGTGGGTCCCTTGCTCACTTTGCCACTGGATTCAAGCTAGCCTGGCTGATGAGGGCTGTTAGCCCGAAACCGGTCCCAGGATGCTTGTTTCCGGTCCAGGGAAGACATGGCTTGGCAGTTCGGGCTGGACTGTTCCCATGAGGCACAGGGTCAAGACTGATTTGCATATATCTGTGTCTGAACTGGGGTGGCGAAGTGAGCTAAAGAACGATGATGGATTCAACCCAGATCTGTGACTGGGGGTGAGTGTCTGAAAAGTTTCAGCGCTCCGTCCATCATCTCCTTGTGTTTGCTTTGTTCGCCCTAAGTTGGCAGGGTATGCCCAGACGTGGGTCCCTTGCTCACTTTGCCACTGGATTCAAGCTAGCCTGGCTGATGAGGGCTGTTAGCCCGAAACCGGTCCCAGGATGCTTGTTTCCGGTCCAGGGAAGACATGGCTTGGCAGTTCGGGCTGGACTGTTCCCATGAGGCACAGGGTCAAGACTGATTTGCATATATCTGTGTCTGAACTGGGGTGGCGAAGTGAGCTAAAGAACGATGATGGATTCAACCCAGATCTGTGACTGGGGGTGAGTGTCTGAAAAGTTTCAGCGCTCCGTCCATCATCTCCTTGTGTTTGCTTTGTTCGCCCTAAGTTGGCAGGGTATGCCCAGACGTGGGTCCCTTGCTCACTTTGCCACTGGATTCAAGCTAGCCTGGCTGATGAGGGCTGTTAGCCCGAAACCGGTCCCAGGATGCTTGTTTCCAGTCCAGGGAAGACATGGCTTGGCAGTTCGGGCTGGACTGTTCCCATGAGGCACAGGGTCAAGACTGATTTGCATATATCTGTGTCTGAACTGGGGTGGCGAAGTGAGCTAAAGAACGATGATGGATTCAACCCAGATCTGTGACTGGGGGTGAGTGTCTGAAAAGTTTCAGCGCTCCGTCCATCATCTCCTTGTGTTTGCTTTGTTCGCCCTAAGTTGGCAGGGTATGCCCAGACGTGGGTCCCTTGCTCACTTTGCCACTGGATTCAAGCTAGCCTGGCTGATGAGGGCTGTTAGCCCGAAACCGGTCCCAGGATGCTTGTTTCCGGTCCAGGGAAGACATGGCTTGGCAGTTCGGGCTGGACTGTTCCCATGAGGCACAGGGTCAAGACTGATTTGCATATATCTGTGTCTGAACTGGGGTGGCGAAGTGAGCTAAAGAACGATGATGGATTCAACCCAGATCTGTGACTGGGGGTGAGTGTCTGAAAAGTTTCAGCGCTCCGTCCATCATCTCCTTGTGTTTGCTTTGTTCGCCCTAAGTTGGCAGGGTATGCCCAGACGTGGGTCCCTTGCTCACTTTGCCACTGGATTCAAGCTAGCCTGGCTGATGAGGGCTGTTAGCCCGAAACCGGTCCCAGGATGCTTGTTTCCGGTCCAGGGAAGACATGGCTTGGCAGTTCGGGCTGGACTGTTCCCATGAGGCACAGGGTCAAGACTGATTTGCATATATCTGTGTCTGAACTGGGGTGGCGAAGTGAGCTAAAGAACGATGATGGATTCAACCCAGATCTGTGACTGGGGGTGAGTGTCTGAAAAGTTTCAGCGCTCCGTCCATCATCTCCTTGTGTTTGCTTTGTTCGCCCTAAGTTGGCAGGGTATGCCCAGACGTGGGTCCCTTGCTCACTTTGCCACTGGATTCAAGCTAGCCTGGCTGATGAGGGCTGTTAGCCCGAAACCGGTCCCAGGATGCTTGTTTCCGGTCCAGGGAAGACATGGCTTGGCAGTTCGGGCTGGACTGTTCCCATGAGGCACAGGGTCAAGACTGATTTGCATATATCTGTGTCTGAACTGGGGTGGCGAAGTGAGCTAAAGAACGATGATGGATTCAACCCAGATCTGTGACTGGGGGTGAGTGTCTGAAAAGTTTCAGCGCTCCGTCCATCATCTCCTTGTGTTTGCTTTGTTCGCCCTAAGTTGGCAGGGTATGCCCAGACGTGGGTCCCTTGCTCACTTTGCCACTGGATTCAAGCTAGCCTGGCTGATGAGGGCTGTTAGCCCGAAACCGGTCCCAGGATGCTTGTTTCCGGTCCAGGGAAGACATGGCTTGGCAGTTCGGGCTGGACTGTTCCCATGAGGCACAGGGTCAAGACTGATTTGCATATATCTGTGTCTGAACTGGGGTGGCGAAGTGAGCTAAAGAACGATGATGGATTCAACCCAGATCTGTGACTGGGGGTGAGTGTCTGAAAAGTTTCAGCGCTCCGTCCATCATCTCCTTGTGTTTGCTTTGTTCGCCCTAAGTTGGCAGGGTATGCCCAGACGTGGGTCCCTTGCTCACTTTGCCACTGGATTCAAGCTAGCCTGGCTGATGAGGGCTGTTAGCCCGAAACCGGTCCCAGGATGCTTGTTTCCGGTCCAGGGAAGACATGGCTTGGCAGTTCGGGCTGGACTGTTCCCATGAGGCACAGGGTCAAGACTGATTTGCATATATCTGTGTCTGAACTGGGGTGGCGAAGTGAGCTAAAGAACGATGATGGATTCAACCCAGATCTGTGACTGGGGGTGAGTGTCTGAAAAGTTTCAGCGCTCCGTCCATCATCTCCTTGTGTTTGCTTTGTTCGCCCTAAGTTGGCAGGGTATGCCCAGACGTGGGTCCCTTGCTCACTTTGCCACTGGATTCAAGCTAGCCTGGCTGATGAGGGCTGTTAGCCCGAAACCGGTCCCAGGATGCTTGTTTCCGGTCCAGGGAAGACATGGCTTGGCAGTTCGGGCTGGACTGTTCCCATGAGGCACAGGGTCAAGACTGATTTGCATATATCTGTGTCTGAACTGGGGTGGCGAAGTGAGCTAAAGAACGATGATGGATTCAACCCAGATCTGTGACTGGGGGTGAGTGTCTGAAAAGTTTCAGCGCTCCGTCCATCATCTCCTTGTGTTTGCTTTGTTCGCCCTAAGTTGGCAGGGTATGCCCAGACGTGGGTCCCTTGCTCACTTTGCCACTGGATTCAAGCTAGCCTGGCTGATGAGGGCTGTTAGCCCGAAACCGGTCCCAGGATGCTTGTTTCCGGTCCAGGGAAGACATGGCTTGGCAGTTCGGGCTGGACTGTTCCCATGAGGCACAGGGTCAAGACTGATTTGCATATATCTGTGTCTGAACTGGGGTGGCGAAGTGAGCTAAAGAACGATGATGGATTCAACCCAGATCTGTGACTGGGGGTGAGTGTCTGAAAAGTTTCAGCGCTCCGTCCATCATCTCCTTGTGTTTGCTTTGTTCGCCCTAAGTTGGCAGGGTATGCCCAGACGTGGGTCCCTTGCTCACTTTGCCACTGGATTCAAGCTAGCCTGGCTGATGAGGGCTGTTAGCCCGAAACCGGTCCCAGGATGCTTGTTTCCGGTCCAGGGAAGACATGGCTTGGCAGTTCGGGCTGGACTGTTCCCATGAGGCACAGGGTCAAGACTGATTTGCATATATCTGTGTCTGAACTGGGGTGGCGAAGTGAGCTAAAGAACGATGATGGATTCAACCCAGATCTGTGACTGGGGGTGAGTGTCTGAAAAGTTTCAGCGCTCCGTCCATCATCTCCTTGTGTTTGCTTTGTTCGCCCTAAGTTGGCAGGGTATGCCCAGACGTGGGTCCCTTGCTCACTTTGCCACTGGATTCAAGCTAGCCTGGCTGATGAGGGCTGTTAGCCCGAAACCGGTCCCAGGATGCTTGTTTCCGGTCCAGGGAAGACATGGCTTGGCAGTTCGGGATGGACTGTTCCCATGAGGCACAGGGTCAAGACTGATTTGCATATATCTGTGTCTGAACTGGGGTGGCGAAGTGAGCTAAAGAACGATGATGGATTCAACCCAGATCTGTGACTGGGGGTGAGTGTCTGAAAAGTTTCAGCGCTCCGTCCATCATCTCCTTGTGTTTGCTTTGTTCGCCCTAAGTTGGCAGGGTATGCCCAGACGTGGGTCCCTTGCTCACTTTGCCACTGGATTCAAGCTAGCCTGGCTGATGAGGGCTGTTAGCCCGAAACCGGTCCCAGGATGCTTGTTTCCGGTCCAGGGAAGACATGGCTTGGCAGTTCGGGCTGGACTGTTCCCATGAGGCACAGGGTCAAGACTGATTTGCATATATCTGTGTCTGAACTGGGGTGGCGAAGTGAGCTAAAGAACGATGATGGATTCAACCCAGATCTGTGACTGGGGGTGAGTGTCTGAAAAGTTTCAGCGCTCCGTCCATCATCTCCTTGTGTTTGCTTTGTTCGCCCTAAGTTGGCAGGGTATGCCCAGACGTGGGTCCCTTGCTCACTTTGCCACTGGATTCAAGCTAGCCTGGCTGATGAGGGCTGTTAGTCCGAAACCGGTCCCAGGATGCTTGTTTCCGGTCCAGGGAAGACATGGCTTGGCAGTTCGGGCTGGACTGTTCCCATGAGGCACAGGGTCAAGACTGATTTGCATATATCTGTGTCTGAACTGGGGTGGCGAAGTGAGCTAAAGAACGATGATGGATTCAACCCAGATCTGTGACTGGGGGTGAGTGTCTGAAAAGTTTCAGCGCTCCGTCCATCATCTCCTTGTGTTTGCTTTGTTCGCCCTAAGTTGGCAGGGTATGCCCAGACGTGGGTCCCTTGCTCACTTTGCCACTGGATTCAAGCTAGCCTGGCTGATGAGGGCTGTTAGCCCGAAACCGGTCCCAGGATGCTTGTTTCCGGTCCAGGGAAGACATGGCTTGGCAGTTCGGGCTGGACTGTTCCCATGAGGCACAGGGTCAAGACTGATTTGCATATATCTGTGTCTGAACTGGGGTGGCGAAGTGAGCTAAAGAACGATGATGGATTCAACCCAGATCTGTGACTGGGGGTGAGTGTCTGAAAAGTTTCAGCGCTCCGTCCATCATCTCCTTGTGTTTGCTTTGTTCGCCCTAAGTTGGCAGGGTATGCCCAGACGTGGGTCCCTTGCTCACTTTGCCACTGGATTCAAGCTAGCCTGGCTGATGAGGGCTGTTAGCCCGAAACCGGTCCCAGGATGCTTGTTTCCGGTCCAGGGAAGACATGGCTTGGCAGTTCGGGCTGGACTGTTCCCATGAGGCACAGGGTCAAGACTGATTTGCATATATCTGTGTCTGAACTGGGGTGGCGAAGTGAGCTAAAGAACGATGATGGATTCAACCCAGATCTGTGACTGGGGGTGAGTGTCTGAAAAGTTTCAGCGCTCCGTCCATCATCTCCTTGTGTTTGCTTTGTTCGCCCTAAGTTGGCAGGGTATGCCCAGACGTGGGTCCCTTGCTCACTTTGCCACTGGATTCAAGCTAGCCTGGCTGATGAGGGCTGTTAGCCCGAAACCGGTCCCAGGATGCTTGTTTCCGGTCCAGGGAAGACATGGCTTGGCAGTTCGGGCTGGACTGTTCCCATGAGGCACAGGGTCAAGACTGATTTGCATATATCTGTGTCTGAACTGGGGTGGCGAAGTGAGCTAAAGAACGATGATGGATTCAACCCAGATCTGTGACTGGGGGTGAGTGTCTGAAAAGTTTCAGCGCTCCGTCCATCATCTCCTTGTGTTTGCTTTGTTCGCCCTAAGTTGGCAGGGTATGCCCAGACGTGGGTCCCTTGCTCACTTTGCCACTGGATTCAAGCTAGCCTGGCTGATGAGGGCTGTTAGCCCGAAACCGGTCCCAGGATGCTTGTTTCCGGTCCAGGGAAGACATGGCTTGGCAGTTCGGGCTGGACTGTTCCCATGAGGCACAGGGTCAAGACTGATTTGCATATATCTGTGTCTGAACTGGGGTGGCGAAGTGAGCTAAAGAACGATGATGGATTCAACCCAGATCTGTGACTGGGGGTGAGTGTCTGAAAAGTTTCAGCGCTCCGTCCATCATCTCCTTGTGTTTGCTTTGTTCGCCCTAAGTTGGCAGGGTATGCCCAGACGTGGGTCCCTTGCTCACTTTGCCACTGGATTCAAGCTAGCCTGGCCGATGAGGGCTGTTAGCCCGAAACCGGTCCCAGGATGCTTGTTTCCGGTCCAGGGAAGACATGGCTTGGCAGTTCGGGATGGACTGTTCCCATGAGGCACAGGGTCAAGACTGATTTGCATATATCTGTGTCTGAACTGGGGTGGCGAAGTGAGCTAAAGAACGATGATGGATTCAACCCAGATCTGTGACTGGGGGTGAGTGTCTGAAAAGTTTCAGCGCTCCGTCCATCATCTCCTTGTGTTTGCTTTGTTCGCCCTAAGTTGGCAGGGTATGCCCAGACGTGGGTCCCTTGCTCACTTTGCCACTGGATTCAAGCTAGCCTGGCTGATGAGGGCTGTTAGCCCGAAACCGGTCCCAGGATGCTTGTTTCCGGTCCAGGGAAGACATGGCTTGGCAGTTCGGGCTGGACTGTTCCCATGAGGCACAGGGTCAAGACTGATTTGCATATATCTGTGTCTGAACTGGGGTGGCGAAGTGAGCTAAAGAACGATGATGGATTCAACCCAGATCTGTGACTGGGGGTGAGTGTCTGAAAAGTTTCAGCGCTCCGTCCATCATCTCCTTGTGTTTGCTTTGTTCGCCCTAAGTTGGCAGGGTATGCCCAGACGTGGGTCCCTTGCTCACTTTGCCACTGGATTCAAGCTAGCCTGGCCGATGAGGGCTGTTAGTCCGAAACCGGTCCCAGGATGCTTGTTTCCGGTCCAGGGAAGACATGGCTTGGCAGTTCGGGCTGGACTGTTCCCATGAGGCACAGGGTCAAGACTGATTTGCATATATCTGTGTCTGAACTGGGGTGGCGAAGTGAGCTAAAGAACGATGATGGATTCAACCCAGATCTGTGACTGGGGGTGAGTGTCTGAAAAGTTTCAGCGCTCCGTCCATCATCTCCTTGTGTTTGCTTTGTTCGCCCTAAGTTGGCAGGGTATGCCCAGACGTGGGTCCCTTGCTCACTTTGCCACTGGATTCAAGCTAGCCTGGCTGATGAGGGCTGTTAGCCCGAAACCGGTCCCAGGATGCTTGTTTCCGGTCCAGGGAAGACATGGCTTGGCAGTTCGGGCTGGACTGTTCCCATGAGGCACAGGGTCAAGACTGATTTGCATATATCTGTGTCTGAACTGGGGTGGCGAAGTGAGCTAAAGAACGATGATGGATTCAACCCAGATCTGTGACTGGGGGTGAGTGTCTGAAAAGTTTCAGCGCTCCGTCCATCATCTCCTTGTGTTTGCTTTGTTCGCCCTAAGTTGGCAGGGTATGCCCAGACGTGGGTCCCTTGCTCACTTTGCCACTGGATTCAAGCTAGCCTGGCTGATGAGGGCTGTTAGCCCGAAACCGGTCCCAGGATGCTTGTTTCCGGTCCAGGGAAGACATGGCTTGGCAGTTCGGGCTGGACTGTTCCCATGAGGCACAGGGTCAAGACTGATTTGCATATATCTGTGTCTGAACTGGGGTGGCGAAGTGAGCTAAAGAACGATGATGGATTCAACCCAGATCTGTGACTGGGGGTGAGTGTCTGAAAAGTTTCAGCGCTCCGTCCATCATCTCCTTGTGTTTGCTTTGTTCGCCCTAAGTTGGCAGGGTATGCCCAGACGTGGGTCCCTTGCTCACTTTGCCACTGGATTCAAGCTAGCCTGGCTGATGAGGGCTGTTAGCCCGAAACCGGTCCCAGGATGCTTGTTTCCGGTCCAGGGAAGACATGGCTTGGCAGTTCGGGCTGGACTGTTCCCATGAGGCACAGGGTCAAGACTGATTTGCATATATCTGTGTCTGAACTGGGGTGGCGAAGTGAGCTAAAGAACGATGATGGATTCAACCCAGATCTGTGACTGGGGGTGAGTGTCTGAAAAGTTTCAGCGCTCCGTCCATCATCTCCTTGTGTTTGCTTTGTTCGCCCTAAGTTGGCAGGGTATGCCCAGACGTGGGTCCCTTGCTCACTTTGCCACTGGATTCAAGCTAGCCTGGCTGATGAGGGCTGTTAGCCCGAAACCGGTCCCAGGATGCTTGTTTCCGGTCCAGGGAAGACATGGCTTGGCAGTTCGGGCTGGACTGTTCCCATGAGGCACAGGGTCAAGACTGATTTGCATATATCTGTGTCTGAACTGGGGTGGCGAAGTGAGCTAAAGAACGATGATGGATTCAACCCAGATCTGTGACTGGGGGTGAGTGTCTGAAAAGTTTCAGCGCTCCGTCCATCATCTCCTTGTGTTTGCTTTGTTCGCCCTAAGTTGGCAGGGTATGCCCAGACGTGGGTCCCTTGCTCACTTTGCCACTGGATTCAAGCTAGCCTGGCTGATGAGGGCTGTTAGCCCGAAACCGGTCCCAGGATGCTTGTTTCCGGTCCAGGGAAGACATGGCTTGGCAGTTCGGGCTGGACTGTTCCCATGAGGCACAGGGTCAAGACTGATTTGCATATATCTGTGTCTGAACTGGGGTGGCGAAGTGAGCTAAAGAACGATGATGGATTCAACCCAGATCTGTGACTGGGGGTGAGTGTCTGAAAAGTTTCAGCGCTCCGTCCATCATCTCCTTGTGTTTGCTTTGTTCGCCCTAAGTTGGCAGGGTATGCCCAGACGTGGGTCCCTTGCTCACTTTGCCACTGGATTCAAGCTAGCCTGGCTGATGAGGGCTGTTAGCCCGAAACCGGTCCCAGGATGCTTGTTTCCGGTCCAGGGAAGACATGGCTTGGCAGTTCGGGCTGGACTGTTCCCATGAGGCACAGGGTCAAGACTGATTTGCATATATCTGTGTCTGAACTGGGGTGGCGAAGTGAGCTAAAGAACGATGATGGATTCAACCCAGATCTGTGACTGGGGGTGAGTGTCTGAAAAGTTTCAGCGCTCCGTCCATCATCTCCTTGTGTTTGCTTTGTTCGCCCTAAGTTGGCAGGGTATGCCCAGACGTGGGTCCCTTGCTCACTTTGCCACTGGATTCAAGCTAGCCTGGCTGATGAGGGCTGTTAGCCCGAAACCGGTCCCAGGATGCTTGTTTCCGGTCCAGGGAAGACATGGCTTGGCAGTTCGGGCTGGACTGTTCCCATGAGGCACAGGGTCAAGACTGATTTGCATATATCTGTGTCTGAACTGGGGTGGCGAAGTGAGCTAAAGAACGATGATGGATTCAACCCAGATCTGTGACTGGGGGTGAGTGTCTGAAAAGTTTCAGCGCTCCGTCCATCATCTCCTTGTGTTTGCTTTGTTCGCCCTAAGTTGGCAGGGTATGCCCAGACGTGGGTCCCTTGCTCACTTTGCCACTGGATTCAAGCTAGCCTGGCCGATGAGGGCTGTTAGCCCGAAACCGGTCCCAGGATGCTTGTTTCCGGTCCAGGGAAGACATGGCTTGGCAGTTCGGGATGGACTGTTCCCATGAGGCACAGGGTCAAGACTGATTTGCATATATCTGTGTCTGAACTGGGGTGGCGAAGTGAGCTAAAGAACGATGATGGATTCAACCCAGATCTGTGACTGGGGGTGAGTGTCTGAAAAGTTTCAGCGCTCCGTCCATCATCTCCTTGTGTTTGCTTTGTTCGCCCTAAGTTGGCAGGGTATGCCCAGACGTGGGTCCCTTGCTCACTTTGCCACTGGATTCAAGCTAGCCTGGCTGATGAGGGCTGTTAGCCCGAAACCGGTCCCAGGATGCTTGTTTCCGGTCCAGGGAAGACATGGCTTGGCAGTTCGGGCTGGACTGTTCCCATGAGGCACAGGGTCAAGACTGATTTGCATATATCTGTGTCTGAACTGGGGTGGCGAAGTGAGCTAAAGAACGATGATGGATTCAACACAGATCTGTGACTGGGGGTGAGTGTCTGAAAAGTTTCAGCGCTCCGTCCATCATCTCCTTGTGTTTGCTTTGTTCGCCCTAAGTTGGCAGGGTATGCCCAGACATGGGTCCCTTGCTCACTTTGCCACTGGATTCAAGCTAGCCTGGCCGATGACTGCTGTTAGTCCGAAACCGGTCCCAGGATGCTTGTTTCCGGTCCAGGGAAGACATGGCTTGGCAGTTCGGGATGGACTGTTCCCATGAGGCACAGGGTCAAGACTGATTTGCATATATCTGTGTCTGAACTGGGGTGGCGAAGTGAGCTAAAGAACGATGATGGATTCAACCCAGATCTGTGACTGGGGGTGAGTGTCTGAAAAGTTTCAGCGCTCCGTCCATCATCTCCTTGTGTTTGCTTTGTTCGCCCTAAGTTGGCAGGGTATGCCCAGACGTGGGTCCCTTGCTCACTTTGCCACTGGATTCAAGCTAGCCTGGCTGATGAGGGCTGTTAGCCCGAAACCGGTCCCAGGATGCTTGTTTCCGGTCCAGGGAAGACATGGCTTGGCAGTTCGGGCTGGACTGTTCCCATGAGGCACAGGGTCAAGACTGATTTGCATATATCTGTGTCTGAACTGGGGTGGCGAAGTGAGCTAAAGAACGATGATGGATTCAACCCAGATCTGTGACTGGGGGTGAGTGTCTGAAAAGTTTCAGCGCTCCGTCCATCATCTCCTTGTGTTTGCTTTGTTCGCCCTAAGTTGGCAGGGTATGCCCAGACGTGGGTCCCTTGCTCACTTTGCCACTGGATTCAAGCTAGCCTGGCCGATGAGGGCTGTTAGCCCGAAACCGGTCCCAGGATGCTTGTTTCCGGTCCAGGGAAGACATGGCTTGGCAGTTCGGGATGGACTGTTCCCATGAGGCACAGGGTCAAGACTGATTTGCATATATCTGTGTCTGAACTGGGGTGGCGAAGTGAGCTAAAGAACGATGATGGATTCAACCCAGATCTGTGACTGGGGGTGAGTGTCTGAAAAGTTTCAGCGCTCCGTCCATCATCTCCTTGTGTTTGCTTTGTTCGCCCTAAGTTGGCAGGGTATGCCCAGACGTGGGTCCCTTGCTCACTTTGCCACTGGATTCAAGCTAGCCTGGCTGATGAGGGCTGTTAGCCCGAAACCGGTCCCAGGATGCTTGTTTCCGGTCCAGGGAAGACATTGCTTGGCAGTTCGGGCTGGACTGTTCCCATGAGGCACAGGGTCAAGACTGATTTGCATATATCTGTGTCTGAACTGGGGTGGCGAAGTGAGCTAAAGAACGATGATGGATTCAACACAGATCTGTGAGTGGGGGTGAGTGTCTGAAAAGTTTCAGCTCTCCGTCCATCATCTCCTTGTGTTTGCTTTGTTCGCCCTAAGTTGGCAGGGTATGCCCAGACGTGCGTCCCTTGCTCACTTTGCCACTGGATTCAAGCTAGCCTGGCCGATGACTGCTGTTAGTCCGAAACTGGTCCCAGGATGCTTGTTTCCGGTCCAGGGAAGACATGGCTTGGCAGTTCGGGATGGACTGTTCCCATGAGGCACAGAGTCAAGACTGATTTGCATATATCTGTGTCTGAACTGGGGTGGCGAAGTGAGCTAAAGAGCGATGATGGATTCAACACAGATCTGTGACTGGGGGTGAGTGTCTGATAAGTTTCAGCGCTCCGTCCATCATCTCCTTGTGTTTGCTTTGTTCGCCCTAAGTTGGCAGGGTATGCCCAGACGTGGGTCCCTTGCTCACTTTGCCACTGGATTCAAGCTAGCCTGGCTGATGAGGGCTGTTAGCCCGAAACCGGTCCCAGGATGCTTGTTTCCGGTCCAGGGAAGACATGGCTTGGCAGTTCGGGCTGGACTGTTCCCATGAGGCACAGGGTCAAGACTGATTTGCATATATCTGTGTCTGAACTGGGGTGGCGAAGTGAGCTAAAGAACGATGATGGATTCAACCCAGATCTGTGACTGGGGGTGAGTGTCTGAAAAGTTTCAGCGCTCCGTCCATCATCTCCTTGTGTTTGCTTTGTTCGCCCTAAGTTGGCAGGGTATGCCCAGACGTGGGTCCCTTGCTCACTTTGCCACTGGATTCAAGCTAGCCTGGCTGATGAGGGCTGTTAGCCCGAAACCGGTCCCAGGATGCTTGTTTCCGGTCCAGGGAAGACATGGCTTGGCAGTTCGGGCTGGACTGTTCCCATGAGGCACAGGGTCAAGACTGATTTGCATATATCTGTGTCTGAACTGGGGTGGCGAAGTGAGCTAAAGAACGATGATGGATTCAACCCAGATCTGTGACTGGGGGTGAGTGTCTGAAAAGTTTCAGCGCTCCGTCCATCATCTCCTTGTGTTTGCTTTGTTCGCCCTAAGTTGGCAGGGTATGCCCAGACGTGGGTCCCTTGCTCACTTTGCCACTGGATTCAAGCTAGCCTGGCTGATGAGGGCTGTTAGGCCAAAACCGGTCCCAGGATGCTTGTTTCCGGTCCAGGGAAGACATGGCTTGGCAGTTCGGGCTGGACTGTTCCCATGAGGCACAGGGTCAAGATTGATTTGCATATATCTGTGTCTGAACTGGGGTGGCGAAGTGAGCTAAAGAATGATGATGGATTCAACCCAGATCTGTGACTGGGGATGAGTGTCTGAAAAGTTTCAGCGCTCCGTCCATCATCTCCTTGTGTTTGCTGTGTTCGCCCGAAGTTGGCAGGGTATGCCCAGACGTGGGTCCCTTGCTCACTTTGCCACTGGATTCAAGCTAGCCTGGCTGATGAGGGCAGTTAGCCCGAAACCTGTCCCAGGATGCTTGTTTCTGGTCCAGGGAAGACATGGCTTGGCAGTTCGGGCTGGACTGTTCCCATGAGGCACAGGGTCAAGACTGATTTGCATATATCTGTGTCTGAACTGGGGTGGCGAAGTGAGCTAAAGAACGATGATGGATTCAACCCAGATCTGTGACTGGGGGTGAGTGTCTGAAAAGTTTCAGCGCTCCGTCCATCATCTCCTTGTGTTTGCTTTGTTCGCCCTTAATTGGCAGGGTATGACCAGACGTGGGTCCCTTGCTCACTTTGCCACTGGATTCAAGCTAGCCTGGCCGATGAGGGCTGTTAGTCCGAAACCGGTCCCAGGATGCTTGTTTCCAGTCCAGGGAAGACATGGCTTGGCAGTTTGGGAAGGACTGTTCCCATGAGGCACAGGGTCAAGACTGATTTGCATATATCTGTGTCTGAACTGGGGTTGCGAAGTGAGCTAAAGAACGATGATTGATTCAACCCAGATCTGTGACTGGGGGTGAGTGTCTGAAAAGTTTCAGCGCTCCGTCCATCATCTCCTTGTGTTTGCTTTGTTCGTCCTAAGTTGGCAGGGTATGCCCAGACGTGGGTCCCTTGCTCACTTTGCCACTGTATTCAACCTAGCCTGGCTGATGAGGGCTGTTCGCCTGAAACCGGTCCCGTGATGCTTGTTTCCGGTCCAGGGAAGACATGGCTTTGCAGTTCGGGCTGGACTGTTCCCATGAGGCACAGGGTCAAGACTGATTTGCATATGTCTGTGTCTGAACTGGGGTGGCGAAGAGAGCTAAAGAACGATGATGGATTCAACCCAGATCTGTGACTGGGGGTGAGTGTCTGAAAAGTTTCAGCGGTCCGTCCATCATCTCCTTGTGTTTGCTTTGTTCGCCTTAAGTGTGCAGAGTATGCCCAGACGTGGGTCCCTTGCTCACTTTGCCACTGGATTCAAGCTAGCCTGGCTGATGAGGGCTGTTAGCCCAAAACCGTTCCCAGGATGCTTGTTTCCGGTCCAGGGAAGACATGGTTTGGCAGTTCGGGCTGGACTGTTCCCATGAGGCACAGGGTCAAGACTGATTTGCATATATCTGTGTCTGAACTGGGGTGGCGAAGTGAGCTAAAGAACGATGATGGATTCATCCCAGATCTGTGACTGGGGTGAGTGTCTGAAAAGTTTCAGCGCTCCGTCCATCATCTCCTTGTGTTTGCTTTGTTCACCCTAAGTTGGCAGGGTATGCCTAGACGTGGGTCCCTTGCTCACTTTGTCACTGGATTCAAGCTAGCCTGGCTGATGAGGGCTGTTAGCCCGAAACCGGTCCCAGGATGCTTGTTTCCGGTCCAGGGAAGACATGGCTTGGCAGTTCGGGCTGGACTGTTCACATGAGGCACAGGGTCAAGACTGATTTGCATATATCTGTGTCTGAACTGGGGTGGCGAAGTGAGCTAAAGAACGATGATGTATTCAACCCAGATCTGTGACTGGGGGTGAGTGTCTGAAACGTTTCAGCGCTCCGTCCATCATCTCCTTGTGTTAGCTTTGTTCGCTCTAAGTTGGCAGGGTATGCCCAGACGTGGGTCCCTTGCTCACTTTGCCACTGGATTCAAGCTAGCCTGGCTGATGAGGGCTGTTAGCCCGAAACCGGTTCCAGGATGCTTGTTTCCGGTCCAGGGAAGACATGGCTTGGCAGTTCGGGCTGGACTGTTCCCATGGGGCACAGGGTCAAGACTGATTTGTGTATAGCTGTGTCTGAACTGGGGTGGCGAAGTGAGCTTAAGAACGATGATGGATTCAACCCAGATCTGTGACTGGGGGAGAGTGTCTGAAAAGTTTCAGTGCTCCGTCCATCATCTCCTTGTGTTTGCTTTGATTTTAGGTGTATGTCAGTTGGGTTATATATTTGGATGCAAAAACACAAATATCATAGTGGAACCAAAATTCTGGTGAAGTGGTACACTTTGGAAATCACAGAAATGTAGTTCGAAATTAGTGTGAGATTGTGTTGTAGTGTTTTAAGGGTATTGTGTAGCCCACTGAGTGGTCTAGAAAAGAGCATATGTGCTGCAATTATGCCGTGCACTCTGTATTCGCAGTTCTCATGCACAATGGAGAGGAGAACTCCACATGAGGAATGTCTGAACATTTTTTCATTCCCCCATATGTAATATTGGGCATACTTTTTTAACACATATTACAGACACTGCAGACCAGGTAGGTCTATTTCTATTTAGTTTTCTTCTGTTTTCATCGTAACAAATTTCTGTGGAACCTATTTAATGAGGCATTGCAAATTTTATTCCAGCCTTTTTCGGGACCTAAGTTCATTATCTCTTCACCGAACTACATTGTGCTTGTTGAGCACTGCATCCACAGGACCAATGGTACACCTATGTCTTGATCTTGGCTAGCTACTGAAAAGGGTGACCAAGGATATAGTAAGCAGATTTTGTCACTCTGCAGTCAGTGAAAAACTGGATTTATGGGGTTTTGAAGGCTTGGTGGTCCTTATTACCAGAAGTCTATAATTTCAGAAGGAACTGGTAACCAGCCGCAGCTGGCATGAATCGCGGGTGGAGGGGTGGGGCGGAGGGTAATTAAAAAAATAAAAATAAATTTACCTTCCCGGGCCCGCATCGTCTCTGCTTCTGACCTGCTCTCCTGCCGTCCTGCCTGCAGCAGGAACAGGAAGCACGCAGCCTTCCTCCCCTCCCCATAGCCTATCACAGCGCGGCAATGGCAGCGTTGTGATTGGTCAGGCCGGTGCCAGCCAGGCGCCTATGGGGAGGCCATTTTCTCCATGTAGGCTGCATTGCAGCCTACATGGAGAGGGCAGAGTGCGCATGTCTGGTTTGGGCGGCCCCAGAGGGCCGACCAAACAGTCAGCCCCCTCAGCAGTGGGCAAGCCACTCCTCCCCTGCCCTAGAACAGACCCGCCCACCCGCCCGCCCCCAACCAAACCCTTTTGCTTTCTCGCAGTGCGAGAAGCAGAAACATAAAATGGTAGTTATTACCATTTTGTACGATTAGCTGTAGCATTCAGTCTCCCGCACCACTGTCTGTTAGCGTGAGGCTGTCCTACATCAAGAATTCATGCGTGAGTCCGGTGTTATGCACACCACCACACTTGTATGCATATGCCAATAATCTTGGCCGTGTCATGAGCCAATGCATCCTCCTCTATCCTTTCAGCGTCTCCTGTGGCTACCCTTGGGCAACTAGCCGGTTTGACACTAGCGGGCACTTATACATCTATAGTGGCCCCGGCTCCACCACTCTGTGCATTGTCCATAAGACTATACCTCACTCTTACCCCCACTGCCTTGTTCAGGTACCTCTACCACCACTGGACTAAGAGACTCACACTTGCACGGAATAACTATCACTGGCCACGGTGTGGTTAAACAGAATACACAAATCTTACTTGAACAGATACTGTTTATGTGGCTAGCTGGTAATCTCCCTGTCAGTTCAACCGGGATATATTGGGGTATTCCCTCATCCATTATGTCCACCACGACATACTATTGTATTGAGGCATATACGCATGACCAGTCACCACATTACTCTGCTACCAATATGTTATGGCTTACGCATTAATACAATCAAAAATAAAATTGTATTATCATTTCGAATACTGCCATTAGTTTTACGCATTAACACAATCAAAATGAAGTTGGATTATAATTTCGAAAAAGGCCACGAGTTTAAAACTACAGAAATCGGGTATTCCCTACTCCCAAGATGGCTGCCACGTTACAGCCGCATGCACACTTCTGTGCGTGGCACCGCGTTCCACTCCCCCACGTCACCCGGCCCCCGGGTTGATGTGTGGGCGTGGCACATATACGGAAGCAGCGCTCACTGCCTTCCACCGGCATTCGAGCAGCAGAGGGCAGGTATTACGCTGCATTCCAGGAGAGGCTCCGTAAGTATTTTCCATCTGGCTTGCACATAAATAGAGGTAATTTCTCAGCCATAAGCGCCCACCGCTCATTTCCGACCATATCACTCGCAGGTAGTCCTCTTCATTCCGCACTTCAATGCCGATGAGTTTAGCCTTTACTACTGGTGGGGTAGGAGATATATGTTATATGTCTGTTTGTGTGTTTGTTACACGATTCTTTCGAATGCCGTTACTCGCACAAAAGTAACTTTTTATTGGAAGTTACATAACAAGTATGTTTTAACGGACTGCACCACCTATCACGGCTCCCACGCCATTTTAATAGACATCTCAGACGTGTATCATTTTGCTCCCATCCTGTATGTGGATACACATATTGGAGTTTGCGCACACCAGCATGCTGACTCTTCTACACAGTATCTGTGTGTTGAGGTGCCATAAATTTCGCGACAAGCGATCTCCTTGGCCATTGAGATTGCGGTGTGAGTGAGCACTTTACTCCCGGTTCACGGCCACTGGGGTATGAGTGTGACAGATTGCCTCCTTGCCCTAATCATGACCGAAATGTAGTGTATAAGTCAAACGCGCTATTCTTTCACAACACAAATGAGTGTTATGACTATCTCTCTATAAAATTGTTGCCCCTTTCTCTTTTTCTCCATACGTTGGATCGAGGAACTCATAGTGGTCGTTCCTCTAGGTGCAATCACGCCATAAACCTGAATATAGGTACCATAGGGATACTGGGTGTCGTTGTCTCAGATTCCTATTTTTAATCCATTTCACTTCTAGCACGGTCCTGATGAAACGCCAAGGGATTCATTAGGGACCCATCTAAGACGTGAAACATGTTGGCCTAATGTATTCACTCACCACTATCACTTTCACTAGTTGACAACATAACAGAAGGAAAATACTCACCCCTCAGATATAATTTTTTTAGAGGCCTTCTTGTGTCATCAGTTTGAACCTTACCACACAGACTCCTGAATAAAGGTTTCTTAGGGTACCAATGTGGTAACTTTAACTCACTCCCCCTTTTCCCCCCCACACACCCGCACTCACCACTGCGGCGTTTCTCCGAAAAGAACTCCGACAAAGAGCCTTCTCGCGGGGCCCGTGGGGGACTGCAGCGCCACCCCCACGAGGAGCAACGCCCGATGATGAAGCATGACACCTGCATGGGTGTGTGAGGGCACTTTTTCCAAAAGGAGGAATTCCCCCACCTCCATAATGTTTTGCCTCCAACGTACTCTGTGAGATAGTCTCACTCACATTTCCTCCTAGCGGCCAAATGGTACAGCTTCTTCTTTTTTCTTTGGGAACAGTCACCCTCTAGTGATCATTACGTTAACCTTGGGAGCGTGGGGTCTGGACCTTTCTTTCTTTTAGCTCCCCATCCCCCCTCTTTGTGTTTTGTGTGATGTAGTATGGCAGTCAGCCGTGGGACATTTTAGCCTATCTTTCCCCTTTTTTCTCACTTTACAACTCATAGTGCCACACGACACACGCTGTCTGTCTTTCTTAATCTACCTACACGTGGGAGTTATATTGACCAGTCAACACTACGACACCCAACGAGGGTTTTGGTATCACTCTCATACCCAATACAATAAGACATGGACAACCCAGGTCTTAGTTTTGATGATGACACAGTGGCCGAAATCCTTAGGGTCCCATCATTACTAACATCAGAAGGGGGTATGGCAACAGGAAGTAAGACTTAGGACTGGAAGGCACTGCAAGCTCTCAGAAAACAACAAATTAAAACTGCCCTCCACGGGTCCATTATGACTGAGTACCTCCGGGCCAATATAGCCCCCAATGGCCTATTAGTAACCCTCACCCCAAGAATCTTCTTAGAAGATATCACCTTCTGTAGGGAGTGGTCAAAGATAGCTTGGAAGTGTACTCGCGATTGGCTTGTGCTCATTATTAACACAGCGAAACGCCTCTCAGATGCCCTACTAGTAAAAATCACTGTGGCAGAAAACGCACTTAAAGCGGGCATTTCCATCACAGCTTTTAAATCACGCTTAGTTGAGATCAACAATGAGATGAATGAGCACAAGGAGTACCTCACCAAACAGAAAATCACGAAATTACAAAAGGATGTGAAGCGGTTTGACCAGGAGAAAATATACCCATACATAAAAGAGGATTACGACTATCAGGCCAACGATACCTCATCAGATGAGGGCACCAGTAATTTCTCTAGAAGGTCAAGGTCTATGAGCAGTGACTCCAGTTATGAGGGTAGGAGTTATATACCGAAACCCAGGGGCGCACAGAACAACCAACCGCCCATCTTTCAAATTTTCCCTACACATCCCTATCAACCACAGATGTTCCCAGGACACTGGGGCAGCTGACTTCGGAGCACAGGGTTCACGGTTCGATCCCCGGCTCCGGCGGCAGTTCAGCTCAGCACCATGTGACTCTGGGCAATAGCTCACTTAGTTTCCACGACGGCCCCCAGCGCCTTGAGACCCGTAAGGGTGAGTAGCTGCGCTATATATAAAAACGGACTTACAAACGGACTTACACTGGATGGGACCACAACCGATGTGGAACATACCACCTGGCCGTCCTCTACAAGTCCAACAGTACCAACAGTTTCCGAACCCCCCTTTTTTCAACAGAGGGAGGGGCAGAGGTCGAGGCAGAAGAAGAGGAAGGCACAAGAACGTACATTGGCAGGAACCAGATGCCCAGATGACATTGAGGAGCAAAACGATGGGCCAGAAACGTTAGTGGTTAATTTGTCCTCAAGACCACTTGCCGAGGGTGAAGTCAAACTCTTAGAGAAGGGTTTGTGATTTGTCCCGACACCACGTCAGGACTCTTTTCGCCTCCATCAGGAACTTCACCAGTTCTTCTGCAAGATAAGGCTCAGGGCTTTTTTTCAGAACAAACCAGAGACACCAGAAACAGGAACAGGTCTTAAGAAAAAATCAAGGTTCACGCCCCCCAAGGCGATGACACCCCATGAGATCCTTACCTTCGAACAAGCGATCCTAAGAGACATCCATCCATCACCAACGGACGGCCATTCAATAACCTGTCTACACGAGAAAGAGACCAGCTCAATGCACTCACGGAGGATACCGCCATCATAATAAAATCAGCTGATAAAGGAGGTGCCATCGTCATCCAGGACGTGAGCACATACAATGAAGAATGTCACCGACAGCTCACTAATACCCGGTACTACCTCCCCATTGAGGACGACTCCACTGGACGCCTCACAACGAAGATCAGGAGTTTGGTTACAGAAGCCGAGACAGAAGGCTGGATTACCTCACATGAAGCAGAATTCCTAATCAACAATCAACCACGGATCCCGTACTTCTACACCCTGCTGAAAATTCACAAAGGAGTCAACCCTCCACCTGGATGACCCATAGTCTCGGGCATTGAATCCCTACTCAAACCTTTAAGCAAATTGTGCGACTTCTACCTTAGACCCATTGTGATGACAACACCCACCTATCTCAGAGACACGACAGAAGTCTTAAATCTGATAGAGAACTTTCCCAATCCTGATAGGATCAGCCTCCTAGTTACTTTGGATGTGGAGGCGTTATATACTAACATCCCCCAGGACGCCACCCTTGAGGTCCTAAAGACAACCTTACATGAAACAGACCCTTGGCCTTACGAGACCCCAATCTCGTTTATTTTGGAATGTGCGTCTGTAGCCCTGAAGGAGAACTTCTTTGCCTTCCAGGCCCAACTTTACCATCAAGTTCAAGGGACCAGCATGGGGAGTACCTTTGCTCCGAGTCTGGCCTGCCTATACATGGCTGCCTTTGAAAAAAAGTTCATTCTACATGAGAGCAACCCTTACCAGGAAAACATACTAGTGTGCCGCCGCTACTTAGATGACATCCTGGTATTTTGGATGGGTGATGTAGAAAAATATGATACCTTCTGTAGCTGGGTCAATACTCTTGACCCTTTCCTAAAATTCTCAAGCACAAAGTCAGGGAATAGCATCCCCTTTCTTGACTTGTTGATCTCCATTCAGAACGGGGTTTTGCTAATCACCAACTACAGAAAACCCACCGACAGGAACAGCCTCCTACTTTATGACAGCCATCACCCTAAGGACCTTAGGGATAACTTCCCCGTGGGACAGTTCCTCCACCTCCGTAGGAATTATAACATCGTGGCAGAGAATGATAATCAAGCGACGACCCTGACAGCCAATCTTGCAGATCGACACTATCCACAAAAAGTGATAGGCCAAGCATACAAGAGGGCCAGGAACAATCACAGAGAGAGCCTTTTGGAGAGCAGGGTCAAGACACCAACGGATACCCTCACATGTGTCACCACATTTACCCCCAGCTCTAATAGTAAACAAAAGGTGATTAAAAAACATTGGGGCATCTTACAGATGGGCAGTTTCTCCCCCGGGCCGAACCCACTTTTTGCCTTCAAACGTACCCAGAATTTGAGGGATTTACTTATTCATACTCGCCCAAAAACCCAACTAACAATACAACCTACTCTATGGGCTCTCCCCCCTGTAGAAGGACATTTTCCTTGTGGGTCTTGTGCTGTGTGCCACTTGACTACGGCAACAAAACACATAGATCTGGGCCTCCAAAGACCTTGGCGCCAGAAGAAACATACCAATTGTAACACCCAAAATTGTGTATACTTCATTATCTCTCCCTGTAATCTGCAGTATGTGGGTATGACCACGAGACCGGTCAAGGTCCGCATTAGTGAACATAGAAGCACTATTCGATGTAAGAAGACAAACACTAAGATGCTTAGTCACTTTTCTGAGACCAGCAATACACCTGATAGCCTGAGGTGGACCGTTATCGAGTCCAATCCTAACTGGTCGGCAAGGACCCTCTTTACACAAGAACAACGCTGGGTGTTCCGCCTACGGAGTAATACCAGAGGCCTCAATGATGACATCCCCTGGGCATCATTTATCAACTAATCAAGGCTCCAAATCGAGGTCTCCCCTGCCATTTTTCACCTACATGACCTTGAACATTTCTAGAAACAGGAGCGCTGCACTGTACGATTAGCTGTAGCATTCAGTCCCCCACACCACTGTCTGTTAGCGTGAGGCTGTCCTACAGCAAGAATTCATGCGTGAGTCCTGTGTTATGCACACCACCACACTTGTATGCTTATGCCAATAACCTTGGCCGTGTCCTGAGCCAATGCGTCCTCCTCTATCCTTTCAGCGTCTCCTGTGGCTACCCTTGGGCAACTATCCGGTTTGACACAAGCGGGCACTTATACATCTATAGTGGACCCGGCTCCACCACTCTGTGCCTTGTCCATAAGACACTACCTCACTCTTACCCCACTATATTGTTCAGGTACCTCTACCACCATTGGACTAAGAGACTCACACTTGCATGGAATAACTATCACTGGCCACGGTGTGGTTAAACAGAATACACAAATCTTACTTGAACAGATACTGTTTATGTGGCTAGCTGGTAATCTCCCTGTCAGTTCAACCGGGATATATTGGGGTATTCCCTCATCCATTATGTCCACCACGACATACTATTGTATTGAGGCATATACGCATGACCAGTCACCACATTACTCTGCTATCAATATGTTATGGCTTACACATTAATACAATCAAAAATAAAATTGTATTATCATTTCGAATACTGCCATTAGTTTTACGCATTAACACAATCAAAATGAAGTTGGATTATAATTTCGAAAAAGGCCACGAGTTTAAAACTACAGAAATTGGGTATTCCCTACTCCCAAGATGGCTGCCACGTTACAGCCGCATGCACACTTCTGTGCGCGGCACCGCGTTCCACTCCCCCACATCACCCGGCCCCTGGGTTGATGTGCGGGCGTGGCACATATACGGAAGCAGCGCTCACTGCCTTCCACGGCATTCGAGCATCAGAGGACAGGTATTACGCTGCATTCCAGGAGAGGCTCCGTGAGTATTTTCCATCTGGCTTGCACATAAATAGAGGTAATTTCTCAGCCATAAGCGCCCACCGCTCATTTCCGACCATATCACTCGCAGGTAGTCCTCTTCATTCCGCGCTTCAACGCCGATGAGGCTAGCCTTTACTACTGGTGGGGTAGGAGATATATGTTATATGTCTGTTTGTGTGTTTGTTGCACAATTCTTTCGTACGCCGTTACTCGCACAGGAGTAACTTTTTATTGGAAGTTACATAACAAGTATGTTTTAACGGACTGCACCACCTATCACGGCTCCCACGCCATTTTAATAGACATCACAGATGTGTATCATTTTGCTCCCATCCTGTATGTGGATACACGTATTGGAGTTTGCGCACACCAGCAGGCTGACTCTTCTACACAGTATCTGTGTGTTGAGGTGCCATAAATTTTGCGACAAGCGATCTCCTTGGGCATTGAGGTTGCGGTGTGAGTGAGCACTGCACACCCGGTTCACGGCCACTGGAGTATGAGTGTGACAGCATGCCTCCTTGCCCTAATCATGACCGAAATGTAGTGTGTGAGTCAAACGCGCTATTCTTTCACAACACAAATGAGTGTTATGACTATCTATCTATAAAATTGTTGCCCCTTTCTCTTTTTCTCTATAGGTTGGATCAAGGAACTCCTAGTGGTCGTTCCTCTAGGTGCAATGACGCCATAAACCTGAATATAGGTACCATAGGGATACTGGGTGTCGTTGTCTCAGATTCCTATTTTTAATCCCTTTCACTTCTAGCACGGTCCTGATGAAACGCCAAGGGATTCATTAGGGACCCATCTAAGACGTGAAACATGTTGGCCTAATATATTCACTCACCACTATCACTTTCACTAGTTGACAACATAACAGAAGGAAAATACTCACCCCTCAGATATAATTTTTCTAGAGGCCTTCTTGTGTCATCAGTTTGAACCTTACCACACGGACTCCTGAATAAAGGTTTCTTAGGGTACCAATGTTGTAATTTTAACTCACTCCCCCTTCCCCCCCCACACACCCGCACTCACCACTGCAGCGTTTCTCCGAAAAGAACTCCGACAAAGAGCCTTCTCGCGGGGCCCGTGGGGGACTTGAGCGCCACCCCCACGAGGAGCAACGCCCGATGATGAAGCATGACACCCGCATGGGTGTGTGAGGGCACTTTTTCCAAAAGGAGGAATTCCCCCACCTCCATAATGTTTTGCCTCCAACGTACTCTGTGAGATAGTCTCACTCACATTTCCTCCTAGCGTCCAAATGGGCAGGCTTCTTTTTTCTTTGGGAACAGTCACCCTCTAGTGATCATTACTTTAACCTTGGGAGCGTGGGGTCTGGACCTTTATTTCTTTTAGCTCCCCGTCCCCCCTCTTTGTGTTTTGTGTGATGTAGTACAGCAGTCAGCCGTGGGACGTTTTAGCCTATCTTTCCCCTTTTTTCTCACTTTACAACTCATAGTGCCACACGACACACGTTGTCTGTCTTTCTTAATCTACCTACACGTGGGAGTTATATTGACCAGTCAACACTACGACACCCAACGAGGGTTTTGGTATCACTCTCATACCCAATACAATAAGACATGGACAACCCAGGTCTTAGTTTTGATGATGACACAGTGGCCGAAATCCTTAGGGCCCCATCATTACTAACATCAGAAGGGGGTATGGCAACAGGAAGTAAGACTTAGGACTGGAAGGCACTGCAAGCTCTCAGAAAACAACATATTAAAACTGCCCTCCACAGGTCCATTATGACTGAGTACCTCCGGGCCAATATAGCCCCCAATGGCCTATTAGTAACCCTCCCCCCAAGAATCTTCTTAGAAGATATCACCTACTGTAGGGAGTGGTCAAAGATAGCTTGGAAGTGTACTCGCGATTGGCTTGTGCTCATTATTAACATAGCGAAATGCCTCTCAGATGCCCAACTAGTAAAAATCACTGTGGCAGAAAACGCACTTAAAGTGGGCATTTCCATCACAGCTTTTAAATCACGCTTAGTTGAGATCAACAAAGAGATGAATGAGCACAAGGAGTACCTCACCAAACAGAAAATCACTAAACTACAAAAGGATGTGAAGCGGTTTGACCAGGATAAAATATACCCCTACATAAAAGAGGATTTCGAATATCAGGCCAACAATACCTCATCAGATGAGGGCACCAGTAATTTCTCTAGAAGGTCAGGGTCTATGAGCAGTGACTCCAGTTATGAGGGTAGGAGTTATATACCGAAACCCAGGGGCGCACAGAACAACCAACCGCCCATCTTTCAAAATTTCCCTACACATCCCTATCAACCACAGATGTTCCAGGGACACTGGATGGGACCACAACCAATGTGGAACATACCACCTGGCCACCCTCTACAAGTCCAACAGTACCAACAGTTTCCGAACCCCCCTTTTTTCAACAGAGGGAGGGGCAGAGGTCGAGGCAGAAGAAGAGGAAGGCACAAGAACGTACATTGGCAGGAACCAGATGCCCAGATGACATTGAGGAGCAAAACGATGGGCCAGAAACGTTAGTGGTTAATTTGTCCTCAAGACCACTTGCCGAGGGTGAAGTCAAACTCTTAGAGACGGGTTTGGGATTTGTCCCGACACAACGTGAGGACTCTTTTCGCCTCCATCAGGAACTTCACCAGTTCTTCCGCAAGATAAGGCTCAGGGCTTTTTTTCAGAACAAACCAGAGACACCAGAAACAGGAACAGGTCTTAAGAAAAAATCGAGGTTCACGCCCCCCAAGGCGATGATGCCCCATGAGATCCTTACCTTCGAACAAGCGATCCTAAGAGACATCCCAGCCATCACCAACGGACGGCCATTCAATAACCTGTCTACACGAGAAAGAGACCAGCTCAATGCACTCACGGAGTATACCACCATCATAATAAAATCAGCTGATAAAGGCGGTGCCATCGTCATCCAGGACGTGAGCACATACAACGAAGAATGTCACCGACAGCTCACTAATACCCGGTACTACCTCCCCATTGAGGACGACTCCACTGGATGCCTCACAACAAAGATCAGGAGTTTGGTTACAGAAGCCGAGACAGAAGGCTGGATTACCTCACATGAAGCAGAATGCCTAATCAACAATCAACCACGGATCCCGTACTTCTACACCCTCCTGAAACCCTCCACCTGGATGACCCATAGTCTCGGGCATTGAATCCCTACTCAAACCTTTAAGCAAATTTTGCGACTTCTACCTTAGACTCATTGTGATGAAGACACCTACCTATCTCAGAGACACGACAGAAGTCTTAAATCTGATAGAGAACTTTCCCAATCCTGACAGGATCAGCCTCCTAGTCACTTTGGATGTGGAGGCGTTATATACTAACATCCCCCAGGACGCCACCCTTGAGGTCCTAGAGACAACCTTACATGAAACAGACCCTTG
The DNA here is from genome assembly GCA_963921515.1 of Calotriton arnoldi. Lineage (NCBI taxonomy): Eukaryota > Metazoa > Chordata > Amphibia > Caudata > Salamandridae > Calotriton > Calotriton arnoldi. The sequence goes on from CAWUFW010017204.1 coordinate 66,746, forward strand.
GCCTTACGAGACCCCAATCTCGTTTATTTTGGAATGTGCGTCTGTAGCCCTGAAGGAAAACTTCTTTGCCTTCCAGGCCCAACTTTACCATCAAGTTCAGGGGACCAGCATGGGGAGTACCTTTGCTCCCAGTCTGGCCTGCCTATACATGGCTGCCTTTGAAAAAAAGTTAATTCTACATGAGAGCAACCCTTACCAGGAAAACATACTAGTGTGGCGCCGCTACATAGATGACATCCTGGTATTTTGGATGGGTGATGTAGAAAAATGTGATACCTTCTGTAGCTGGGTCAATACTCTTGACCCTTTCCTAAAATTCTCAAGCACAAAGTCAGGGAATAGCATCCCCTTTCTTGACTTGTTGATCTCCATTCAGAACGGGGTTTTACTAACCACCAACTACAGAAAACCCACCAACAGGAACAGCCTCCTACTTTATGACAGTCATCACCCTAAGGCCCTTAGGGATAACTTCCCCGTGGGACAGTTCCTCCACCTCCGTAGGAATTATAACATTGTGGCAGAGCATGATAATCAAGCGACGACCCTGACAGCCAATATTGCAGATCGACACTATCCACAAAAAGTGATAGGCCAAGCATACAAGAGGGCCAGGAACAATCACAGAGAGAGCCTTTTGGAGAGCAGGGTCAAGACACCAATTGATACCCTCACATGTGTCACCACATTTACCCCCAGCTCCAATAGGATACAAAAGGTGATTAAAAAACATTGGGGCATCTTACAGATGGGCAGTTTCTCCCCCGGGCCGAACCCACTTTTTGCCTTCAAACGTACCCAGAATTTGAGGGATTTACTTATTCATACTCGCCCAAAAACCCAACTAACAATACAACCTACTCTATGGGCTCTCCCCCCTGTAGAAGGACATTTTCCTTGTGGGTCTTGCGCTGTGTACCACTTGACTACGGCAACAAAACACATAGATCTGGGCCTCCAAAGACCTTGGCGCCAGAAGAAACATACCAATTGTAACACCCAAAATTGTGTATACTTCATTACTTGTCCCTGTAATCTGCAGTATGTGGGTATGACCACGAGACCGGTCAAGGTCTGCATTAGTGAACATAGAAGCACTATTCAATGTAAGAAGACAAACACTAAGATGCTTAGTCACTTTTCTGAGACCAGCCACACACCTGATAGCCTGAGGTGGACCGTTATCGAGTCCAATCCTAACTGGTCGGCAAGGACCCTCTTTACACAAGAAAAACGCTGGGTGTTCCGCCTACGGAGTAATACCAGAGGCCTCAATGATGACATCCCCTGGGCAGAATTTATCAACTAATCAAGGCTCCAAATCGAGGTCTCCCCTGTCATTTTTCACCTACATGACCTTGAACATTTCTAGAAACAGGAGCGCTGCACTGTACGATTAGCTGTAGCATTCAGTCCCCCACACCACTGTCTGTTAGTGTGAGGCTGTCCTACAGCAAGAATTCATGCATGAGTCCTGTGTTATGCACACCACCACACTTGTATGCTTATGCCAATAACATTGGCCGTGTCCTGAGCCAATGCGTCCTCCTCTATCCTTTCAGCGTCTCCTGTGGCTACCCTTGGGCAACTATCCGGTTTGACACAAGCGGGCACTTATACATCTATAGTGGCCCAGGCTCCACCACTCTGTGCCTTGTCCATAAGACACTACCTCACTCTTACCCCACTGTATTGTTCCGGTACCTCTACCACCATTGGACTAAGAGACTCACACTTGCATGGAATAACTATCACTGGCCACGGTGTGGTTAAACAGAAGACACAAATCTTACTTGAACAGATACTGTTTATGTGGCTAGCTGGTAATCTCCCTGTCAGTTCAACCGGGATATATTGGGGTAGTCCCTCATCCATTATGTCCACCACGACATACTATTGTATTGAGGCATATACGCATGACCAGTCACCACATTACTCTGCTACCAATATGTTATGGCTTACGCATTAATACAATAAAAAATAAAATTGTATTATCATTTCGAATACTGCCATTAGTTTTACTCATTAACAGACTCAAAATGACGTTGGATTATAATTTTGAAAAAGGCCACGCCTTTAAAACTACAGAAATCGGGTATTCCCTACTCCCAATATGGCCACCACGTTACAGCCGCCCGCACACTTCTGTGCGCGACACCGCGTTCCACTCCTCCACGTCACCCGGCCCCCGGGTTGAATTGCGGGCGAGGCACGTATACGAAAGCTGCGCTCACTGCCTTCCACCGGCATTCGAGCAGCAGAGGGCAGGTATTACGCTGCATTCCAGGAGATGCTCCGTGAGTATTTTCCATCTGGCTTGCACATCAATAGAGGTAATTTCTCGGCCATAGTTGACAAGAGAACAGAAGGAAAATACTCACCCCTCATATATAATTTTTCTAGAGGCCTTCTTGTGTCATCAGTTTGAACCTTACCACACGGACTCCTGAATAAAGGTTTCTTAGGGTACCAGTGTGGTAATTTTAACTCACTCCCCCTTTCCCCCCCCCATACACCCGCACTCACCACTGCGGCGTTACTCCGAAAAGAACTCCGACAAAGAGCCCTCTCGCGGGGCCTGTGGCGGACTGCAGTGCCACCCCCACGAGGAGCAACACCCGATGATGAAGCATGACACCCGCATGGGTGTGTGAGGGCACTTTTTCCAAAAGGAGGAATTTCCCCACCTCCATAATGTTTTGCCTCCAACCTACTCTGTGAGATAGTCTCACTCACATTTCCTCCTAGCGACTAAATGGGCCAGCTCCTTCCCTTTTCTTTGGGAACAGTCACCCTCTAGTGATCATTGCAATTATGCTGTGCTCTTTGCATTCTCAGTTCTCATGCACAATGGAGAGGAGAACTCCACATGAGGAATGTCTGAACATTTTTTCATTCTCCCATATGTAATATTGGGAATACTTTTTTAACACATATTACAGACACTGCAGACCAGGTAGGCCCGCATCGTCTCTACTCCTGACCTGCTCTCCTGCTGTCCTGCCTGCAGCAGGAACAGGAAGCAGGCAGCCTCCCGCCCCTCCCCTAAGCCAATCACAACGCTGCAATGACAGCGTTGTGATTGGTCGGGATGGCGCCCAGCCAGGCACCTATGGGGAGGACATTGCAGCCTACATGGAGAGGGCAGATGGCACATGACTGTCTTGGGCGGCCCCAGAGGGCCGACCAAACAGTCAGCGCCCTCAGCAGTGGGCAAGCCACTCCTCCCCTGCCCTAGAACAGACCCGCCTACCCGCCCGCCCCCAACCAAACCCTTCTGCTTTTGCTTTCTCGCAGTGCGAGAAGCAGAAACATAAAAGGATAGTTATTACCATTTTATGTTTCTGCTTCTCGCACTGTGAGAAAGCAGTGGGGCGATGCTCCTAGTGGAGGAGCCGCCCCTTCTGGTAACCCTGAAGTGTGGTGCAGCGGCCAGGGCGGCTGACTCTGGAACACGGGGGCTACGGTTCGATCCCCGGTGCCGGCGGCAGGTTAGCCCAGCACCTTTTGACTCTGGGAAACAGCTTGCTTAATCTTCCCGACGGCCCCCAGCGCCGGGACACCTCGTCTGTGGTAGCTGCGCGCTTTACAAATGCTGGTATTATTTATTATTATGTGGTCTGCAAGGTTACTGCGGACCTCCATGTTTCACCAGATGACTTCAGCTTCTGGAAGCAGCCAAAACCTCCAGAGGTCAGCAGCCAAAATCTTTTAGGGAACTGAAGAGGAGAATGAGGAATTACTGGCGAAATCATATTTGAATGACCAATTCCCCCAGTAATTCCTCAGTCCTCCAGGGTTTCTAATGATCGAAGCTAGAATCTCCAGCAATTCCACACCCCAGGAGTAAAGAAGTTCCCCTGGTATCCAGGGTTCAGTAGTAACAACCCAGACCTGTCAGCGTGCAACCCCTACATTAAATCTCCTTATGCCCAATGGCACCGATCGGGAGCTGTGTAGTCCCTGCTGGACTTTGATGCTACCTGCTGGACCCAACACTCTCTTTAAGTTTGGTGGGGAATGTGCAGAAGGCAAAAGTAAAGCATTTGTAGTAAAGAACAACAGACAAGAAATCTCAGTTTAGCTTTTACTGAATTAGTAAAATACAGAAATGCATAAGCTGGGCCCTCAGTAGAAAAACAATAGTTAATACAAGTCAATAAAGAATACAGCAAAGAACTCTGCAAACGTCTGGTTCAAATCCACCATGGATCTGCCTTCTAAGAATGGGAAAGGGTATTCCGCTAACATGGAGAATTCACACCGTTATATAGGGCTTTAGACAAAACCTTCATACATTTACTACATTAGTACATGGTTCAAATGCTCTTAAGGAATAGAAAATAGCAACAGTTGCAATAAAATACAATTGAAGATTTTCTCACTATTCTAATACACGGAGCTCTGATGTTCATGACATCTGTTCTCAGTACATGAAATGTTACATGTTATGTTATTCAGTCTGGGGTAGTCACTCTGTTCTTAGGAAAGTACAGTCTGCTCAGGCAGATACAAGAAATTATTTCTCAACTAGCGACACCTACAAGTCTTTATTATGACACAGAATAAACAGTAGTTCAAGTCGAAAGTCAGACAACAATGTCATGAAAAAGGTGAATGACGATACCTGAGTTAGCCTAAGTTAAAGAAAACATGATTTTGTACACTCTAAGCATTGAAACTTAAATTTCAAGCAATGTATGTTACCAGCTCTGAATGTTCCATAATGTTAGAGAATAAAACTGTTATATTTGCAAATTACGGGCAATGCAAGTTGTCTAGTCCTTCCTTCATCGCATACAACAGCTTTACAATGTCAAATCCATAGTCAGTAGTGTAGCAAGGATGACATGGACCCTGGGGCAAGCAAGGAAAACGGCCCTTTGACTGCTGTTAGGGTAGTTAAATATAGCATTGTCAGGATTCAAAGGGCCTTCAGTGCTCTGTTCCCGGTGTAACTGCACCTGCTGCCCCTGCCCATAGTATCTGTTCATACAGTCTCAAAAATAACTCTCAATACTGAAATCATGCCGAATTCGTAGATTGCATGTAGGTTTTTTTTGCATGAGCAGATGTACTTTAATGAGACCAATCTTTTACTGAAAACATGAGGTTGGTCTGAGTTCAGCAAACCGGTTGATAAGAATAAATTGGCATTCCACTGCAAATCTCGTTATGTCCAGCCAAAATAAGAGGAAAATCACTTGAATTATGAACGCATGAATATATCTGAAAACAGCAAGAAATGTATGAAAAGCAATTTAAGGCAAATGGTGCAGATAAATCATTTTAGATCTTTCTGCTTAGTATATGCAGAAACATAAATACCATATTATGTTTCACTTCCAGTTTGCTAGCCTTTGTCAAAAAGCTATATATTTGTTTAAAAAAACTATATACAAACATTATCACTATACAGAAGGACCTTCCCATCTTTTAATAGACACAGACTCGAGCATCATTTATTTTACCCGAGTAAGTTTATATTGTAATTAACTCCTCATCATAACTGCTCATTTGATATCAGTAATATGTCAATTGCTAATGAGCTGCATGCATTATCTGCTCGTCCTTTGTTATAGTAACGACATTGATTTGTTACCCACGGGTGTTGAATACCTTTACGGCCTAAAATGACAAAGTTTCTGAATTTCAATAAGGGAATTTTACTTTGAAGTCTAAATGAAATAACTTGCCGAAATTTGAATCAAGGCAAATAAAACTATTTGAAAAAACAGAGCCTTTCCTGGCATTGATTCACTGGGAATGAAGCTGGCAATAAAGCTATGGCATTATGTTTTAGGATGAAAAATTAGAGAGGTTAAGAAACAGCCAGCAGATCTGCCACATCTTCTGTCCTTCCACCTAACAATAAAAGAATTCTTCATGCATCAAAATATAAAACAAGAATAGCACGTTTGCACCTTTCTCCAATTGGTCTCTCCCTTATGAATATATGCGGGCATGCAGTATGCAGGGATTCCCAATATAGACCTTTCTGTTATCATCCCGTAATTAATGCCTCCTGTCACTCTCTGTAATTGAGCCATTATCACCCCCATTGGTGAACATTTGAGTTGTAGTTTAGCCATTCTGCCACAGTGTGGCGCTAGTCTAAAATCGAATTGCACGTGGGACTGAATACATGGGGACGTGTCATGGAAAAAGTAGTGAATCTGCACCTCCAGATTTACTTATTTGTGCGAGTGCAGATTTACTACCTTTTGGAATTCACCAATCCGACTTGAATCAGCATGGACACCTACACTAGTCACAGCCTTCCATGCGAATTCCATTGGAAATTACATGATTACTAACTGTTGTTTCTACTCCGTCTGGATAGAGCTCTCTGTGATGGATAACTCTATACAGATGGGATGAATTCCCTCATGCAAAGGCACTTAAAAAAAAAACTCCTTCTCCACCATGAAAATATTTTTCCTGTGGAGAAAGCCTTTCCCCTACACCAACACCAAGTATGGGGGTGATCCTATCTCCCTCGAACCCTAGAAAGAGAGCTAAACGAGCCCAGTGCTACAGCTGTGCCGAGAGCAGTGGCGGGAGCTTACCAGAGTCTGCTTACCGTCATAAAAAGAAGGAGCACTTCTCACCCTGTTGGCTTGTGTGGTGTTGGTTGCCGCGCTCACTACATAGCTGAGCGTCCCTGCCACCATTACTGCCCTTACATCTCTGTGTTTGGACTCACCCAGATGGGTGCTCCGCAAGCTGCTTGCAGTGCCAGCACAAGGACTGGCAGCAGGACTGCATAATGCAACACTGGGAGAGGGATGTGAAACTTAGGCTTCTTCAAGTGGCAAGGAAGCACCATCCGTTCCAAGAAATCCATGTTTGCAAGCCAGGTAAACTGCCCTCTTCAAGACGGTGGTCTGTCGATAGGATGCTATTCCAGGTTTCCAATCCAAGATGAAGTGAAGTCTCTTTCTATGATGTCAGTTCCTGGTTGAATCTTTTGGCAGGAGGGATTTCTAAGTGAAGAGTGTGTTGAAACACGTTCAGTCCCTTAGTTTTGTGTCTCTTTCTTTGCGCTCATGCTAGTATTTGTGTCCCTGATTTTTGCTTGCAGCTGCTGGAACTTCTACTGGATTCTACTTCTGCATTTCTTACATGGTTCGTTTTTCACTTTAATGTCAGGGTGATTTTGGTGTCTTGCTACCACTTCAGTATTAATCTTAATCTTCAATCATGAGCTGCAAGACTGCCAACAGTTATTTTTTTAGGTTGAGCATCAGTGCGCATGCACTGTCTGCAAGACCTGCTGTCATCAATAAAACCACTCTATTCCCACCTCCTGCTTACCGTTGGCTCATTTCAGTGTCATTCTTCTTTGCAGCCTCTTGTTTCGTTCTGGCAGCCGATACCTCACTTCCTTTCAGCCTTCCTTTCAGCTGAGAAGCATCTGTAAAGTACGGTGTACATACGCATGCCTTCTTTATCTCCTGTTTGAGAGAGGTTTCTTTTTTTATTGATTCTTCTGTCGTTGCTGCTTGTTTCCTTTTACTTTGTCTTACCTTTTAACGTAGATTCAGCAAATTGAAGGTTTCTTCTTTGCTTCCTGCCTCAATGACCTATTCACAGCTGAAGCCACACAGGAGGCTGCTCAGAAAAGAAGCATTTGCAAGGCAATTGGTCTCGCATTAGTCAAAATGTGAGCTATTGGCGTTGCAGATGCTAATGTTTTTTTCGTTTCAAATTATGCCAGCAGTAGCATAATAAGCAAAGAAATTCTTTTCATGAAGGAAAGGGGGCAGTACCACAGGCTGTTACTAGGTGTCCCAGGAAATTTGGCAGGGTATACCCAGACGTGGATCCCTTGCTCACTTTGCCACTGGATTCAAGCTAGGCTGGCTGACATGGGGTGTTACCCCGAAACCAGTCCCAGGATGCTTGTTACCGGTCCAGGGAAGACCTGGCTTGGCAGTTCAGGCTGGGCTGTTCCCATAAGGAACAGGGTCAAGACTGATTTGCATATGGCTGGGTCTAAACTGGGGTGGCGAAGTGAGTTAAAGAACGATGATGGATTGAACCCAGATCTGTGACTGGGGGTGAGTGTCTGAAAAGTTTCAGCGCTCCATCCATCATCTCCTTGTCTTTGCTTTGTTCGCCCTAAGTTGGCAGGGTATGCCCAGACGTGGGTCCCTTGCTCACTTTGCCACTGGATTCAAGTTAGCCTGGCTGATAAGGGGTGTTACCCCGAAACCAGTACCAGGATGCTTGTTTCCGGTCCAGGGAAGGCCTGGCTTGGCAGTTCGGGCTGGACTGTTCCCATGAGGAACAGGGTCAAGACTCATTTGCATATGGCCGGGTCTGAACTAGGGTGGCGAAGTGAGCTAAAGAATGATCATGGATTCAACTCAGATCTGTGACTGGGGGTGAGTGTCTGAAAAGTTTCAGCGCTCCGTCCATCATCTCCTTGTGTTTGCTTTGTTTGCCCTAAGTTGGAAGGGTATGCCCAGACGTGGGTCCCTTGCTCACTTTGCCACTGGATTCAAGCTAGCCTGGCTGATGAGGGGTGTTACCCCGAAACGAGTCCCAGGATGCTTATTTCCGGTCCAGGGAAGACCTGGCTTGGCAGTTCGGGCTTGACTGTTCCCATGAGGAACAGGGTCAAGACTCATTTGCATATGGCTGGGTCTGAACTAGGGTGGCCAAGTGAGCTTAAGAATGATGATGGATTCAATCCAGATCTGTGACTGGGGGTGAGTGTCTGAAAGGTTTCAGCGCTCCGTCCATCATCTCCATGTGTTTGCAAGCATGTATTGTCCCACAATTTCAATTTCGGCACCTGTATAGGTTATCCTTTAATTTTTGACACATGATCTCCAGTGGAGCTCTGCGAATGACAATATATAAATTTGGATTCTGTACAAGTAGGATTTATGCCCGCAGAGTGCCCAGCGATCCTATTGTCACCCAATGCTGTGATTCACAGACTGTTTTTCTTTTTGTTACTAAAGAATTTTAGACTTCTAATTTGTATGAGTGTAGATTTCTTTCAGACCGTATTCAATTGAATTGTTATGCAAGCAGATTACAGTGGGCTTCTACAGCAACATCTAATCACCAGTGATGGACTTGGAAACTAGCTCAAACTCTACATTTTTATTACAGAGTAACAATAATGTACCTTAAATGCCAATTGACTTTAACATGTAAGTTTTTCAGTAAATGTAATTTTATCATAACTTCTCATTATAAAGAATGAGGCCAATAACCTTTATCATTGATTTGCCACCATAACCAGCTCACACCTCCTGTGTTGGTTCATTAGCCTTCAACATTTTTAGAAAAAAAGCTGTCAAAACAATATAAAATCCCTACTACTAGAGCCTAATAAGGATTACCGTAGTGCAAATCACCTATCCCCATGGTTTGTGCTGGTGGGTCACTAACACCAAATCTCTTGTCTGCTACAGTAATCTGAGTGATTCCATGTAACAAAATACCTGCCTACCAGCTTGAGCACAATGTAAAAGCCTATTTCTTTTATCCCATGCTTTTCACAATAAGTTAGCAAGGCCTACTTGCTTTGTTATAAATTTTCATTATAAACAGATCACACCTAAGGAACCAGACATAACTTTTCCCAGTGAGCAAATAAGGTCTCTAGCCTTTACCAATGGCTTGACACTAAATACAACGCATGCCTACTGAAGTGCAACCATCAGGTATGCACAAATGAAATTACAAATATGTTAAAAAAGTTACAGTTGGCAAAACAACAACTACTTTCAATAGGGCCTAGCAAAGAACCATCACAGTGAAATTCTACTCTCAGAGTTTGTCAGAGTGTGTGCCAACACCAGAACCCTTGCCCTACTATGATCATCTGTGAGATTACAGATAACCAAATTCCTTTCTACGGCCCATATAATAATGTGATAACAATCCACTGTTAAAGACCTATTAGGTTTACCACAAGCTTTTCACAATAAATAAGCAAGGCCTACTATTTTTGTAATAACTTTTCATATTAGACAGGCCAGACCTATAGCATCAGGAATACCACTTCCCCGCAGACCAACCAAGCCTATAGCTGTTATCATTGGCTTGTCGCCATAACAAACTTAAGTCCATTATCCTGAGCGTAATCTTTCCACAAGGCAACCATTCGGCATACAGTCATAAAAGTAAAAAAGTATACATAGTTACAGTTGGCAAAGCAAAATACTATCTCTCCTAAGAGAGCCTAACAAAGATTTTTGTAGCGCATGCCTTCTACTTCCACAGTTTGTTCAGGGAATCACCAACACCAAAACACTTGTCTAATGCGATAATCTCTGTAATTCCAAATAACAAAATAGCTGCAAACAGGCTTTCCCACAGTATAATAACAATCCATCCTTAAAAGCCTATTGTCATCTGCACATATTTTTCACAATAAGTAGAACAGCCCTACTGGCTTTGTCATTATGTTTCATAATAAACAGATCAAACATATGAAATCTGGCATCGCTTTTCTCAATGAACCCTTTGCCTTTAACATTGGTTTTATACTTTACCCAGCATCGGCCTTTTCAAGTGCACATAAACTGACAACCGTCATGCATACAGTTATAAAATTACATATATGTAGAAAAACACAGCTTGCAAAATAGTATACAGCCCCTTTCAACAAGGTCTAACAACAACCATCACAGTGAAAACCCGTAGCATTTATAAGAGTGGGTAGCAAATGCCGAAACCCTTGTCTGCTACGATAATCTGTGAGGTTAAATTCAACAACATTTCTGTATATTGCCTGTGACACAAGGTGATAACACCCCACTATAAAAGGCTTACTGGCTTCAACTAATGCTTTTCACAATTTATAATCTAGACCAACTTTGTCCTAATGTTTCAGACAGACATGTGGCATAGCACATAATGCTTCTAGTGCACCAAACAGGAATATAGCTTGGCATCATAACCAACTCAGGTCTACCTTTTTGAGCCTAAGGAGCCTATTTTTGACCCGGTTTGTGTTGCTTTGCACCACGCAACGTGGTGCAAGAGTGACACAAACCTTACATGTGATTTATGAAGCCATGCAAGGCCACTTTGCGTGGCCCTGAGTGCTCCATAAATCTGGAGTAAGGCAACACAGTGCAAATCGCTGCGTTGCCTTACTCTGCCCTGGGAAGGTGTTTGTTAGAAATGAGGGTCTCTAGTTGGCAGTGGTATGCACCCTGTCCAAGTAGGGACCCTTCCTTCTAGTCAGTGTAAGGGAGTTACACACCCAAGATAACCCCTGCTCACCCCCTTGGTAGCTTGGCACAAGCAGTCAGGCTTATATCAGAGGCACTGTGTAAAGCATTTGTACAAAACACACACAGTAACACAGAGAAATCACTACAAACGGACACCACACCAGTTTAGAAAAATAACCAATCTTTATCTAAACCAAACAAGACCAAAGCGACAAAAATCCAACATATACAACTTACCATATCACTTTTAGGAATATTTACTGTAACAATATAGCTCTTAGAAGACAATAGCTCCAACCGGGGCTATCTTGACATCGCAACTGTTACGAATTCACAGTACGGTGCCTACTGCGAGGTGCAGGGGCCGGCCAGGGAGTCACACAGACCACCAAGTAACAGTACCTTGGAAAATGATGAAGTCAAAAGATGTTGCACAACATCACGGATGTGAGGCGTCGATGGGCCGAGGCGGCTTCGGTTCCTTACTGCCACAGAAGAGGTGAGGCATCGAGTCCTTGCTGTGCAGGGGAGGTGAGGTGGCGTGAGCAGTGCGGCATTGGTTCCGTACAACGGTGCAGTGTCGATGAGTTCAGGAATTTACCCACATTGGTCATCGGCTCCACGATGATGTAATGGAGATGCTTGCATCGACAGGTGTCGGTGTGAAGCGCTGGCGTTGGAGTGGTCAGGGCTGCAGTGCGAGTCAGGGCAGTGCGTCGTGCACTCCACGAGCAGTGCCCTTGGCTCCGGTGTAGGCAGCGGCCTCAATGACGACGTCAATGTTGCTTTTCTTGTGTTGCAGCACCAGCTACATGATTCAGAGGGACCCAGGACTGGAATTAGCACCACTTGGCAATCAAGACTCCCAGCAGAGAAGTCCAGGCGCTGCAGGTGAAGTCTTTGATGACCCTGAGACTTCCAACAGGAGGCAAGCACACACAAGCCCTTGGAGAAGTTTGGAAAGCAGGATTCCAATAGAAAAGTCCAATTCTTTCACTGCTCACAGACAGAAGCAGAAACTACAGGTCAACCCAGCAAAGCAACACAGCAAAGGGGCAGTACTCCTCTTGACAGCTCTTTAACTCTTCTTCTTGGCCTCAGTCCAGAGGTGTTCTAAAATGTGGGGTTACAGGTCCAATACTTACATCCCTTTCTGCCTTTGAAGTAGGCATACTTCATAGGATAGTGTTTGTAGTGCACAGCTCTTGCCCTGCCATGTCCTGGCTCCAGACACACTACAGGAGGGTGGAGACAGCATTGTGAGAGGACAGGCACAGCCCTATTCAGGTGTCAGCAAAAACTCCTCCCACCACTCTAGCTCAGGAAGGCCCATCAGCCTGGTGATGGGCACTGAGGCTATGCAAGGCACACCTCAGCTCCCCTTATGTGACTTTTTAGAGTGAACGCACCAGCAGCCCAACTGTCAGTCTAAACCAGACATAGATTCCACAGGCAGGCAGAGGCACAGGATAGTAAAACAAGAAAATGCCCACTTTCTAAAAGTCAGATGTCAGATACACATAGCGTTCACATAACATCAAAACAGGCATAATTGAAACATAGTAACAAATAACAAATAATAATAACTTCAAGTAATTTCCAGTCCTAAAACAGAAAATACAGGTAACCCACAAATCTGATTTCTAAAGTACAAAGGATTCAAAAACAAAATGATTGAAAAATGAATAATTAAATGTAATAGACCAATTTACTTGTGTATTTGGTCTGAGTCTGCTTAAACGTTAGCAGCATAAAACTAGTCAGCTAGATGTTTTGGTTTTTAAAAATATTTACTGGCCCTATCTAGCTGAGTGGTACCAGGCCCACCCCTTGCATTACTAACACTTTCTAAAAGTGGCAATTTCAAAAACACAATTTAAAAACAACTTCACTAAAAGATGTATTTTTAGGTCAGGCCTAGCAGCAGTGCGCATGCACTGCTCGCTCTGCGAGGCATGCAGTAGTTGAGTATGCTGTGTAAGCCTCGCCTTCTCTCCGCCCATATTTTTGATTGGCTGGTGTCATTGTCCTTGGTAAATGGTGGCTTCCGATTAATTATGAGGCTTGTTAGTCCCTCCTTGTAGCCGCCCTGTCTCCATTTGTGACCGCCCATGACGACTGGATCTTTTACTTGGCTCCGTACACGGTCGGCTTTATCTAGGGGGGAGCACTATTTTGTTTATGGCCACTTATGGGGACAATGGCGACTGCTATTTTTTTTAAATTTGTATCCTGAGCACAGTGCCCGCTTTAGGGACACCGTGCTCAGTTTATTTATTTATTTTAATTTAATACTGAGCACGGCGTCCACTTCTGGGACACCGTGCTCTGTTTAATTTATTTATTTTTAACTGTAAAACTGAGCACGGCGCCGCTTTAAGGACACCGCGCTCAGTGTTAAAGTTAAAAAAAAGAAACCGAGCGCGGTGTCCTTGAAGCGGCACTGCGCTCAGTTTGAAACTTTAACAAGTATTTGCAATGCAATAGGTCTCGCATTTATGCGAGTTTAAGGTATTGGCATTGTAAATGAAAATGCATTTTATTTACATTTTAAAAAACAAAAATAATAGGCATTGTCATTTACAGTGCCAATAGCTTAAACTTGCGTAAATGCGAGACCTATTGCATTGCAAATGCTTGTTAAATTCTGAGTTCAGGGAGCTCAAACTTCAAATCTCTATCTCTTCCCAAATTGAAGTTACACTTGTAAGGTGTTACAAGGCAGCTCCAATGATAACCTATGGGAGAGATAGTCCTTGCAATGATAAAAAACGAAATTGGCAGTATTTCACTATCAGGACATGTAAAACACACCAGTACATGTCCTACATTTCACATACACTGCACCTTACCCATGGGGCTACCTTGGGCCTACCTTAGGGGTGTCTTACATGTAGTAAAAGGGAAGGATTGGGCCTGCCAATGGGTGCACTTGCCAGGTAGACATGGCGGTTTAAAACTGCACTTGCAGACACTGCAGTGGCAGGCCTGAAACATGTTTGCAGGGCTAATTATGTGGGTGGCACAATCAGTGCTGCATGCCCACTAGTAGCATCTGATTTACAGGCACTGGGCACACATAGTGCACTTTAATAGGGACATGCCAGTATATCACATATGCTAATCATGTATAACCATACATAATCACAATTTACACAGGGAGCACTTGCACTTTAGTACTGAACAGCAGTGGTAAAGTGGCCAGAGTCCTAGAGCCAACAAAAACAGATCAGAAAAAATAGAAGGAAGGAGGCAAAAAGGGCCAGGTCCAACAGCGTTCCATGGGCGCTGCATGGGTGTTACCACGCAACTCTCATGGTTTTTGATGCATTCCCAGATTTACCAGAAGTGGTAGGCCTGGGAATGCGCCATAAAGATATGCCTTCTCAGATGAGGCATAACAAAGATAAATATCTTTATTTCTTCATGTTACTTCCTCTTTCTATGTGTGCTGTGATTGTTTTGTGCAGGAAGGTGCCCCTTCCTGCACAAAAACAATCCTGCATGCAACACAGGCACCCTTGCACAATGGTGCAAGGGTGCCTGTGTTGGCACTAGGCTGCCAAAAGGGCACCAGCTCAGGGGAAAAGGCAGGAATGCACTGTATTACCTTAAATATTGCCTTTCCCTGTCACGCAGTGCAGCAAGGTGACTGCATCACAAGTTTGTAAATTGGCCCCTACGTTTTTCAACAAGGCAAAAGTCAGGCACATTCATTAAATTAGAAAGGTATTCGAAATCCACACTTACATGCCTATCAACTTTAAAATATGGAAAAGCTAGTCCCTTTATCATAACAATTTCATAATAAGTAAATCAGGCCTAAAGACATGATCATTGGCTTATCACGATAAAAACATAGTCCTGCTGTGGAAACTTGGCCTCAAATCTTGTAGTCAGTGGAACCAACATGTGGGAGAGCCTCTCTAATAGCAGGACTCTGAGAACTCTCTTTTTTTTATCACATAAGCTTAGACGGTAGTTGCACTATTAAGCCAGACCTAAAAATCCATGTAGATTAGTGTAGCCTTGGGCTCTGAAATGCAAAACTACACTCTGAAGTATAAATTTGATGACTGACATTCCATCTGTGCTGCTGCCAGAGAAAAAAAACAATGTAAATTATCTAGTTATCTAAGACACTTTATTAGCATTCCAATGGCATGTGTGTCACCCTGAAAATTGAAGCTCAGGCATCCGGACAAATAAAATGATCACAGCTGCAAAGAGGGAAATTAGTTTTGTGGAAACATACAACTTCTGCCCAATCAAAACATGTACTCCTGGCTACCAACATGTGGGCAGAGCCAAATCCCCTCTCCTGGTTGTGCTTCTTAAAGCCGTTTTTAGGTTAATCACATAACGTCAGCCAACAGCTGTAGAAATGGGGAGGATTTGTTAAAATGTGTATTTAATTACAAAAACAGAAGCTCTGAAGGACCTTGATCTATGAAAGTACTTGCTTGCAAGGAGGCAGAGGGCTTAAATGTCTGGGAAGGCTCCATTCTTCCAAGGTTGGGTTTTGTTAAAAGGTATACAGGCATCTGGATGCATAGAGACAGTGGTCATATGATTTTTTATCTAGGTCAACCTCAATCTCAAGTGGTCAGACTCCAGCATATTCAGAATTACGAAGTCATGCTGGTCTGCAACCTCAAAAAAGTATGTGTGGCAAGAAGAATTCTGCATTAGTTTTACATTGATCACAGAACCAAGTTCAGGACACAGTCCCTGGTCCTGTGCATAAAATAAGCTATAAGGATGGTAACTCTAATTGAAGCATTATTGCCATCAGAGATTACTAACAATATCAGGACTGCTCTCAATGCACACACCAAGAATAAACAAAACTCATATTGAGTATTGATCCTTCCGCTACGAAACTCTCAAATTCTTTGGCCTTAGGACACATTTGTAAGTGTCTGTCCTCCAGGAAAGCAAATAAAGAATATTCAATCATGGAAGGTTGTTCTTTTTCTCTGGATCTTGCCATTGCTTGCTCATTTTAAGTTACTTCTCTTCTAGGTTTGGTGCCAAGAGGCCACTTAAGTGGTGTACGTTTTACTATCGAAGTAAATCAATAAATCAATCAATAAAATGTGCCACGACTGATGAGAAGCTCAGGGAGGACCTCAACGATTGTGTCTGACAATGGGAGAAAGCTGGCATGGTGTATGCAGGAGGGACATGTTCTGAATGCATGCAGGTTCAATACAAAATCATGGCAAAAAATTGGGAGAACAAGCTAGAGAATTCACAGTGGTGAGCAGCGCTTCAGTTGAATTGTCATTTCCAGAACATGCCATTAAAGAATACAGCGGCTTTCTAAAAGAAGATGTCGACATAACAGATCTAGATACTGCCTTTGAGTCTTATGGTTGCTTTAAAGGTAACTCTAGAACAAATCCTCTGCTGACTCATCATAAAGTTTTGAGAAACTGCTACCAGAATTGCTTGAATTTGTGGGCAAACAGAAGGATTTACAGTAAAGTTCTTATCAATAATTTGTAAACCAGTCACTCAATATTTCTGAAGAGTTCACTTGAATAGTCAGCACTAGATGGAAGTGAAATTAATAGCTTACTGCATAAAGATATATTTGACCCAGTTGTGGGGCTCACTATTTTGGTATCGCCAATATATCCATTGTACGAAAGACAAGCAGGTGGACAGATGAGGATCTCTCTTGACATGCAACAGTCCAACTAGTGTATCAAGAGAGAAAGAACCATTTGCCCCACATTCAATGGTTCTCCAAGATTGACCTCAAGAAAGGTTATCATGAGTTAGAATTGAAAGAATTGTCACAATGCATCATTGCTTTCACCATCCCCATGAGTCTGGTCTGGCACAGGCCCATCAGTTTTCTTATCTTTAACCTGTGGGTGAGATTTTTCAGGAAAAAAAAGTAAGCGTGTTCTAGGACATTCCAAAACTGGCTCACCTATGTGAAGACAAAGTAAAAACACCGAGGTAGAAGTAGGCAGGGCCTGGCATAGGTGCATTTGAAAGGCCAACCTTAAACTCAACACAAAAAATAGATTTCTGTGAACTAGCATTGAAGTTCAATGGCCATGTCTTCTCATGTGAATGTATGGAACTGGATCCTGAGAAGGTAGAGGTTTTTTCATCAGCAATGTATTTTGATGCAAACCCATATTTACAAAGACTTGCAAGCATGCCTTTGCACCACAATGGTGTGCCTACCCGAGGCTGGCGTATCTAGGAGAAATATCTTTATTTGTCCTTGTTACTTCCTCTTTGCATGCATGCTGCTTTCTGCAGCACACATACAAAGAGGAATGAGCATCAAAGGATAGTTTTTGTATAAAAATTACCCCTTACAGCACAATAAATATCTCTGCTTTAACACAGGCAGCCTTGCACACATGTCACAATGGTGCAAGAGTGTCTGCGCTGGTGCTTGACAGCCTAAAGTGTGCAAATGCAAAGAGAGAGAAGAACTGTGCCATATCTTGGTGAATATGGTGCAGTTCTGCTCTCATTCTTTCACACAACGCAGCACAGCAATTCTTTTGCTGCGCTGCATTGCGTGAAATCTTAGTAAATCCAGACCTCAATATCTATATGTATGAAAAATCTCATGAAAGAAGGGACAGCCTACCGTACATCTGATCCAAGGAATGCAAGGGTGACTTTTGATAGCATTTAGTGATGCATTGCTGAAGCAAACCACGTCATATTATGATCTGCAGTCTGAAGCAATTATTGAAACTAGGTCAGTTGGTTTAAGGACTCTACTGACTCAGCATGGACCTGCACCTGATTCATTTCAAATGCTTCATTGCACATGCCATCAGGAGTCCAACAAACCCTGCATATAATCAAGCTGACTAGGGTAGTTTGGCTGTGGAGTGGGTTTGTGAATGCCTTCATCTGTCCTTGTATAGAAAAGCTTTCACCATTCTCATGGCTCACCCGGTGAATGTCACCATGTTTCCTAATTCGATGGTCAAGGTGTCTCCACCCATCAAGAGGTGAGGTACTGCTACTGCAAAACTATTGTCTTCACATTGTTCACAGCCCTGGAAAATACCACAATTCTGCTGATTTTTTCTCAAGATTTCCAAAGTCATGGACTACATCTTGACCAGTGGTTCTTAATCTGTGGTCAAGGGACCCCTGGGTGTGTGCAATGTCTACTCAGGGGTCTGCAAATCAAATAATATTAACATATTAATAAAGTGTATATAAATAAAGAAGCGGAATGTAAAACTGAAAATGCTAAAAGGTTATGTAAATGTGAAGGAATTTAAATTTGAAACCTAAAAATTAAGGTAGTATCCTCAGATTGATTTGTCGGAACAGTGCAAGGTCATCAAACAGAATGTAGTATGGACACTGGGCGGCCTAATTGAGTTTAGAAAAGTTCCAAACTTCCTATTAAATTTAAAAATTCAGATTTAGTTTATATTTGTTTGTGAATTAAATAAAATATTTCAGCATTTGTGTATTTGTTTAATGAATGCTTGTTTTGGTATTTTTATGCATAGTGTTGCAGTTCAAATCATTGAAATTGTTCAGGCTGGGGTCCTCGGAATCCCAAAAATGAGTGGGTCTCAGTGGGGTTCCCCGGACTACAGTAAGATTAAGTGGGGGTCCAGAGAAGTCAAAAGGTTAAGAAGCACTGATATAGACCTTCCACAGCCAAGGAATACATTTGCTAGATCCTAATGCAAGTACCCTAATGGCTTTAAGCAAAGTGGACAACTGCATGCCTACTGAAAAGGATGCCACTCTGACATCCATGGCTGACTTCATACACACCGAGTGCTGAAGAGACAATGTTTGTTGGCACTCCCGCAGTGACCACCTCTGCCACGGATTCCCTCACTACCACCCTTTAAAAGTGCCCCTCAAGTCTTAAAAACTACTCTGTCTCAGATGCCTTTAATTAGTTTTATAGTGCCACTCATACCATTGTAGGGTATCAGAGCACTTTACATCACACACACATCGCACAGAGACAATCAATCATATGTGTGTAAATCAGCGTAAAGGAAATGTTACATAGGACAGAGGACTACAAGGTGTAGGAGTACATGTCATCCATACTCTTAGGCAGTATAGTTTAAGAGTGCTTGGTCAGGAGAAGCAGAAAGAATTTTAAATGTAACATCCTGGTTGGGGATTCTCTTATATGATAAGAATTGATTTCTACCCAAATTACCTCTTTTTGCAACATTAGAGTAATGAAAAACGGGGAAAAAATCATAGCGCTCTAATCTGTACCTTGCAGTTTGCATGCAGCTAGCTCTTTGATGAGTTAATAACTCACTGTTCTCAACGTTCTATATTAGGATTTTAATTTATAAACTGAAAGTACCAAATTGATCTCTCTGACAAAAGCAATAACCCACTGACCTATTTAATTATATGCCCTTTGTTATCTGCATGGTGCATGTTCTTTGCAGCAGGCATATTAACCCACTGCACTATCCTACTCCGATCTCTCTCAAGGAAGAACTTTAATCACCAGAGTTATCTTGACATTTTCATTGTTGCCTAAAAATTGCTGGAGGCAAAGAAACACAGCAGCAGGTGGTTTTAAAACCATAATTTACTTGCAAACACGGCACCCCCATCTGAAGTCAGCACCGGGTGTGGTGACACCAGTCACACTGCCCTAGAACAGTCCCTGGACCTGGGTTGGAAGAGAAGACCAATAAGCCCACCTCCTGAGACATGTGGAAGGCCGAAGGAGTCTTGGGCCAGAAGACCAGGTCATGCTGCTAGATCAAAGCATTCCACTGAGGCACCAACCCTGATTCTTTACATAGAAGGTCCTCTAAGTACCAGATGTGAGAGTGAAGGAGTTTTCTCTGATCATCAAAAAATCAAATCAACAAGCTCTAGAAGCTTTCAAAAAGGTTGCAGAACTCTAAAGACTAAAGAAAGAGCCAAGGGAGGAATCAAAGGCTTTCAAGAGTTCATGGGAAAGTAAAACTCCTCATACTTCTGGGGGACCAATGCTCTCCTTTCTCCAGACCTCTCCGAGGGGTATGAACAGCTGTTCTTGTTGCACAGTGGGAGAGAAGCGATTGACAGCTCCATGGAGATACTGTTTTGTAAGAACCAGACCCTATGTGACACTGTGACATTGTCCCCTCAGACACTGTTGGGTGGAGCACGAGTAGACCTAAAAGCTGTCTCATGCGCCTGACTGCCCTGTCGCCTGCAAGAACAACACTGTTTCGAACTGCATGCCACCTTGTGTTCCTATGAAGACCAGAATTGGAGAAAGAACACAATGGCATGTGTTCCAGTTCAATAGTAAAATGTGATGCTGCAGGAATTAACTCACCTGTTGAACACCCTCTTCTCTCTCCTCTGAAAAGAAGCATGGATAAGGGCATTGTCTAGAGAGGGGTAAATGGATATTCACTGCAGATGCAGCACTGTCACCGTTGGCAGATGTCACCGTCCTCCATCTAATGTGTCTGCTGAGGCCTTGATACTATTGTTTTCTTCGAGGTTGTCAAAATGAAGATTGTCTGGAGTAAGAAGACAAATGCAAGACCAATGCTTCTACTTTTGGACCTTTGAAAAAGTTTTTTTTCTCTATTGAAGCATCTTGTGAATTTTTTCCCTCAACTATGAACAATTTCACTCTTTCAAATATATTTGGAGGGTCACCGGTCTTTGAGACATGTCATTCTTCGAATATGCCAATGCTGCTGAGCCACCAAAGAGGCTCATCACCTAGCACAGGTGCCCTAACTTCAGCAAAATAGAGGTCACAGAGGAGCCCAACCTGCTTCTAGATCCCTGCTAAGAAAGCAAAAACTTCGGACCCCTACTGAATAACCCTGGCTAGTAAACTCCGCTCCGCTTGCGGAGTTTGCGGAGTTTTCTGCACTCCGTGTTCCGCGTAGCTCGCAGCGTTCCAAAAAACACCTCTCCGCAAAGTGGAGCAGAGTTTTTTTCCTTGTTCGCGCTCGTCAACGTCAAGTTGGCGAGCACGAGCGAGGAAAATCAAGCTTCCGGCGAGATTTCTCAGCGCGGGTGGTTGGATTGCTCAATGTGAGTGGTCGGATATGCTCGCGACCACTCGCGTTGAGAAACATTCTGTTCGCGTTAAGAAAGCTGCAGCTCGGGTAGAAAATCTACCCGAGCAGCAGAAAGAAAAAAGCGCCTTCTTGCCCTGTGCCGCTCGCGATGATTTTCTAGCATGGGACAAACACCCAGCACTGAAAATCACAGCGAACGGCATGACCCTAACGCACTCCTCCGCTTGCGGAACTCCGCGTAGAGTTTTTTGTCACTTTGCAGAGTTCTGTGTAGCGGAACTCTGTGAACTCCGCCCAGGCTTACTACTGAACAACCTCTAAAAATGAACAGAATCCCATCAACATAAATGTGGCCTTTAATGCAAGTTGTTGTCCTCAAAAAGTCATCTTTAGTCCCGGGCCCTCAAAACCATGTCCTCTGTGGATAGAGAAGACCGATAGTCCTGGGTAGAGATCTGCTTATAGACCTCACCTCCCATTTCCAGTACAGGATACCAACCGATCATGAAATGGAGGGTGCAGCTGTTTCTCTTCTCTTTCCTTTTGCTTAGGATCAAACCATGAATGCGTTTGTGGAGGTGTGCACCAGACTGATAACACTTTTGGACTGGTGCAAGTCTGTCCCCGAGCAATCCCATCAGGAGCATGGAAGTGTTGAATCTATTTTATAGAGGCTTAGAAAGACATATTTGCCATTTTGTTTGGAGGGACACTTATTCCCCTATCTTTTGTGCGCTAAGAAACTTCTGAATCTCGTGCTCTATCTTTCCTTCATAGATGGAGCAGATATTGCATCTACCTTGAGTGCCTTAAGCTTCTTTCCAGAGGCTGCCTTCCTTTGGGAAGTCTCTTTTGTGCTACTATTGAGGGGAAGAGAGAGCTAGCTCTGGGGGCTCTGTAGAAACATGCCCATCCCCCCCATGCTTACTAGATGTAGCAACTCCAACTACACAGCACAAATGAGAGCCTGAGAGTGTTTACTTGGGACACATGTACCTAAGACCAAAGTGCACTCTATATCAGTGTTCTGGTATCCCTATGTGTAGCCTGAAACTGAAAGAATACCTTCCATGAATGCACAGCCCACGTGGTATACTGTTGTCACCGGGGACAGCTGCTGACTCTGGTGCATCAGTACCAAAGGAGTAGCCAGAAAACTAAAATAGCCTCCACTTGAACCATACCTCTACTCTTACATTTATCCAACCTTTCACTTTTTTCTGTCTTTCCATCCGTCATCCTTCCACTCATTCAACCTATACCCTTTCAATTCTCCTTCTCTTTCATCTATCCTCTCACCCTTCCAGTTATCAATCTTTTTATCTTTCCATCCTACCTCTCACCTTTTCTTCCCTATTTCATTTTACCTTTCCTTTCTTTCATCCTTACTTTCTCTTCCCATTCTTTCTTTCCTCCTTCTATTTGTCCGTCTTTCGTCATTACTTTTTCTTTCTTACGATATATCTCTCCAGCCAGTATTACTGACGTATCTGTCAGCGCAAAACTGACGCATTGCTGGAGTTGTGTCGGAAGTGTGATGCAACTCCAGCAATGTTCCTTTCACATGGGGCAAGCCCCATGTGAAAGGGCCTGCATCAGTCTTACGCCTTCCATGAGGCAGGCGTAAGATATTGACGCAGTAGCATCCTAGAAGTGGTGCACTGAAATCTTATAGATTTCAATGCGCCACTTCTACGAGGCTTGGATGCGGGGGAACGCCCACCCTGCATACAATATACCTGACGCAGGTATAATGTGGAGCAGAGGTTTACAAAGTGACGCATCTGCCTAGATGCGTCACTTTGTAAATTGGGAGCAACATTGCGCATTTTTCTCGCCGCAGGTGCGTCACAAAAAGTGACTCACCAGCGGCACAAAAGTGTCGCAAGGGCTCATAAATGAGCCCCTTAATGTTTAGTGGAACCCATTTCACAAGCCCATGGAATCCAGTGGCAGACCCTGCTTAAGCTGCTTAAGTGGGGGGTCCCGTATGCCCCTGATCAGTTACGGCCTGTACCACCAGAGGAGTCCATACCGACATAGCGTTTGCTTGCCATGAGGGTCCTGAATAATATAATTGTATAGGAATCAACAACATTATAATACGAAAATGCCCTTGTCTTTGGAAACGAGTGAAGACACAGGACTCCTTTTCTGAAGCATTCCACTTACAGCTACAAGGTGTTCTGTGACAATGACAACACTGTATATACGACTCATCTGCTTAAAAAGTGATCCAATCACCCCCTCACCTGAGCTGCAGATGGCACAAATCTAATGCTCTGGTTCATGCCTAAATCAAAATCCCCACACCAGGCAGAGGGGCAGGGCCTGCTTTAGAGTTTTACTCCCCTAGTCAAAAAGCCCAAGCATGACTTATCAGAAACCCCTTTCCCAGGAACACAAACAAACCCATGGGCAAATTAGCAAGTAATTTTTTCTAAAGCATATTGTGCAACCTTTTTGTGACCTTTATCAGTTATAAGTTTTGCAAAGTACACTCAGACATCATGAAACTCTATATGTAAATATATCTCTCCAGCCAATGCTTAATTCGTAAAAGATTGAGTACTGGTACCCAAATAATTGCTCATAAGCCTATGGCTTTCACCCTTGCTTTCTTACCTTGTCAGTGTTTTCCCATCTTTCTCTTCCTTCTTTCCCCCTTTTGTGTTTTTCTATTTCGTTCTCTGGGTCAAAGTGTCAAGAGTAAAAATAAGTGCTGGTCCCCAAAAATGAGTGCCTGTGGGCCCCACCTGCAACCACCGGCTCATATTAAACACTGTCTCCAGCCACCCTTATATCCCTGAATGAATGAAGAGATTGTTTTAAGAAGCTATGCATTCTTAATGTTGTTATAACTTAAACATCACACTGATCAATGACTTGTCATGAATACATACAAAAAGACATGCAACATCGTATATGACATTTGTGATCAAGCCATCATTTATTAGCGTTCTGAAGCATTTTCTTGACTGAACCTTACATGAAAACTACAATACCATACAAAGTATCATGAATATACAAGTAGAAAGGACGGTTAGCTCCCACTTTCAACCAAAGTCAGTAACACGTCTCTTTCACACAAAGCAGTACTTCGCTTAGACAATAAAATAAGAAAAAACATTAAAGACTCCCATTTACAATCTTTTGAGGTAGGTCAGCACCGCAAGCCTTCCTGCTGCGCTGCCCTACATCAAATGAAAATGGCAGGAATGCGTTGTATCTATCAGATACAGCACATTCCTTTCTTTTCCCAATGAGCTGGTGCACAAATGGCTGCCATGCCCCAACGCAGGCACTCTTGCTCCATGGTGCAAGAGTGTCTGCGTTTTAGGGGTGATTGTTCTTGTGCAGAAAGGGATACCTTCTTGCATAAAATCAATCAATGCAGGTGATATCTTCTTTCTATATGTGCTGCAGAATGCAGCACACATAGAAAGAGGAAAAAACGAGGAGAAATAATGTTATTTCTCCTCATTGCGCCTCCCCGACATCATCCTTGGGGAGGCGTAGGCATTTGACGCATATTAAGGTGTATGAAAATTTTAGATCTGGGAATGTGTCAAATCCCATGGGTGTTACGTGGGAACACCCACCGTAACACCCATGGCCCGCCTCCCTATCGCAGGGTGAGGCAACGCAGCAACTTGCGCTGCGTTTTCTCACTCCATCTCTACAAGGCCATGAAAAGCCATGCAGGGTGGCTTTACGTGGCCCTGTAGATATGGCCCTGCAGGACTGTCAATAACAGTGACGTTCCGGGAGTGCAGGGGCCTTGTAAATGAGTCCCCCGGCTCATTGGTAAGGACTGGCAGAAGTTATCTCATGTTCTCTCAAAAGATTACTATTTGTTGTATGTTCATCAGTTCGCCACCAGGTGGCATCATTTCCTCAGAAAACAATACTAAATTATTTAGTTGCTGTGGCTTTCTGTCGATTGTGCCTTATACCTTTTTCGTCAGTAGTTATTTTTCAGAAGCAAGCGTCTTTATTTATTTTGGTGATGAGATAAGGAAGTTTAAGTTTCCAGTGTTAAAATAAAACCTGCAGAGCAAAGCACATATCCAATGTGTGGGCTCCTTCTGAGTTCGTTTAGTCACAGGAATTTGTACTGCCCCATGCTAGACAGCGCAGAGTCGCCTCTGTGCACTGTTGTGAGTCATGCAAGGCAGTAAGTAGTTGTTATGCCAGCGCAGATGACGACAGTAGCAGCAGGCCAAATTTAGGGGCGTACTTATGGGATTGCAACGCAATGCAGTGCAGCAAGTCAACTTGCTATGCTGAGCTACAGGGAAAGGGCATGAATGCGCTGTAGTTATGGAAATACAGTCAGGGCCGGACTGGGAACCAAAACCGGCCCTGGCAAAGTGCTCGGCTGGCCCCCCCCCCCCGGGGGTTGGGGGTGCGGCCGAGCACTTTGCCAGGGCCGGTTTCGGCCGATTTTGTTACAGGGGCCGATATTGCAGCTATGCTGCAAAAACGGCCCCCCAGGGGCCCAAAACCGGCCCCCACCCTGGTGGCCCACCGGGGAAACGCCCGGTGCCCGCAACGGCCAGTCCGGCCCTGAATACAGTGCATTTCTGTCCTTTCCCCAGCACTGGCGCACAATGGGCTGCCTAGAACCAACGCAAGCACCCTTGCATCATGGTGCAAGGGTGCCTGCGTTGCATGCAGGATTGTTTTTGTGCAGGCAGAGACACCGTCCTGCACAAAAACAATCCTGGGAGGCATATTCACCTTTCTATGTGTGCAGCAAAATTCAGCATAGATAGAAAGAGGAAGTAATGAGTAGAAATAAAGATATTTCTCCTTATTAAGCCTCTCCAGAGAAGGCGTATCTTTTTGGCGCATTCCCAGGTCTACCACTTTTGGTAAATCTGGAAATGAGTCAAAAGCAATTGGAGTTGAATGGGGACACCCACGCAACACCAATGGAACGCCTTCCAAGGGCAGAGTAACACAACGCAACAATTTGCACTATGTTGGTTTACTCCAGATTTATGAAGCCACTCAGGGGCTTATTTCCAAGGCCATTGCGCCGCCGGTGTGTCACTTTTTTGATGCACCGGCCGCGCAGTGTGGCTGTCCATATTTACAAGGCCACATAAAGTCACCCTGCGTGACTTTTCATGGCCTTGTAAATGTGGGCCCCTTTCACGCATTCCGCTGTGTGAAAGGGGCGTTCCATGGGTGTTGCTGTGGATGTTCCCAAGCAACATCCTGGAAACCTGACACATTCCCAGATTTACAAAGTGTCATAAACCTGGGAATGCATCAGAATCCTATGCCTCCCCTGGCTCAACAAGGAGAAATACTTTCATTTCTCCTCATTTTTTGCTCTTTCTACGTGTACTGCATTGTGCAGCACACATAGAAGAAGCAAAATTCTATTAATGATTGTTTTTGTGCAGGAAGGTGTCCCTTCCTGAACAACAACAACAATCATCCCTCCAACAAAGGCACCGTTGCACCATGGCGCAAGGGTGTCTGCGCAGGCGCTTGGCTGCTGTTTGTGCGATGGCCCAGGGGAGAAAGCCAGGAATGCGCCATATATTGTAGATACGGCGCATTGTTGCCCTTTTATTTTGACATACAGCAGCGCAGCAGGAAGGCTTGCTGTGCTGCCGTGCGACAAAATATAGTAAATGAGGCTCAAAGAGCCATGCAAAGTGGCCCTGCATAACTTCATAAATCTCATTTTTGAGTTGCGTCACTTTTGCAATGCAACTGGACTCATAAACATGGCCCTTAGCATATATGGAATGGACTGTTTTCCCCTTCCTCAATGGAGCGCAGCAAATTTGGTTGCGTGCTACCTTGCATAAAAAATGTGTAATTTTTGGCCTGTGCAGTGTAACTGTGCAGCGCTAGATTTTGCGACCTCCTTACATGGACGCAGTGCCTCTTTATGAACTGGAATGTTGTTTAAAAATATACATTTGATTGTGTGTTGGTCAAATAAAGATTATGCACATTCTAAATTCACTTTGCTCGACATTTAATAGTGAAAACCCAAGTTAAAAAGGTCAAACCACTGCACGTTTATATGAATCGAAACCCCCTTTTACAATGCAAGCAAGTGGCTCAGAAAGGGAGGAAGAACGAGATAGGTGTTCAGCAGCAGGTGTGGTTAAGAAACCGGCTGACCCTCTTCCGTTGAGGTTTTCTCCAGTGTCTCTTCACGCTGGAAACAAACTAGGCCAGACGCGCCCCGAAAACAGTTACTTTCAGTTGCAGATTTGTCTTTCCCAGTGTGCGTGGGATGCGTTGTAAAAAAAGGCAGTGTGAATAAGTACTTATTTACATAGCATCCCAGTACACTCTGATGTCCATATTTATGAAGTAGTTTCATCGCTTTTGCACCACGCAATGGGGTGTCAGCCCGATGCAACTACTAAATGTGATTTATCAAGCCACGCAAAGCCAATTTGCGTGGCCGAGTGGCTTGATAAATCCAGAGTAACACAATGCAGCGCAAATCGCTGCTTTGCATTACTCTGCCCCAGGGAGGCATTCCATGGGTCATGTGTAGGTGTTCCCTCGCAAAACTTGTGGATTTTGACGCACTCCCAGGTTTCTCCTTGTTTTTCCCTCATTCTATATGTGCTGCAGAATTCTGCAGCACACATAGAAAGAGGAAAATGCCTCAGGGGGTTGTTTCTGTGCAGGAAGTATAAGTATAAGTATAAGTCCTGCACAGAAAGTCCTGCAGGAAGTATAAGTATAAGTATAAGCATAAGTATAAGTCAAAACAAAACCCTTTCAGGCATAGAGTGACGCATAAATTTATGTGACAAAGCTATACCTCTCTGAAGAGCTCTAATGAGAGCGAAACACGTGTCAGGGGTTGCTTTTATTCATTCCAGGTTGGCTTGGATGGTATTTTACCAATCTAAAGCTGTAATACTGTGCCTGGAGTGGTAAAAGGCTTTGGCCATTTTACAGCTCGGCATGGATAGCACTGTGCTAATCCTATGCTTAAAGACTTTGCTGTGGAAATGGTAAAAAACTTTGTCCCTTTCTATCTCGGCGTGGATAGGACCGTGCTAATCCTACGCTTAAAGGCTTTGATATAAAAGCAGACATTTGAGGTGAGCAAATTTAGAGTGTCGCTGATGTTGAGAGTGCTCTATATTGGAGCTGCTTTCCACCTAACCTTGAGAATTACCCAGAGTTCTCTGCTTCCTTTTTTTGCATAATTTATGCGTCACTCTATGCCTGAAAGGGTTTTGTTTTGACTTATACTGGGTGCTCCCTTGTGTCTGGACAAAGCTATACCTCTCTGAAGAGCTCTAATGAGAGCGAAACACGTGTCAGGGGTTGCTTTTATTCATTCCAGGTTGGCTTGGATGTTATTTTACCAATCCAAAGCTGTAATACTGTGCCTGGAGTGGTAAAAGGCTTTGGCCATTTTACAGCTCGGCATGGATAGCACTGTGCTAATCCTATGCTTAAAGACTTGGGAAACAGCCTTTACATCGACTCATTGACAACGAAAGACCTGAACCACGACTCCTTAACAACGACCTCAACCTGAATCACGAGTCTTTTAACCACTAATGCATTTACAACTACCTCTGGCCAGTAGATGGCACTCTTGGATTGTATATGACAGATGTATTACTATTGATAAAATGGTGGATGGGCGCATTTTATATGGTTTTGTAGAGTGGATGTGTTGGTTTTTTTTTAACAAAAGTTTAGGGAAATAGTGTTTATTATGTGAAAACTTGTTTGAATTTTGTTGTAAATGCATTAAAGGTAAAGGCATACTCGCAGTAAAAAAAAAAAATACTTTAAAATGTAAGTATTTTGGTATTACGTGATATATATATATATATATATATATATATATATATATATATATATATATATATATATATATATTTGCAAGTGTATTTTTAAGGGTTTAGGGTGAGTAGGGATTTTCAAGGGTATTTTTAGGGTATAGAGTGGGTATGGGTTTTTGGGTGACAAGGGTATTTTTTAGGGTTTAGGGTGGGGATGGGTTTTGGGTGGCAAGGGTATTTTTAGGGTTTAAGGTGGGTATGGTTTTGGGTGGCAAGGGTCATTTTATGATTTAGGGTGAGTACGGGATTTTGGGTGGCAAGGGTAATTTTAGGGTGGGTATGGGTTTTTGGGTGGCAAGGGTAATTTTAGGGTGGGTGTGGGTTTTTGGGTAGCAAGGGTATTTTTAGGGTGGGTGTGGGGTTTGGGGTGGAAAGGGAATTCATAGGGTTTGGGGTGGGTGTAGGTTTTTGGGGTGGAAAGGGATTTTATAACATTAATAGTGAGTATAGGGGTGTGTGTGTGTATATAGTATTAATACTTACCAACATTAATTTTACAACACATGTCTTTAGCATGCATGCCTTTACCACGAAATGTAAGTGTTTTACAGGTACATACAAACCCATAACACATACATACATGTATATATATATATAGGTTTATACTTACCTGTAAAATAGATACATTAATGGGGTAAAGGCAATCGTGGTAAAGGCATAGTAGTTGTAAAAAAATAGTTGTTGTTAAAACTGTAGTGGTTTAGACTAAGTAGTGGTTAAGGAGTAGTTGTTTAGACTGTAGTTGTTCAAGTGGTAGTTGTTCCATCATACAACCTAAAGACTTTGCTGTGGAAATGGTAAAAGACTTTGGGGCATATTATCAAGGGCTTTATCGCCGATTTAGCGGCACTTTTTGCCGCTAAATCGGCAATATTTTTAATGCCCTATTAGCAAGCTGTCGCTAACAGGCGTTAGCGACAGCTTTCAGGCGTTAGAGGCCGGGAATTACATCGCCTTGCATGTCAGCGATATTTATCGCTAATGACATGCAAGGTAGGCGTTCCCACTAAAAGCGACTGTAAACAGTCGCTAACACCACTAACCCCTATTATCAAGGCAGGCGAAGCGATAAAATAAATCGCGCTAAGCGTGTTTATCGCTAGATTTTAACACCTGCTACTGACTATGACTTACCTGTTTAAGGTATAGGAGGTGGATTCTAATGCTGAATCCACCTTAGCGTTAATGCAAGAATATCGCTGGTTTTCCAGCGATATTCTGCATTTTGCCGCTATCGCTGGAAATAATATCGCTATGGAGATAAACCTTACTAATAGGGTGGTATCTCAGCGATAATTTCCAGCGATAGGCGGCGTTAACAAAAAACGCGCTAAGCGCGTTTTGCGATAAATATCGCAACTCCTTGCTAATATGCCCCTTTGTCCCTTTCTATCTCGGCGTGGATAGCACGGGGCTAATCCTACGCTTAAAGACTTTGATAGAAAAGCAGACATTTGAGGTGAGCAAATTTAGAGTGTCGCTGGTGTTGAGAGTGCTCTATATTGGAGCTGCTTTCCACCTAACCTTGAGAATTACCCAGAGTTCTCTGCTTCCTTTTTTGCATAATTTATGCGTCACTCTATGCCTGAAAGGGTTTTGTTTTGACTTATACTGGGTGCTCCCTTGTGTCTGGACAAAGCTATACCTCTCTGAAGAGCTCTAATGAGAGCGAAACACGTGTCAGGGGTTGCTTTTATTCATTCCAGGTTGGCTTGGATGTTATTTTACCAATCCAAAGCTGTAATACTGTGCCTGGAGTGGTAAAAGGCTTTGGCCATTTTACAGCTTGGCATGGATAGCACTGTGCTAATCCTATGCTTAAAGACTTGGGAAACAGCCTTTACATCGACTCATTGACAACGAAAGACCTGAACCACGACTCCTTAACAACGACCTCAACCTGAATCACGAGTCTTTTAACCACTAATGCATTTACAACTACCTCTGGCCAGTAGATGGCACTCTTGGATTGTATATGACAGATGTATTACTATTGATAAAATGGTGGATGGGCGCATTTTATATGGTTTTGTAGAGTGGATGTGTTGGTTTTTTTAACAAAAGTTTAGGAAATAGTGTTTATTATGTGAAAACTTGTTTGAATTTTGTTGTAAATGCATTAAAGGTAAAGGCATACTCGCAGTAAAAAAAAAAAATACTTTAAAATGTAAGTATTTTGGTAGTTACGTGATATATATATATATATATATATATATATATATATATATATATTTGCAAGTGTATTTTTAAGGGTTTAGGGTGAGTAGGGATTTTCAAGGGTATTTTTAGGGTATAGAGTGGGTATGGGTTTTGGGTGACAAGGGTATTTTTAGGGTTTAGGGTGGGGATGGGTTTTGGGTGGCAAGGGTATTTTTAGGGTTTAAGGTGGGTATGGTTTTGGGTGGCAAGGGTCATTTTATGATTTAGGGTGAGTACGGGATTTTGGGTGGCAAGGGTAATTTTAGGGTGGGTATGGGTTTTTGGGTGGCAAGGGTAATTTTAGGGTGGGTGTGGGTTTTGGGTAGCAAGGGTATTTTTAGGGTGGGTGTGGGGGTTTGGGGTGGAAAGGGAATTCATAGGGTTTGGGGTGGGTGTAGGTTTTTGGGGTGGAAAGGGATTTTATAACATTAATAGTGAGTATAGGGGTGTGTGTGTGTATATAGTATTAATACTTACCAACATTAATTTTACAACACATGTCTTTAGCATGCATGCCTTTACCACGAAATGTAAGTGTTTTACAGGTACATACAAACCCATAACACATACATACATGTATATATATATATAGGTTTATACTTACCTGTAAAATAGATACATTAATGGGGTAAAGGCAATCGTGGTAAAGGCATAGTAGTTGTAAAAAAATAGTTGTTGTTAAAACTGTAGTGGTTTAGACTAAGTAGTGGTTAAGGAGTAGTTGTTTAGACTGTAGTTGTTCAAGTGGTAGTTGTTCCATCATACAACCTAAAGACTTTGCTGTGGAAATGGTAAAAGACTTTGGGGCATATTATCAAGGGCTTTATCGCCGATTTAGCGGCACTTTTTGCCGCTAAATCGGCAATATTTTTAACGCCCTATTAGCAAGCTGTCGCTAACAGGCGTTAGCGACAGCTTTCAGGCGTTAGAGGCCGGGAATTACATTGCCTTGCATGTCAGCGATATTTATCGCTAATGACATGCAAGGTAGGCGTTCCCCACTAAAAGCGACTGTAAACAGTCGCTAACACCACTAACCCCTATTATCAAGGCAGGCGAAGCGATAAAATAAATCGCGCTAAGCGTGTTTATCGCTAGATTTTAACACCTGCTACTGACTATGACTTACCTGTTTAAGGTATAGGAGGTGGATTCTAATGCTGAATCCACCTTAGCGTTAATGCAAGAATATCGCTGGTTTTCCAGCGATATTCTCGCATTTTGCCGCTATCGCTGGAAATAATATCGCTATGGAGATAAACCTTACTAATAGGGTGGTATCTCAGCGATAATTTCCAGCGATAGGCGGCGTTAACAAAAAACGCGCTAAGCGCGTTTTGCGATAAATATCGCAACTCCTTGCTAATATGCCCCTTTGTCCCTTTCTATCTCGGCGTGGATAGCACGGGGCTAATCCTACGCTTAAAGACTTTGATAGAAAAGCAGACATTTGAGGTGAGCAAATTTAGAGTGTCGCTGGTGTTGAGAGTGCTCTATATTGGAGCTGCTTTCCACCTAACCTTGAGAATTACCCAGAGTTCTCTGCTTCCTTTTTTTGCATAATTTATGCGTCACTCTATGCCTGAAAGGGTTTTGTTTTGACTTATACTGGGTGCTCCCTTGTGTCTGGACAAAGCTATACCTCTCTGAAGAGCTCTAATGAGAGCGAAACACGTGTCAGGGGTTGCTTTTATTCATTCCAGGTTGGCTTGGATGGTATTTTACCAATCCAAAGCTGTAATACTGTGCCTGGAGTGGTAAAAGGCTTTGGCCATTTTACAGCTCGGCATGCATAGCACTGTGCTAATCCTATGCTTAAAGACTTTGCTGTGGAAATGGTAAAAGACTTTGTCCCTTTCTATCTCGGCGTGGATAGCACTGTGCTAATCCTACGCTTAAAGACTTTGATAGAAAAGCAGACATTTGAGGTGAGCAAATTTATAGTGTCGCTGGTGTTGAGATTGCTCTATATTGGAGCTGCTTTCCACCTAACCTTGAGAATTACCCAGAGTTCTCTGCTTCCTTTTTTGCATATATAAATATATATACTCACACACACACACACACACACACACACACACACACATATATATATATATATATATATATATATATGTATATATATGTATATATATGTAGATAGATATATAGATAGATATATAGATAGATATTGATATATATATATATACTGCTATCCTCAGTGCAGTTAAAAAATCAAATGGGAATGCAGGGCTCAAATTTCCAGTTTATTTCACCATTTTATGCAAATTCACAGAGACAGTCTAAGCGTTTCGGCGTTTGACTTCTACAGGACCATAGAGTCTTGTCGTCCAGCTTGTCTGTTTTTAAAGTGCCCATAACCTATTTTCCTTTTTTTACTTTATAATTTTTTAGATATAAAGACCAATTAGACCACATATTTTTCATCCTTTTGTCAAGTGCTTTCTACTGTTTTATTTCAACATAATAAATGTAAAGTGCAAAATTATTTTAAAAAATCTTGAAATTACCTCATAAACTATGCAGTACTATGTACTAATCACAATAAAGTACTCTTCACTCTAATTTTTCTGTAAGAAAAGGCAATTACTAAATACATTAACTTATTTCTTTAGTTTCTGAGAATTCTTAAGCTCAATGTTTGACAACATGAAAATGGAAAACCAACATATAATTCTACCAATTTGGAGAAAGAGAGGAGAGGGAGTTCAAGTGCAAGTGCAGTCATATAAATATACAAATATATAAAAATATTTGACTTTTCATATTGTAAAGTACGCAATTTTTAAAAATTGTTTTCATATTTTTATATACCAGCAACCATATAACAAGAAAATTATAATGATATAAAGTGCAAATGCTTGCTTGGCTGTTGATACCTGAAATTATTTAATAGCCATGTTGTATAAATTTATATATGACAAATGGAGCAGTCTATTTAGATGTAAAGTACAATTCTAAAAGACAAAAGTCCAACATTTCAATTAGCATGTTTGAATGCTCCAAATTATTCCTTGGTCTATCCTGCAGAAAGTGCTTCACTGCTCTTATACCATCAATATGTCTAACAGATGCATAGAGTGACGTTACATCAATTGTAGCCATTATATATGATTTCTTCCAAGGTATATCCTGGATTTTATTCAAGAAATCCCTAGAATCCCTCAAATAAGAAGATAAAGCTGTCAGATAAGGCGCTAGAAAGATGTCAATATACCTTGAAGTTTTCTCCAAAAGCGAGTTGATTGAGCTGACTATTGGACGTCCCCGTGGATTTATTAGGCTTATATGAATTTCTGGGAGAAAATAGATCGTTGGCGTTGTTGGATGAATAGTTTTTAAATATTTATTGTCTTCTGCATCAATAAGTTCTTGCTGGTACCACTTCCGTAGCTTTTCATGATATTCCTGAGTGATTTTTAAAGATGGATTTTCCTTCAGCTTTTCGTAGTGTTGTCTATTTAAAGTTGTTTATCAGCTTCCATTAGATATTTATCACAATCCTGTATAACAATGTTTCCACCTTTATCAGATGCTTTACTGATAATTGTTGAATCTTCCCTTAGTTATTTTATTGCCATTCTTTCTCTAATAGTGATGTTTCTTTTGCTTTTCTGTTCCAAAAAGTTTATTTGAGAAAGTTTATTCAAATCTTCAATTACCATCTCATGAAATAGGTCTATCTTGTTTCCCGGAGGTAGTTGAGGGCAGAATGTGGATGATGGTTTTAATCCACTCTCTCCCCCCCTTTTCCCATTTCAATGCCCATTTCAGCACAAAACTGTACATCTGTTGCTTGTTCCATTGAAGTTATACAGGCTGAGCCCTTTGATTCTTCCTCCAAAGTTCTCAAGATTCTTAGGCATGGTATTACTTTTATTGTTATATTAGAAACATCTTCACCTTGTTGTGCTGTTTCAATTTCTTCACGGGGTTGATTAGAAAATTATTTTTTTATTTCATTTTGCGTGTAATTTTATACAATCTATTCTTCAATTTGCTAAATCCATTTCTGTTTCTGGGCAGAACGAGAGTCCTTTATTAAGGATTTTTTCTGATTTTCACTTAATATTTTTTTAGATAAGTTCACAATTAGATCCTCTTGACTTACTATTTTTTTGAATTTTACTTTTTCTTTTCTTTCCTTACTTTTGTTTTTCCATCTTCCTCTACTTCTTCTGGTTTTAACTTTCCACTACCCTTGCCCCCTCCAAAATGTACTCCCCTTCCTCTTCCTATATATATTTCACTGAAAAAAACAAAGGTTACAGGGACGGTATAGTTAGACTGACATTTCAATCGTACAAGTTATAGTTAGGCTCAGATTTCAAACGCACAAAACCATAGAAATTCAGCAGTTACAGTTACCTGAGCTAACTATAACTTACCCCTCCACAATGCACTACTTATGACCTCACATATTACATCACTCATGACATGGTCATCACTGATGACATCTCAAATGACATCACTGATGACATCACTGATGACATCATCAAGTGAGTGTAAGTGTTTTCTAAGAGTTTATGATTGTTAAACATATATACTAACCTACTACAAAAGTTAAATTAGTATACTAGGTGCACTACTACTGAGTGATATTGCTTCTAACATATGTTATGTGAGTGCCTGTGCGACTATATGTATCCTTGTGTGTATGGGTGTGTGAGTGGCTGTATGGGTGTATAAGTGGGTGTGTGAGTAGCTGTGTGGGTGAGTGAGTTGCTCTGTGAGTACCTGCATTGGTGAGTGAGTGGGTGTGTTAGTGGCTGTATGGGTGAGTGAGTGGCAGTGTGAGTGGCTGTATCGGTGGGTGAGTGGGTGTGTACTGGCTGTATGGGAGAGTGAGTGGGTATCTGAATGGCTGTATGAGTGAGTGACTGGGTGTATACGTGGCTGTATGGGTGAGTGAGTGGCTGACTGGGTGTTTGGTTAAGTGAGTTGGTATGTGAGTGGCTGTACTTGGGAATGAGTGTCTGTGTGAATGACTGTATGGGTGAGTGAGCAGATGTGTGAGTGCTTGTATGGATGTGTGAATGGGTACATAAGTGGTTCTGTGGGTGTGTGAGTGAGTGTGTGAGTGCTTGTATGGGTGAGTGAGTGGCTGTGTTGAGAGGCTGTATGGGTGAGTGAGTGGGTGTGTGAGTGGCTGTAGGTAAGTAAGTGGGTGTGTGAGTAGCTGTATGGGTGTGTGGATATGTGACTGGCTGTATGGGTGAGTGACAGGTTCTATGAGTGGCTGTAAGGGTGAGTGAGTGGTTGTGTGAGTGGCTGTACGAATGAGTGAGTGGGTGTGTGAGTTCCTCTATGGGGGAGTGAGTGGGTGTGTGAGTACTGGTATGGGTCTGTGAATGGGTATGTGAGTGGTTATGTGTGTGTGTGAGTGAGTGGGCATATAAGAGGTTGTATGGGGTGTGAGTGGGTGTGTTAGTGGTTCTGTGGATGATGTCATCAGTAATGTCATTTGAGATGTCATCAGTCAAGTCATCAGTGTTGTCACTTACCATATCATGAGTGATGTAATATGTGAGGTCCTAAGCAGTGTATTGTGGGGGCATAAGCTATAGTTCGCTCAGGTAACTATAACTGCTGAATTTCTCTGGTTTTGTATGAGTGAAATGTCAGCCTAACTATAATGTCCCTGTAACCTTTGGTTTTTTCAGTAAATTTTAAAGGTTTTTTAATTCTATTTCCTAACTATAACATCCTTGTAATCTTTGTTTTTTTCAGTGAATTTCTATGGGTTTTTTTGTATCAATTTTTGTTTTTTTACAATTCTTTTACAATATTTTGCGATATCTTTTTTTAACTTTCATGTATTATCCCAGTTCAGATGGTTCAAGAATCCTTAAGTATTTTTCAAGCTGTTTTTAACAACTATGGTTTTTTTTCTAAATACTTTTATTGTCTATGGCTTAATTGTAAAAATATATAATTTTAATTATAATTTTTTTAAATAATTTTTGGGGGTTTCATTTTTTTGTATTTTTTTTAACTGATAAATTTACTTACATTTGATATTATATTTCTCAACTGGTTTTTGAAAAAATAACAACTATTTGTACTTTTTGTTGTTGTATATGTAGTCATTATATGCACACAATTAACACAGCAGCTCTTCTAAGAGTCACCTTATGTCCCAAACAGTTGTTATTTATAACTGTAAATCCTTTTTTTTTAAAACTTTATGGCATCCACAGATCCATTGTGGATCCGTAAACCAAAAGCACACATTCAATCCAAAACAGCACATTAAATATTTATAGTAGACAGTTGTGACTGGATCTCACAGAGGGCATAACAGAGTCTACATGGATATGATTTAAGGTGCATAGGTGTCTCTATGCATATTTTGCTTGTTGTAACAGTGTCTGAATGAGCATACCACTAAGTGTGAGACTCTGTACATCATTATGTGAATGCCTATAAAAATGTCTATATAGGTGTAACTCTGGGTGTAACAGTGTTTGTTTGCATTTTTGTATGGGTGTAACATTATATGTTCAATATGTGAATAAGTGCAACACTCTATATAGATGACTATATGAGTGGCTGAAAAAATATTTATATAGCTGTATTTGTGGATGTGAAAGTCTCTGTATGGATTTTTGAATAAGTGTGTCAGTATCTGCCTGGGTATAACACTAGATGTGAGATGGTGTGTAAGAGTATATGAGTGGGTGTGGATGTCTCTGTATCAATGTAAGTGTGGATGTAAGAGTTTCTGTATAGGTTTGTTAAAGGCTGTAATTGTGTCTGCATAAGTGTAAAAGTGGGTATCACACTGTCTCTATAGGTATGTGACTGGGTGTAAAAGTATTTGTATGGATATACATGTGCATGTGAGAGTCTTTGTATGGGTTTGTGAATGGCTCTAACAGTGTCTATAAGATATCTAAATATTTGTGAAAGTGTCTGTATGTGTATGTAACTGGATGTAAAACTGTCTATATAGATGTATGTTTTGATGTAACAGTCTCTGTATGGGTTTCTGAATGAGTGTTACAATGTCTGCATAGCTGTAAGACTGGGTGTGACAGTTTCTGTATAGGTATGCAAGTGGGTGTAAAAGTGTCTGTTTAGGTGTAATTTTGGGTGTAAGAATGTCTGTATGGGTTTGTGAATGGGTATACCAGTGTTTATAAGATTTGGGAATAGGTGTGACAGTGTATGTACGGGTATATGACTGGGTGTAAAAGTGTATATATATATATATATATTTCCAATACGAGTGCTCAGCACTTGAGGGTGCACTCGAGAAACCGCAATCTATTGTTTAGGGCAATGTCAGCACTTCAACCTCTGAGTTTAGCCTGACGCGTTTCGGATGGTTCCTTACTCATAGGCTCACTCCATAATTTGCATAGCAGCTGACACTTTATTTGAAATTCTCCAATGAGCTTCTTGCTGGCTTGCCCCAACACCTGCTGGGACTTGTAGTGTCACACCGCCGCCTCTTACCCAATGGGATGAGGTAAGTAAATGTTCCTTCAGCGTTGAATGCGCCGTGATGTGCCGCTTTCTGCCCATCTTAAATTCAGTCTCCCCACAAACAGCACCGACATGTATTGCGCGCCGTGGCCCCCTTTGGCAATCCTGGGGTGGTGCTACAAGTCCCAGCAGGTGTTGGGGCAAGCCATGGGTGATCCGTGGATTTCACGAGTGGCAAAAAGAAAAGTTTTTTCTCATTTCTGACCCCAGGATACAAGCTCAGCCCTCTTTTACAACATCTACAAAGGGTCAGGAAACATCTCACCTCACCCCTTTATTCAATTTGCGAACACATTTTCAACCCAGGGACCGTTTCCCCGACAAACAAATTAACGGCCACAACTTTTCTGTGAAGGTGCGGCCAGCCAATCAGTACTTTGCTGTGGTGCGTGAATCCGCGGATTCACAGTGGGTGGATTCGCGTCCCTTTATATGCACATTTGTTTTCTAGTTAATATCTCTAAAACTACTGAATGGAATTACACCAAATAAGTGAAAGCGTAATCTGCGTAACCAAATCTACCTTTCTGCCACATTCTGTGTAATTCCGTCAAGCAGTTTGGGCGGTAGGCTTGTTCAAATGTCCTATGTTAATTAACATGGGGAAAACACATTTTGGGACCCCCCCTTTTTCTTAGTCCCCTATTGACGGATCACCCCAAAACTTTCCAGACACAAGCAGACGTAATTTTCAATTTTTGGGAGAAAATGTGGTGATGATCTGTCAAGCGGCGCCAAAGTTATAGGTAAGTGACAAACAATTCTTAATAGAAATCAAGTCCTAACTATAAGCACTTCTACCGCTAGTAGGATATATATATATATATATATATATATTCACTGAAAAAACCATAGGTTTCAGGGATGTTATAATTAGTTGGACATTTCACTCGTCCAAAACCATTGAATTTCCCCCGTTATAGTTAGTTCAGCTAACTATAACTCGTGCCCCCGCAATGCACTGCTGATGACGTCACATATTACATCACTCATGACATGGTCAGTGACATCACTGATGACATCACTGATGACATCTCAAATGACATCACTGAAGACATCACTGATGACATCATCCAGTGACTGTGTGTTTCTGTAAAGTTTAAATATGTGTAATATATATAGGGAAAAGCGTATTGAAGAATGAGTGGGTGTATAAGTGTCTGAATGGATGATTTAGTAGGTGCGTGACTGACTCTATAAGTGAGTGATTAAACGTATCTTACTGAATGCTTGGGTAAGTGACGAAACTGTGTGAATGTCTGTATCCGTCTGTCTGTTGATGTGTAAGCGGCTGCATGGGTTTGTGAATAGCTCATGAGTGTCTATATGGGTTATGGATTGGTTGTCTGAGTATCTGTATGGGTGCCTGAGTGTTTTTCTGGGTGGGGGTGTGTGACTCTGTGCATAGAGGTGTGAGTGGGTGATTCACTGGGTGCATGGTTTCAAGAGTGCATCTGTGATGGACTATATGGGTGGGTGAGTGTGTGTATGGGTGTATTAGTGAGTGAATGTATATCTCAGTGGTACATGTGTGAGTAACTACATATGTGAAAGGCAGTATATATGTGTGTTGGAGTATATAAATGGCTATAAGTGAGAGTGTGTGATTGTGAGAGTGGCTGTATGGATGAGTGTGTGCTTGTATCAGTGATTGTATAAGAGCGTAAGAATGTGCTAGTATTTGTATGAGTAAGTGAGCTGGTGTGTGTATAACTGTATAGGTGAGTAAATGGGAGTGTGATTAATTATTTCCATGACTGACTAGGTGTGTGAGTACCTCTATGGATGAGTGGCGGTGTGTCAGTGGCAATATAGCTGTATGAGTGCATATGATAGTCCTGTACTGAGTGACCGTAAGTATGAGTGACTGTACGGGTGAGTGAGTGGATGTGTGTGTATACCTAAGAATCAGTGAGTGGGTATGTAGTTATTGGTGTTGGAGTGTCTATGGTTTAGATGAAGGCAGTCTGTAATTTAGAGTGGGTGTGTCAAAGGTTATATTAGGGTGTGAGAAGATGCATCAAATTATCACATGGATGATGTCATCAGTAATGTCATCAGTGATGTCATTTGAGATGTCATCAGTGATGTCATCAGTGATGTCACTGACCATGTCATGAGTGATGTAATATGTGACGTCATCAGCTTTGCATTGCGGGGGCGCGAGTTATAGTTAGCTGAACTAACTATAACGGGGGAATTTCAATGGTTTTGTACGAGTGAAATGTCCAACTAACTATAACGTCCCTGAAACCTATGGTTTTTTCAGTGAATTTCAAAGGTTTTTAAAATGCTAATTTCTAACTATAACGTGCCTGAAACCTATGGTTTTTAAGTGAATTTCAAAGGTTTTTAAATGCTAATTTCTAACTATAACATGCCTGAAACCTCTGGTTTTTAGTTGAATTTCAAAGGTTTTTTAAATGCTAGTTTCTAACTATGCCTAGAGAGGTAGGACATGTGAAGAAAGAAGAAAAAACGCACAGAAAGAAGCAAAACAAATGCAGAAACAAGCAACAGAAGTCCACAAAGACGAAGAAAAGTGCAGGAAGAAGCAAGACATGTGCAGAAAGAATCAACAGAGGAGCAGAAAGAGGCCTTGTTGCAAAATCATCCTGTGCCCACAACTTTTCAGACGGGTACTGGTGATAACTGGCCATGACTAACCAGGCCTAGAGCCAGTGCTATGCTAAAAGACACTTAGAATACAGTGAAAACACCTACATACACTAGGGAACACTATGCGTTGGGGTACCCCTCTGATTAGCATGACCTCCTCTGTAAGTCCCTAGTACATAATAGGGCAGGGGATTAAAACTAAGTAACTAACTTGTCACATGAGGCCCTACCCCTCCCTTCACCACTGTGCAAACGTGCCCGTGAGCGCGTTTTAAGTTGGGGGATAAAGTCCCCTTGAATCCTGAGGGTCCCTGGGGCCCAACTAGCCCACCTGGTACCTCCAGTAAGCACTACAGAGCCACATTGCAGAGAGGTGGTCCGAGGCCACGCCCCTTTTTACACCTCTCTGCAACGCAGCTCTGTGGCGCTAACTGGAGGTACCTGGTGGGCTAGTTGGATCCCAGGGTCTCTCAGGATTCAAGGGGACTTAATCCCCCAACTTAAAGCACACCACAGCAGCAAAATTGGGGACTGGGATCACATGATCCTTGTAAATGTGTGAGAACCGAATGTCACGAGGAGGTCAAACACAGTATGACACAAAATAATAACAAAGAAAAAGTGCAGAAGTCTTATCTGATGGTGCTCCACCCGCATGTTCCTTTGAAGAAAAGGGTAGGGAACACATGTACGTGTACCCGTTGACATCAAGTGGGCCCCTTCCTTTCCTCCTGAAATCAGAAAAAATGATATATAGTCAACATTAAAAACACAGTGTGCACAAAATACAAAATATACAAGTACCTAAATGGAAGGCACTATGAGAGAGGATAAGTGTAGAAGATAACAGGGCTCCCCCAACAAAATAATAGGTGATAATAGGAAACCATCATACACTGGGGAAACAACAGCAGATAAAAAACAGCAGGGGAAAATAGCATGAGAGGAATTAGAACTCATCCCGTAGGTGAACCCCTAATTCCTCATCCAGGTTGAGCCCTTCTCTTGGCTTGTAAATCAATGCTGTACTTGGATTCTTTCTTTTTATAAGCTTGAGTACTCTATCTACCCCACGACTGTTGTTGGGTATGTGCTCTATGGCTTAATATGTCAAAAGAGAGCTATCAGAGAAGTGTTTGTGACAAAAGTGTCTTGCTACAGGGTAGTGTGGGTCGTTGTTGGTGATGGCCCTCATGTGTTCTAGCACTCTTTTCTTGGCCATCTGCATGGTACTACCCACATATCTCAAATTTGCAGGGACACTCCAAGATATATATGACAAAAGTAGAGCTGCATGTAAGGAATTGAGAGATGGTTTGGGCAGTATTTCGGTTGGCTGTCACAAATTTCTTATGCATGTAACTGTTCCTGCATGCCTTGCAATGTCCACATGGGAAAAGCCCTTGGAGATTATGCTCCTTCACCTTTATGGGTATCGTGATGTCACTATGTACCAGAAGGCCTCTAAGACTAGGCCCCTCATATAGGTGATTCTGGGTCTTCCATGAACAGTGTGTCCTATAATGGGGTCGCTTGTAAGAATGTCCCAGTTTTTGGCCAACATTCTTTGAATATCTTTGGAATTGTTATTGTATGTAATAATAATCCTAGTTGTCTCCTCATTCTCTCATTTTTTCCCGGTTGAAGGCACAAGCCAAAACGCATTGGCGTTCCATGTGGGATGTTGCTCTAAACCACGTTATTTAAAATGAAAATAAAGATTCACCAGCACCTGGACCTGTTGTAGCGCCTGTCTTTGGAGTGGTGAGGAGAGTGCAGCTGGACCGTTGAAGTGGCGATGGTCTTTATGTGATTATATATGTATATATATGTAAAACAAAGTTCTTTACTGAGGGTTTACCAACATATAATAATATACATTTTCATAGATTTTCTTAGATATTCTTTATTCTTGTTTCTTCGATGTTTCAAACATATACAGCAATATTGTCTACAGCCAGCCAACATGTGTTTCGCGCACAAACGCGCTTCTACAGGGCTTAAAATTTCTGTTCCTTTAGTATTTAAAAAATATTAGATTCTGTATAAATTGTATCCTGCAAACACTTTTATGGCAGCACAGTTAACTGTATTGTAGTTGTTAGATGATTTCCAATAGTACTTTATGTTGATCACTTTTTCTCGTACGGTTATAATCCAATAAGACACATCTGTATTTCATCGTTAGCTATTCCTTTTTGTCCAGTTCTTATTTTCATTCCCCTGTATACGAGATACGCAGTGATTCACTCGCACGTCCACACGATCGTCTGATCAGGAAGCTATAAGCCGTATCAAGGGGAATGAAAATAAGAACTGGACAAAAGGGAATAGCTAACGATGAAATACAGATGCGTCTTACTGGGAACTAGAGCTAAGGGAGAGGGAAGAAAGGCAGGGGCTCGGAAAATGGCAACTACAGAAAGATGCAATGTTCAGGAAGCAAGAATGCACTACAGTAGTGCTAGCTTGGAAGTCAAGGAAACAAGGAAGCACTTCTAGACAGTGCAAGTTGAAGGATCAAAGTTGTAGCTATCACTCAATATTCAGAATCTCTGTAACAAGGATTAGCAAAATCTCAGAAACTCAAGAAACAAGGGGTCAGTCAAACAGGAACACTGCTACAATGGCCAACTCTGGGCTGAAGGAAAATTAAGCTTTAAAGATCTCACTATGATCACATGCCTCAGGAGTGAGGAGGTTAGCACCTGCCAGCTAAAGGTGTGCTACAATGACCAACTCTGGACTGCAGGAAAATCAAGCTTAAAAGATTTCACTATGATCACGTGCCTCAGGAGTGAGGCAGCCAGCACCTGGCCAGCCAAAGGTATATTATTCCACCCATCCTTGACTTGCAGGAGTGGAGTTGACCCAGTGAGCAGGGAATTCTAGTTATTGAGCCTTTACCAAGGAAAGCAGACTGACTA
The DNA here is from genome assembly GCA_963921515.1 of Calotriton arnoldi. NCBI lineage: Eukaryota > Metazoa > Chordata > Amphibia > Caudata > Salamandridae > Calotriton > Calotriton arnoldi. The sequence goes on from CAWUFW010017204.1 coordinate 111,076, forward strand.
TCACAAAATCCGACATGGATCTGTAATGAATGGGTATTTCTGAATAGGGTCCAAAAGCCTGCAAAGCAGTGAATGGAGACAGCTTGAGGTCTGGAAGCTTATTGAACACAGAAAAGTCCCACAGGTAGGCCACCTAATAGTAGGCACTAGAACTCAGGAAGCAAATTGTGACAAGAATATGCCGAGAGAAAATGTTTGAGAAATTATTCAATAACTGACCAAAATAGAAAAAGGGAGGGTGCCCTTACCTTATACTGCTAACTTGCAATGTGCCAATTGTTAATATTTTTATGATTATCTAGTGTTAGGCTGAGACCCTGGCAGACAGCCTTACCTGTCCCACAACAACAGGCTCTGTACTAATTATGCAAGGCAAATCGTTTTATCAGCGCACATGTGGTTTGTCATGTTTAGCAAGTCTGATTCCACATCAGATTTCTGCACTTTAAAATGGCCAAAATAAATAACAAAATTCAATTTGCAGATAGAAATTCACAAACATATTGCTTGTTGCCAAATTAGGCATGAAATTCTAACTGGCTCATTTTGAGCTCTTGCATCTAGACAGAGGAATTTGGTCAGTATGTATGGATTGGTGTGAACTGTGCCAAGCCCTTGTTCCACAGTAATGTTCACTCCCTGTACAGAAATGGACCACCTTAACAGTTTTGAATGCACCCTCTCATTTGTATGAGTCACCTTAAGGTATTGTGGTCTATTTGAACTGTGAAGTGAATCCCAAGGGATGTAATCTCATCATCTTGAAAGACCACATAACCACAAAGGTCTACCTTTCATTTGTGATCTAATAGTGTTACTCAAGTAGAACACATCTATTAATGAATGCCACATGTTGGTCTTACTTTCTTCATTATAATAAGATTCCATGGACTGGAGAACCTTTTGCACAATAAAATATTTTCTGCTTTCAGCACATAGCCTTATTCATGGTGTCAAATGCCTCTGATACTCTTGGCTGCAATGTGAGAGAAGGATCTTCCGCCTGCTCTGGCTCTGTGGATGCGCAGGGTTTCGGCCAGTGCGAGGTTGGAAGATCGGAGGTTTCTTTTGGGTACGTGGAAATTGATTCTGTCGTTGAGGTATTTGGGTCCGTTGTTGTGTAGGCATTTGTAGGCGTGAGTGAGGATTTTGAAAGTGACTCTTTTCTCCACGGGGAGCCAGTGGAGACTTCGTAGGTGTTGGCTGATGTGTTCGTGTCGGGGGATGCCGAGGACGAGTCTGGTGGCGTGTTCTGTATTGTCTGGAGTTTGTGGAGTAGGGACTTGTTGATGCCCGCGTAGAGTGCGTTTCCATAGTCCAGTCTGCTGGTGATGAGTGCTTGGGTGACTGTCTTCCTTGACTCAGGTGGGATCCACTTGAAGGTCTTGCGGAGGATGTGGAGGGTGTTGAAGCAGCTGGAGGTGACGACGTTGACCTGTCGGTTCATGGTGAGTGATGAGTTGAGTACGATGCCGAGGTTCTTGGCGTGGTGTGAGGGGGTAGGTGGGCTTCTGAGGGTGGTCGGCCACCAGGTGCTGTCCCATGCAGAAGGGGTGGTACCGAGGACGAGGACTTCTGTCTTCTCGGCGTTGAGCTTCAGGCAGCTGTTGGTCATCCAGACTGCGACGTCTTGCATTCCTTTCTGGAAGTTGAGTTTGGCAGTGGTGGGGTCTTTGGTGAGGGAGAGGATGAGCTGGGTGTCGTCGACGTAGGATACGATGTTGAGGCCGTGTTGTCGGACGATGGCTGCGAGGGGGCCATGTAGATGTTGAAGAGGGTGGGGCTCAGTGATGAACCCTGTGGGACTCCGCAGGTGATTTTCGTAGGGTCGGAGAGGAAGTGTGGGAGTCTGATCCTTTGGCTTCTTCCATTGAGGAATGATCAGATCCAGTCCAGGGCTGTTCCTTGTATGCCTGCGTCGTGTAGTCTGGCGACTAGTGTGCGGTGGGAGACGGTGTCGAAGGCTGCTGATAGGTCGAGTAGGATTAGGGCTGCGGAGTGGCCTTGGTCCAGGAGGGTGCGGATGTCGTCTGTGGCAGCGAGTAGGGCGGTCTCTGTGCTGTGGTTGCTTCAGAATCCGGATTGGGACGGGTCGAGGACGGCGTTCTCTTCAATGAATCATGTCAGTTTCCTGTTGACTGTTTTCTCTGCAACTTTGGCTGCGAAGGGGAGGAGCGAGACGGGCCGATAGTTTTGAGGTCGGTGGGGTCAGCTGTGGGCTTCTTGAGCAGGGGTCTGACTTCTGCACGCTTCCAGTCATCTGGGAAGGTGCCTGTTTTGAAGGTGGTGTTGATGGTGCATTGTAGTTCGGGTGCGATGGCAGCCGCGGCTCTGTGGTAGATGTGAGGGGGGCAGGGGTCGGTGGGGCCCCCGAGTGGATGCTTTTCATGGTCGAGGCGGTGTCTTCGGCCGTGATCGGTGTCCAGTTGGAGATGGTGGGCTGGCTGGTGTTTCAGGGGGGCGGGGGCCATCTGTGGTGCCTGGTGGATGGTCGATGAAGTTGTTGTAGAGGTTTTTGATCTTGAGGTGGAAATAGGTTCCAAGCTTGTCGCAGAGGTCTTGGGATGGGGTGATGTCTGTGGCTTCGCTGCGTGGGTTGGTGAATTCTTGAATGACACTGAAAAGTTCCTTGGAGTTGGTGGAGTTGGCCAGGATTTTGTTGTGGATGAAGTTCCTCTTGGTGGCTCTGATCTGGTTGTGGTAGTCCGTCATGGCGTCCTTGTAGGTGGTGTGGTTGTCGGTTGTCTTGGTGTTTCTCCAGTTCTTCTCCAGGCGTCTGCAGGTGCGTCTGACTTCTTGGAGAGCGGTGGTGAACCAGGCTGCTTTCCTGGGGCGTTGTCTGTTGGGGTTGCGTAGCGGGGCGAGCTCGTCTGCGCAGTTGGAGATCCAGGTGTGGAGTTCTCTGGCTGCGTCGTTTGCGTCGTTTGCGTCGGGTGCCCAGGTGTGGTTGTCTCGGGTGAGGGTGAAGTTAAGTTGCTCGTCGGTAACCTTGCTCCAGTTCCTTCGAGGTGGGTGTGGGGCTGGTTTGGGTGCCTTGGGTTTGTTGATGGCGAAGTGTACGCAGTGGTGGTCCGTCCATGGCAGGCTGAATTGGACGCTGTTTCCTGCCGCGACGATGGGGTCGAGGGTGTGTCCTGCTCTGTGGGTCGGTGTGTTGACGAGTTGTTTAAGTCCGATGCTGGCGAGTTTGTCATGAAGGATAGTGGAGTTGGGGTCGCTGGGGTTGTCGAGGTGGAAGTTCAGGTCTCCAATGAATATGTAGTTTGTTGAGGCGATGGCGTGGGGTGCGATGAAGTCGGTGATGGTGGTGGCGAAGGGTGTTCGGGGGCCGGGGGGTCTGTAGATGAGGGTTCCTCGAAGTGTGGCTTTGAGGGTGGTGTGGATCTGGAAGTGCAGGTGTTCGGCAGAGGGGAAGGTTTCGCTGGAGGTGGTGAGGCGGAGGGTGCTCTTGTGGGCGATGGCGAGGCCCCCTCCTGGGTGGTTGGGGCGGTCTTTCCTCTGGATCTTGTATCCGTCTGGGATGGCGGTGCTGATGTCGGGGGCGGAGGATGCGTTGGTCCAGGTCTCTGTGAAGAACGCAATGTCGGGCGAGAGAGAGTCGAGGAGGTTCCAGATTTCCATGGCGTGTTTGTGTACGGAGCATACGTTGAGGAGGATGCATTTTAGGGTGTCACCGGTGCTGGCGTCGGCGGTGTTGGAGGCCGGGGTGGCGGTGAGGGTCTGGCAGAAGTGGAGGCAGGAGAACTGGCCATGGGTCGTGTTCGGCGAGGCCTGTTGGCATTCTCTAAGTCTTCCAGGGTTGAGTGCGAGGAGGGTGGTGGTGTCGTAGCGATGGGTAATGGGAGGTCCAGGGTTCATGGCACTGGCCGCGGTCAGGTCACGGACGGGTGCAGACGGGCTTGCCTTTGGCGCGCCTTTGGCACGCCTGCTGCGCGCGACCGCGCAGCGGCCGCCATTAAGTAGGGGAGGTGGGTGGGAGGAGAGACTGGGAGGCGGGAGCGGGGGAATTCCGGGGGGGGAGTTCCGGGGGGAATTCTGGGGGGGAGGGGCCGCAGGGGCAGCAGCGGCGAAAAGCGAAAGGAACAGGCAGGCACGAGAAAATAAAAACAGTGGTGGAATTAGAGCAAGACACAGATGGGCACAATAACAGTGGCACAACAGGGAAAAATTAAGAAAAAAAAACGGCTGAGAAAGGTTACGGTGGTTGCAGGCAGTCTGGTCCCAGTTGGAGAGGGCAGCAGGCGAAGGAGTGGGCAGCAGCCTCAAACCTCCCAAAGAGGAGGTTGGGGTCTGGAGGCAAGAGACGGCACAGCAGAGCTGCGGGGAGAGAGTGGACCTAGACCGAGGGTCATGACAGTAATTCCAATTTTACTTGGCTTGAGAGGCCCAGGTGCAGAGTTGTCCTGGCTGTCCTTCATGCTGAGGGTAGGCCTGGGCGGTGAACTCCGCTCCACTTGCGGAGTTTGCGGAGTTTTCCGCACTCCGCGTTACGCGAATCTCGCGGAGTTCCAGAAAACTCCGCTTCGCGCAGCGGAGCGGAGTTTTTTTCCTCGCTCGCGTTCACCAACGTCAAGTTGGCGAGCGCGAGCGAGGAAAATCAACCTCCCGGCGAGATTTTTCCTCGTTTGCGATCGTCAACATCAAGTTGGCGAGCGCGAGCGTGGAAAATCAACCTACCGGCGAGATTTCTCAACGCGGGGGTCAGGTTTCTCATTGCGAGTGGTCGCGTATGCTCGCGACCGCTCGCGTTGAGAAACTGCCCGTTCGCGTTGAGAAAGCTGCTGCTCGAGTAAAAATCTACTCGAGCGGCAGAAAAGGAAAGCTTGCGCTGTGCATGTTGTCGTTCGCAATGATTGCACAGTGCGGACAAGCATCCGGCACTGTGCAACCACCGCGAACAGCATTTTTCTATTGAACTCCGCCGCTCGCGGAGCTCTGCATAGTGCGGCGGAGTTTTTTTACCACTTAGCTGAGTTTCGCATAGTGCAACTCCGCGAACTCCACCCAGGGTTAGCTGAGGGGGAGCCACGGGGTAACTCATTTTACCACTTACACGGTGCAGGTGAAGAAACAGGTGCAAAAAGTAAAAAACGGGGCCACTGCCGGTGTAGGTTAGAAGTGTTGTGGTGTTCCATTGAGTTGCACCATCGAGTAAAGGTGGAGGTTGCCGAACTGGCCACCAACAAGCCTTGGCAGAGGTAAGCTCATCAGGAAGTTATTTCGACGTACGGAGGTGTGGGGGAAACAATAGCAGCTTGAAACTTTCTGGAGGTCAGGACTACCTTACCCACAATGCACTGGACCATTTGGGCAATCTCTCAGAGGTCCCGATGGCCAGCAATTCTTTGGTTCTGGTATGTTGTTTTTACCTGTGGACTGCAGGGGACTAGTGTCACTAGTTCAAGGGAGTCTGGATTTGCCCTTGCCTCTCAAAGTGGTCCCTCTGTCTGGGGAAACCTGTCTTTGGTCCAGGTCAAGTCGCAGTCATGCAGTTCCAGGAAGGTTACCACAGGTACAGAGTATCATGCCTTTGCTTTTTGCAGGTCCTATTCTCACAGACATGGGTCTCTTCTTTGCCCTTTGTTGCAATTCGAATCGGAACTGAGGTTTTGGTGGCAGGGGTATCCCTTAAGTCTTAGATTTTGGGGCGTTAGGGGTGTGGGTGCAAGTGGCCAATGTTCTACTTGTCCCAGCAGCAAATTCACCTCTGAGTTGACCACATCAGGGCGGGGTGTCAGTTCTTCTACCCAGAACCCTCTATTCTGCCACTTTTAAAAATGGCTGGAACCTTTCTTAGCTCCACAGACCAGATAGCCCACCCTAGAGGTGTGGCTAGCCTTCCTGGGGTGTACACCCGCTGATTACATAATTTTCCTGCCTGCCTGAGTGCAAATGTGCCTGGGGGCAGGGCTGTTTCCTCCTTTGGGAGGCAGCCTAGTTGCATATCATAGGCGATATAAACTTCGAAGCTCACCACCTTGAAGTGCCATCCTGTCAGGGAGGGAGGTGTAACATCCTTCCCGTCCAAGTCATTGTTTCTGACTCCTGGGAAACTCCACACCTCCTGACAGGGGGTCAGATCCCTGTCTTGGTGGCAGCTGCTGTGGGCTGACAGCCAGAGCACTGGAAAGGCTGGGACAACCAGGTGGGCAATCTCTAAGGTAGCCACCAGGGTGCATGACACATCGACCTTGGTACGAGAAGTGTGTCAATGATGATGCGGCAGGTTATTTGATGTCAAACATGACATATTTCGGCAGTATCATAATGGAACTGTCAATCTCGGGTTGCCCACTCGCCAGCCCATTTTATCCTATGGACCGCTGATCACTTATAGTACCCCTTAATGTCAAAGGCTACTGTAGGGACATATGAGCTTGCACTTATATGTCCTTGCCTTTAACAAAATGTACCCTGCCTCCTGGGCTCAGGAGGCCTTCCTTCGGAGTGACTGCCATATATTAAAAATAATGCATTGACCTTGCTACACATGGTGAGGTCAAAGTCAAGTTCGAGCAGTTTGCACTGCTCCTACAGTCTGCAATGGCAGGACTGCCACCAGATGTTTACTTGGGTCACTCAGGGTGGCACAAACAGTGCTTGAAGCCCTGGTGACCTCTTTAACTCCTATGCCCTAGATACCACAGGTACCATTTCCCAGGTGCTTCCAAGAGGGTTAAAGTCATTGCCAACTGGGGTTACCAATTCACATGTATCAGTTTTAAGGAGAGAGCACTGGCACTGGGGCCTGGGCGGCATGCTCCAGTGCACCTTCAGAGTCATAACCATCAGCATTATGGCAAAAAGTGTGTGGGGGTGGGGGGGTGACCATACAAAAAGGACACATTCTTACAGTACCAATAATACACAATTGCCAAGCATTTGCGCAGCTATTGTATTGCCGTTATACATGTCGTATTCAAACTGTGGGGTGGGCCCTTGAGGGCTGGGGGTGTACATGAATGGATGTCAGGGAGGACCCCAGCCTTTGACTAAAAGGAGCAAAAAGTATGTACCTAGGGAACATAGACAATCATCATGCTGAAAAACACATCAATGATTTTAGAAAACAGAGGGGCAGATTTACAAGCCCCTTGCGCCACTTTTGCGTCACTTTTCCCATGTTAAAAGTGACGCAAAAGTGGCGCAAGGGGCTTGTAAATATGCCCCAGAGTGGCTGTGAGCTGTCAGTAACAGCTGTTGTTCATGTCTTAGTGGGGAGTAGCTGTCAAAGGGAGAGGCTCCAAATAATCAACAGCGTATCACCTTCTCATATCTGATAAAGTATCACACTGTGGATATCTTTACGGTGGCATGTTTGCCATTAGCATGTGGACGATCATGTATTCAAGTGTGCTTTTAAAATGGATAACTGCAATGTTTGAACTGTCGAATATCTTCAGACGTATCAAGTGGTTCAATGTCTTGTCCTTGCCTTCAGCCATTTCTGGTATTTTAGTCAACAGCGGATTGCACTTTGGGACTTGCAGTTTCACCTAAAACATTGCAAGGAAGAGGGTTCAAGCATTCCAGTATGCAAGCTAGGCCAGGACTGGCTGAAAGTGTAACACATGCTTTGGGGCCAATTTCCAGTGAATTATGATAATGTAGAAAAATAAAAAAGCAAAAATGAACAGCAATTTTTCTAAAAAAAATTGCACAATCTAAAGGTACTTACACATTTTAGCTCCTTTGTTTAAAATGCATGTTTAATATAACATTTGGGATTTATTGCAAGAAAAAAGTATATTTAGAATATTACTTTTGGACAATGACTTCAATATCCACGTCTACCTCATAACCTAACTTGAAAAGTTTGGATTGTTTGCTCTTCTTTACACAGCTTATAGTTAGTGTATTAACCTGAAAAGCACTAAAATTAGGGATATCTATATTAGTTAGAGGGTGAGTCCTCAAGTAGTGTCCCCTGGATTTATTGGAAAGACACTCAGTAGGTTTCTTCAGCCCCAAAAGAAAGATGTGATCATTTTGAATAAAAAGGAAATCTGTAGGGTGTCTCACCCCCCTCCCGTTGAGTTAAGCTGATATGGTGTGGGTGCTAGGATTTAGACACACCTATCAGAGATTCTCTCATCTATTGGCAATATTATTGAGCGTCACTGAATCCTAACATTAGCACATACAAATAAGTAGTGTAAGTTGGTAAAAACTAATATTTATTATGTGGTATTCTCATACAAATACTGTGAGTAAGAAATATCACCATAATCAACTCAGTAAACAAAATAGAAAAAGGGTGAATGCTAGATACACCACAATCATACTTCATCACACATCCCTAACAAATTATTCTAAGATAGCTTTATGATATGATTAGCTGGTTTACAACGTAGTCATTTTAGAATGTATTATGCCGAATCATGTAAAGCCCCCGCATACCTTTATGCTATTAGGAGTGAAGTTGTAGACCTGTCTTTTACTATCCCACTAGCAACTGGTCCAATTACCAGTATTTTTAATTCTGTCTTCATACATGGTGGTATTTTGAGAGAGGAGGGTTTTTTCATGTTAGGCTCTTGAATTATCAATAAAAGACAGTATATGATGCCTCTTTTTTTTACAGAGTTTTATATAGCGCGAACTTGACCCGAACCAGGTATCAGAGCGTTTTACATAGCACCAGTTGCATTACATGAGGACACATTCATTTTTGTTAGGCACCGGGAGATTAAGTGATTTGCCCAGAATCACAGGATGTTCAGCGTCATTGCCGAGACTCGAACCCAGTACCCCAGCTTAGAGGTTGACCGCCCTAGCTGTTAGGCCAACTCCTCTCCTCTCTTTCTTCATACATGGTGGTATATTGAGAGAGGAGGGGTTTTAAATAATACCTCTTTCTTTATATATGGTACTTGTATCAAAAAGTGAGGTAAAGACGCATTTCATGCTAAATTATAGTGCTAAATGACGGATTTCCATTTTGCTTAACTAAGTGCAATTTCGCATAATTTTTCTGAAATATCTTTAAGGATTAGAACTGGAAGACCTTAGAAATTTTGAACAGTAGCTTGAAATAGTCAATATGCCGCTAGGGAGTTGTCGTGCATTCCTCGTGGAACTCAAATTGAGAAAGTCTATTATTCAGGAGGGCAAGTCAGTTCAGCTGAGGAGGTGAAGATACAGGCCTCTCTGCACCGCTGACGTGCAGGTGCACACCAACCGGAAGCTGAAACCCAGAAGGAGTGATTCCAAGAGCAAGAATAACAGTTGGTGTTTTAACGCATGAGATGGCGCGGAAATTGTTAACTGTAGGAAAGCTTTCACAGGTGTTAGTCAGCGGACGGCGGGCACAATTATAGAAGTGCTGAACAAAGAATTTGTACACAGGCACGTCTGCTAACAAAATAAGACGTTATGCCACTATAAGTGACACATCACACTATTTTATCAGTTATCAATGTGTAAAATAATCAATAAATCCATTGTTATCTTGGCTATCTTGGGACTGATTATTAAAATGGCAACTGATTATATTTTTTTGAAAAACGTAAAAAAGTATAAAAGTGTGTAAGAGACGCCACACCTTCTATCCTACGCTGTGTAAAGATGTTAGGGGCATATCTACAAGGGCTTTATCTCCGCTTTTTTGGCTTCTAAAGCCAAAAAGCGGAGATAAAATCATCGCCCTATTAACAAGAGGGTGCTAACATGCATTGGCGCATGTTAGCACCCTTTACTCGACGTCCCCCTTTGCATCTCTAATGAGATGCAAAGTGGGCGTCACTGAGCAGTACAACCTTGTAAATATCGCTGATGTGCACATCGCGATATTTACAAAGCTACTAACGCATTTTAGCAGACGTTAGTTTTGGGCGAAAACCGCTGTTTTCGCCGAAAACTAACGTCTGCTAAAATGCAGACTTAGGCATACCTATTATGGGGGTGGATTGTGCTGATACGACCACAGGGTCGTATCAGCAAGGTTATCGCCGCTTTGCAGGGAACATCGCTGGAAAACCAGCGATGTTCCCTGCAAAACGGCGATTTCCCCGCTATCGCTGGTAATTATATCGCCCTGGGGAAAAGCGTTGTAGATAACGCGCTACCAGGGCGATATAATCAAGCGATAGACGGCGATAAGTAGAAAAGCGCTAAGGGCGCTTTGCGTTGACTTATCGCCGTCCTCGTAGATATGCCCCTTAGTTCTTCAAAGCCAACGTGTAACTTTTCTGTAGCGGTAATGTATGTGTAGTAAGCTTGCCTACTTCTGAGAGCTTATGTTGACATAGCCTGAAATAACCACCAGAGTCACAGTTTAGCCTGCCGTTGTAATTTCGAAAACATTTACAATTGTTGCAACCACATATTATATATAACACTTGTAAAATGGCGCATTCAATAACATCACATGCTCAACTGTCCATAAGAAAGGCAAATTCAAAACTCATGCATAAAGTGACCAATAAGAGGAAAATAGCCTTGAAAATCACACTGATAATGACCACCAGAAAAATGTGGTAACTTGATCGTCAACTCTCCAAAGCATTCACACAGCACGCATCAACACACCTTAGTGAATACACTAAGGGGCATATTCTCAAAGACTCATCGCCGATTCATCAGCACTTTAGCGCCGCAAAAGTGGCGATAGATTTATCGCCCTATTCTCAAGCTGGTGAAAACTGCAGATAACGCCAGTTTCCCAGCGATAGCTGCCGCAAAAAACATCGCCACGGATGAGAGCGACAACTAACACTAATGATATGCAGAGTAGGCGTTCCCGTGCAAAAACACACGAAAACACCACTTCGCGATATTCTCAACGACCAGCCAGATCTGCGATGCGACCCAAAAACAGGCGATAAGGCGCATAAGCAGCAGGGATTTAACACCTGCCTTTTACTGGTGTAAAGCAGGACGACAACCTGCAGCATGAAAGGGAGCCCAGCCCAGAGCCACATCTGAAGACCAACACATGCCATGGAGCTACTGACCATGCAGCTCGGAGACCCAAGAGGGCAACAACAGCCACCACCACCACCCCCAGGCCACCCCCCCCGGACTACCACCGAGGCAGCGCAGAACAAGACAGCTGACCTTCCCAAAACGGCATGGCCCCTCAGCCACACAATTGCAGAATGTGGGGAGAGGTGGGAACCAAGTATGTGTGAAGGAGGCAAGTCACCCATGAATAAGAATGTACACAATGCCAAGTGTGGCAGTGATGTGCTGGACAGACTACAGTATGCAGAGCACAGACATGTCCATGTGGACATATACTGCTGGTGTTTGTAGTGTTGTGGCAACCATGTTACCTCAGGCAGTGGGGAAGACCCCGGTCATGTATCCGTGTCGTCCCCCCCTGCAAGCGTAAGTGGAGTGGGCTGGGCCGGCGTACGCCAGGCCAGCGTAGGAGTGTGAATAAATAGGCCGGGGCTCTGGGCGTGGTTCACTTCCCCGATGGCCAACGTGTCTGCCAGGGAGGCGCCCCTCACCCTGCCACGAGTCCGCCGCCATTACCGCCAGCCTCCTCAGCCGATCGCTGGCGTCCGCGACACAGGCCCCCAGCGCACCCTGCGGCACAGCACCGCGGAGTTATGTGTGTGCTGACTACTGTCTGCGGCCCACACTGCGGTCAGCAGGGCCCTCAAATCAAATCCAATCCTGACCTGCGAGGACACGCCATCATATCTGGCTGCACATCCGCTGAGCGCTTCAGGTGCCACCAACTCAGTGCACCACAAGTCATCACCACGTGGCTGTGTACCCTTTCTGACCGCTGCCTCCGGCCCACACTGCGTCAGCAGGGCTCACAATTCAAATTGAGTCTTGATTTATTTATGGCGCAGTCCAGTAGGCAACAGACATTGCTTCCAGTGTGGCCCACCCAGACGACGCATCATCGCTGGCTGCGCACCCTCTGAGCGCTTCAGGTGCCACCAACTCAGTGCACCACAAGTCATCGCCACGTGGCTGTGGTCCCTTGCTGACCGCTGCCTCCGGCCTACACTGCGGTCAGCAGGGCTCACACATATCGAATCTAATCCTGACCTGCAAGGACACGCCATCATGGCAGGCTGCACACCCGCTGAGCGCTTCAGGTGCCACCAACTCAGTGCACCACAAGTCATCGCCACGTGGCTGTGGGCCCTTGCTGACCGCTGCCGCCGGCCTACAGTGCGGTCCACAGGGCTCACAATTCATATCCAGTCTTGATTCATTAATGGCGCAGGCCAATAGGCAACAGACATTGCTATCCGTGCGGCCCACCCGGACGATGCATCATCGCAGGCTGCGCACCCGCTGAGCGCTTCAGGTGCCACTAACTCAGTGCACCACAACACATGTACCCTTTATGATTGAGTTTTGTGCTGTGGACAGCTGACTCGACAATGTCACCTCAGGCAGTGGGGAAGACCTGGGACGATGATGATGAAGATGAGGCAGGTGTACCACACCCCACTGCAGCTGTAGCGGGAATATCCCGAAGGGACACAATGATTAACAATCACTTCACATGAGCACGCTCATCTCTGGTGCCCCTACCTCAGTGCATCACAAGTCATGGACCCTTTATGTTTGAATCTTTTGTGTATGATTCCAGATCTGGTGCCCCTACCTCAGTGCACTGCAAGTCATGGACCCTTTATGATTGCATCTGTGTGTGTAATACGAAGATCACTGTTCTAGTTGTTGCCAGCAACAACCACTCCCTGAGTGCTGGCTTACATTCACCCCACACCCATCCAGCACAGGCGTCACTGGACATGTGACCCTGGCAATAAAAAGTGGCCGGGCGCACGTGCCCATAGCCAGTTCCACTATCTATCTAAGTGTGTCTTTGTGGTCATTATGTATGCATGATGGGCAAGGCCCCTACCACCTTACCTTGTGCTGTGGACTGCGGACGCAACTATGTCACCTCAGGCAGTGTCTAAGACCTTGGACACGTAGCTCTGTCGTCCCCCCCTGTAAGCGTAAGCGGAGTGGGCTGGGCCGGCGTACGCCAGGCCAGCGTAGGGGTGTGAAGGATTTGCCCGGGGCTCTGGGCGTGGTTCAGTTCTGGCCTGGACAAGGAAGTAACTAATGCGTGTGTCTCTGTTGTAGTGTTGGCTCCACCCTGCCCGCAATCGACAATGTTGCAATGTAGCATGCACCCTGAGGGCGGGCTCGCACGAACGGAAAAATGAAGGAACGCAAGACTGCTCAGGGTCTTGGCTCATACATGCCAAGTGTTGTGTGTATATGTAATGCCGCAGCAAGAGCCAAATGCCTAGACCTACTCGCAGCGCAAGTTCAGCCACGCATGGACTCTACATCTGTGTCCGCCGTATCCTTACCATAGGCCTACACTCACGGGGCCGCCCACCTTCAACGGACAACATCACAGTGTCATTGTCAGGCTTGTGGACATGCGCAGACAGGCATGACAATGGTGTGCCGTAGGAGTGCAAGTGATGCAACCGCGCTGCGCGCACAAGTAAATAGGCTCGGGGGAGGGAGGAGCAGCTGTGAGGCAACGTAACACACTGTGATGCCGCACATTTGCCACAAGCAAGACATGTCAAACATGAATCCCAAAGTCGCACACATCCCACCCTACCCCCAACAAGCCACTTCACATTTCCTGAATGCAAGCAGATGAGAAACTAACATTAGGGATGAAAGCTCCTTTGTCTGAACTATCAGGCGGAAGCACATCTGCAACTCCGACCTCGGAATTGCATGTGCCCGGCACCCTGACAGATATTATAGCAGCTGATGTCGACTCCACACTACGCACAGCCCGACGAAAGACCAACGTATACACACCCCACACACAGAAGTCCTTGCTCGAAGTTATCTTGCATGGAATGGCCTTCACACTTACTCCCACACCATCCCAGGCGTACAACTGTTGCACACTAAAACAACTCATTAATCCGAGCTGTGGCATTTCAACCACAGAACTGGCGCAGGTCAGAACAGTGCCGCTTCAACCAGAGCCACTAACGCAATGGCAGAACATCCCGGACACATGCACAACCCCTGTCACGTGGAACTGTACCGTGCACGTATGCTGCATTTACTGGGGGCACTGCCATTGGCAGTGCTGCGGATCAGTTACCGGCTAAGCTTCCGCCTTGCCAACGTCACCTGCGTTCAGCCTGTGTTGCATTGTCGATCGTGCATATTCGAGTGGTCCATGGATGTCTGCCTATCCAACAGGACGGTAGCTGAACTGGATTTTGACATGTGTGTGCACCCCCTGTTGGCCCACGACCAGGAGTGTCACCGTGATACCCGTTTATGGGATGCCTTGATACTTGGCATACATGCTGGTAGCTGGACCTGGGAGATTGCACAACTCCTCATGTGCAGTGACCACATTGAACCGCTCCCCTGTTGGGCTGTAGTGCTAATTGGTGAAAGGGGGTGGACGCAGCACATCTGTCCGGACCTGCTAATGGATGGCCTCACCAGCCTGTTTGATGAAGTCGACAACTAGCTCATGTTGGAAATGATAGCCTACGAAGCTGCAATCGCTTTCATGGACGACTAACTACGTACCTGCAGCCACAACAGATTGGAACCCATTGCACATGTCCCAACACCTTGTTGCATCTTGGAGATCTAGTCACATATCCCACGACAACAGTGGACATGGCTGCATTCGCCTGGACTCCGAATACATGTGCGGACAACAACGCCGAACAACACACACCTGTGAAAGGTGAGGCACTCCCCCGGAGTGGTCAGCGGCGCTTGGCAATGTTCCTCATGCTGACATACTGCTGCATTGGTCTGCATGTTGTGGCACTAATCTTGCACGTACTGACACGCATATGCATATGCTAATAAAGTCCACGCACCTTCACTTGTATTCAACTGTGATGAGTGTTGGTTTGAATGACAATGTGTGTCTCACTGCCTATCTGGGTCACGGCCATACATGCGCACTGATAGCATTACCCAGGGAGTACCTTTTTGTGGAATCACTGTCCCTACATTCATCCATACTTTCATACTTGATTGAGCATAGCCATGACACATCTGTGTGAATTAGAATGTTTTATTCACATTCAGTGGAGTGTTGAAGCTGGACCAGTACAGGGCCATGCAAACCCCACTTTACAATGTTGCCCCATGGAGGGCCAGCCGGAGTCCTTTAGGGATTGACAAGTTCATCGGGAGTGGAAGACTTCAGTCCGCAGTGTGATTGCTGTGTCATTGGTAACTAAACCAAATATGGCAGTCCATGTCGAGGTCCAAGGTGAGTGTCGCTGAGTGTATCGGGGGACAGTGGATGGTGTTATTCCAGGGCATGATGCAGAGGGCAGAACCAAGCTGAAACAGGCCATATGGCGGAGATGAATGCTACCACTTCATTCATACCACAAAGCCCGATTCATCATCATCATCATCTTCGTCCTCTGATGTGTCCGGTGCCTCACATGCATCACTTTGTGGCAGTGACACATCAGGGGCCGGAGGTGGAATGTCTGCCGCACTGTGTGGCACTGACACTTCAGGGGGCGGAGATGTGGATGGAGTAGTAGCAGCAGCATTCATCCGCGCCTGGCCTTGTGGTGGCAATGTCATGACGAGGATCTGCAGGGCATGGAGGATCACAGCTACATCTGACTGGTGTGCAGCCGTGGCAAACATTCTTTCCGCCTGCATCCGCTCCAAGCTCTCCATCATTCTCCTTATGTGTCCCAACTCCCGGCTGACATCGCTGGAGCCACTCTGACTAGACAGTTGTTCTTGGCTCAGAGTCATGACTCCAGCGATGTCAGCCATGGATTGTTGGAGAGCATGGAGCGGACAGTGGGTAAGTGGTCCCTGATGGGACTTAGACATCCACGTATGGCATCTAGTTTGGCTGACATGAGTTCAAACCCCACCCGCAGCTGGTCAGCCATCTTCTCCTGGCACCCGAACACACGGCGTTGGAATGCCATGTGTTGGTCGTGGGGGTCCTGGGAGACAGCCGTGGTGGTGGGTGCTTCCTGCTGTGTGGTCTGTGCAGGGGGTGGGGTCTCATCGATGCAGCTGGGCTGCCCTGCTGCTGGAGGTGGGGTGCCGGAGCTGTCCATGAGCTGTTGGAGGGCGTCGGTGTAGATGTTGGTGTGGTCCTCTTCATCATCAGTGCTGTGTTGTTGGGTCTGCTCTGCAGGAGGTGTTGATTCTCCCTCTGCAATGTGAAGGGGAGATGCAGATTGACATTGTGTTCACATGTATGTTCACGCATTGTACAAGTTTACATACAGACTGCATGACAATGTACTTTGTGAGTGTTTGTGAGGAGATGCCAATTTGATGCGGGACAGTTGACATTTCCGCACCATCAGGGATGTGAGGGTGTACTTGTACATTATCATCTCACAGTTTCCTGCTATGCCACATGCGAATGGCCATTTTCTACACACAAGCGGCAGCAGTTGTGTCCTCTGTTCTGTTGTGTGAATGTTGCAGTTTGTACCACATTGTTGTCAATGTTCAGGTGCTCTGATTCTTATGTGTGTGTGCTGCATTGTGGGTGAGTTGCCCCTTCAGCTCTGATTTGGCTGGCCCTTATCCCTTTCAGGCGGTGTGCCTTTCACTTCTGTGCTTATACAGTGCTGAGATATTGCAGACTTGGGTAAATTGGTCTCTTGGTCGGAGTTGTGACTCTTGGGCATGGTTTGTCCGCAGATGTGCTATACTTAATTGTGCATGTGTGCCACTGTGCCCATCTCCCCCGTCCCCCAGTCCCTGGTCGTTACTCACCCTGTTGCTGTTGGGTCAGGTCATGTTGTGCAGTGTCCGGTCCCCCAAATCCTGCCACCGTCTCCCCAATGATGGTCCCAGGCTGGTCCTCCGTGGGGCTTGTGGGGTTCTGGTTGTCCTCTGAACTTGCTCCGGCTACCTCCATGGTGCTTCGCGGTTGTTTGTGTCTTGGTTGTGTTTTTGTTTGCCGCTGTTATAGTGGTTTTTCCCACCTGACTTGTGTGACTTGCAGGCCTTGCGCTGCTTATCGCAGAATTTTTTATCGGAGTTGGGCACATCGCAACTTTTTTCACGTTCGGGTTTGAATTTTTATCGTCGTCCAGGTAAATTTGTTACGGTCATTTGACGCGTTGTCGGGAGACTATCGCATGTTACCGCCGTGTTGTGAATATGACGTTGACAAGGAGTTATTTTCCCGCGATAGACGGCGATATGGGAAATTGCGTTAACCTATTTTGGCGATGATTATCGCACGTTCTTGAGAATATGCCCCTAAGTGAATTAAGGTACTTGTGACTGCAGATACACCTGAAAGCATCTCGACACTAGGACCAAGAAACGAGGGGAGTGTGAGAAGGGGCTGACACACATCAGTTCACTAACAAAAGAGATGCGGTTTAAGCACCCTCTGTAAAGTCAGGGCCTCATTTATGAGGAATTGGCGTAGGGTAGTGCCACAGGTCTTCTTGCTGCACTGCCCCATGCCAATGTGAAATGGCAGGAATGCACCGTATTTATGAAATACGGTGCATTCCGGTCCTTTCCCTCTGCACTTGTGCACAATTTGCTGCCTAGCGCCAAATTAGGCACCCTTGCACCATGGTTTAAGGGTGCCTCCGTTGCAGGCAGAATTGTTTTTGTGCAGGAAGGTGCACCTGCTGCACAAAAACAATCCTGAGAGGGGTTTTCCTCTTTCTATGTGTGCTACAGAATACAGCACATATGGAAAGAGGAAAAAACGAGGAGAATTAAAATTATTTCTCCTCATTACGCCTGCTCTGGGAAGGCATAAGGTTTTGCCGCTGCCCCAGTTTTACATGATTAAGTAAATCTGGGACTACGTCAAAATCGATGGGTGTTGCATGGAAAAACCCACGCAACGCCCATTAACACCACCTTGACGCAGAGTAAGTCGAGGCAGCGACTTGCACTGCTTTGTCTTACTCCATCTCTATGAGGCCACACAGAGTGGCTTTGCGTCGCCTCATAGATATGATTGAGAGGCATGCGTCGCAAGAGCGTAAAAAAAAAGTAACGCTCTGGTGACGCAATCCCCTCATAAATAAGCCCTTAAGACTTAATTTGATGATAGAAACTGGCAGGTTATTCCAGAGTTGAAGGGCACAGTGAAGAAAATACCCTATTCCCAGATCTAGTGCAAGGGAAACTGGGGACAGAAAACAGCAGGAGTTAACGTGTGTGGAGAAAGCAAGCTGGGCTGTGCCTAATTTGTTTAGTCCAGGTGCACATAGGAACCTGCTCTTGAAATATGCAATGGGTCAAGCAGAGGATTTTAAATTTGATCTGTCATTCAAGGATGTGCCAAAGTAAGGAATGACGAGCTTCAGACATGCTCAAATTTACAGAGCTCTAACACCAGCATTACCACCAAATTATTTTGCAGCGTGAGGATAAGACCAACAGGAACCCTCAGATAATAGGCATTGGCATAAACAAGTACGGATAAGTTGGCGTCTCACAACTGGAGCAGGCAAATATCAAAGAGCATATTCTTTTTTAATAGCCTCATTCCTTGAAAACAAGCAGAGGTTACAGCAGTCAGTTGTTTTCTTATGCATAGAAACTTATCAAAATGAAATCCGAGATTCTTGATCTTAGGAACCGAACCAACATCACTGGGCAAAAAAGTTGGGTTCCGCACCCTATCCTGACCAAGGATTAGCGGATCCATGCCAGGATGCCAGACAAGAATGAGCTGAAATTCTGCTGAAATTCAAGAAAGGAGAATCGAAACTTAGGTCCACATTTAGGGGGAATTGGTATAGGGCAGCACCACAAGTCTTCTTGCTGTGCTACCCTACACCAACGTGAAAGGGCAAGAATGAATTATATTTATTAAATATGGTGCATTCCTGTCCTTTCTCCCTGCGCTGGTGCACAATTTGGTGCCTAGCCCCAACGTAGGCAACCTTGTACCATGGTGCATGGGTGCCTCTATTTCAGGCACTATTGTTTTTGTGCAGGAAGGGGCAACTTCCTGCACTAAAACAATCTCAAGAGGAGTTTTTCTCTTTTGTATATGTGCTGCATTCTGCAGCACACATGGAAAGAGGAGAAATTAGGAGAAATAAAAAATATTTCTCCTCGTTACACCTGCTCTGGGGAGGTGTAAGGTTTTGGTGCTGCCCCAGGTTTGCTAGATTAGGTAAATCTGGGGCAGCATCAAAATCCAAGGGTGTTGCTTGGGAAAACCCACTGTAATGTCCATGGAACACCTCCCTGGTGTGGAGTAAGGCAATGCAGCAACTTGCGTTGCCTTGCCTTACTCCATATCTATGAGCCCAGGCAAAGCCATGCAAAGTGGCTTTGTGTGGCCTCATAGATATGGTTGAGAGGTTTGCGCCACTGGAGCATCAGAAAAAGTGACGCTCCGGACGTGCAAGCCTCTCATAAATAAGCCCTGTAGTTCTAGTTGAGTATTGTCAGCATAATAAATTAACCCCATGTAGAATAATCTAATAATGGCTCCTAATAACTATACATAAACATCAAACAACATGACAGGGGGACCCCTGTGGAAAATCACCGGTTATTGCAGTTTGATTTAAATGACAAAGTGGAAGTGGCAAAGTCTGGCTGCAGCTCGAAAAAAACCTCAAAAACTAGAATAAAGCAGTGAAAAACTGTTGAAGACAAACAGTGGATTGGGATGCATTGCCACTATGATAAGTAGCAAATAGAGCAAGCAAGACAAGACCACATGGAGGGCTGACATTCATGCTTTATCTGAAATCATCAAGCACAGTAAGAGAAGTGGTCTCTGTCCCCATCCCCGAGTGGAAACCTCAATGTAAAGGGTGAAAGACACTTGGTGGTTCGAAGTATTTGGAAAGCCCACATGTCAAGTACTTTTAGCTAATCTTACAACAGGCTATAAATACGGGAAACTGACTGATAACTGGATTCTGGGCTGGAATCGAGTTTGAGCTTTTTGGTGTGTAATAAAAGGTATGCGCGGGCGGAGAACTCTGCTCCATCCACGGAGTGTGTGGAGATTTGCCTACTCCGCGGTGTCCGCGGAACGCGGAGTAGGCAAATCTCTGCACACTCCGCAGCGGAGCGGAGTTGGCCAGCCCCCGCCTCCACCCCCCTAATAACAATTAATTAGACATTAATTAAAACTAAAACAAAAAACACTTGCCTGTACTGTGGCGTCCCCGGGCTGCCCTCTTCCTCGCCGTCTCTGGATGATCATTGCGAAAACTGCGCATGCGCGCACTCGCAAGCCAAGCAAGGCCAATGTAGTGTGGTAGAGCCTCTCTGCAGCTTTGCTCAGCCCAATACTTGTATTCCATGTTGTTGATTTCCTTGTCGGAATAGGAGAAAGATGATGCTACCGCAGCCAATTAGCAGTATGATGATTGGAAATCTTCCAAAAAGGCTGGGGAACAGAGAATGAAAAAATGACTGAATCAGTCCAAATATTGCTTTAAATCCAGTCACCAGAACAGATCCAATGTTCATAAAAAGATGCACAACACCAGTTCACAAAGACGAGTTAAATATCATTTGTACGAGATCTTCAAAATGCGTCGGGTATTGCGTGTGTAACACCCTCTGAATTTATGAAGCACTCCTGGCTATCTGCAGATTATAAACTTCAACCGCTGAAGTCAAAGGGACTTCTTGTTGCAACAGAACAGACAATAGCTTTTTTAAATCATCAAAATGCATAGATTGCATACTTATACTGGACCAAGGGATGTTCCTAATGATATTTCTTGGCAGAGGATAGAAGGTCCTTCTACAACACTGTATTGTTTCTGAAACTGTTATCACATATGGCTGGCTGGGTTCCAACACACAGCAAGTAACATTTGTTATAATTAAATGAGACCCGCTATTCAAGAGTTCATGATATGTGAGAATGGATGCAATGGGGGAAACAGATAAAGCACAATTTAACCATGGCATCAAAGCACTACGTATTCCGTGCAATTATATTGTGTCACACAGAAGGGAGTGTCCAAAAGGATGTACTGATATACACAGGGTCATCTTCATTTTCATTTAAACAGATATGGGAAAACAAAAGTCCATGAATGAAACAATTGTGAATTGTGCATGGTTTCATACCAGCCAATGGATTTATATTTTTTACAGTTGTGAAAATGAAAGGTTGTAACGGGCAATGAAATAATTCTGTGTATTAACCAGGTAATAGGTGGAGTGTCACTGACTGTAAAATGGTGCTTCTGCAACTTGTTATATATGTAATAGGGTGTATGTTGATTCTTTCTTGGCCAATGTTTTTTGCGTAAGCATGAAATTATATGGTTCGAATAGGAGCCCTCGTTGAGAAGTTGCCAAGGCACGAAACCTGATCTAAGTGTTTGTAGTGCCCAATTTAGTTGTATATATGCTCTTAACTGAGCCTGCCCTTGTTGAAATAAATTCAGCTCTCCTTTCAGGAGATCGAAGCCTGAGTAAAAAAGTGGTTTAATGAGAGCACTCTTTCAGAAAGCGCGTGCATTCCATTGTCTACTACTTTAAAAACTGTTGGCATATTTTCTTGATCTATTTGTCTAATTCTTTCTACAGCTTCTTTCTCTATTTGTTTGTCTAATTCATTGTAAATTACATATATTCCTGGGGCAAGGATTAATATATTTCTTTTAGGATGCGGTCCCAGAAGAAAATCAGAAAAATCTATGTGTTCGTTAAGTAAGGAAAAGTGCTCTTTCACAGCTGAAAGTCTAGACTGTTCCAAACATCATTGGCATGGCTTGCCAACATTATATGTGGTAATTACTACAGGTGTCTTTATAATGAATCATGGGTCAGGATGATTAATTTTTAGTCCATGAGAGTTGGAAAGGAAACGCTGCATGCAGGTATTAAAATTGTAAGGCCATAAGGCCAAACCTCCAACAGGAAATTGAGATGAATTATAAGTTTCATTTTGTATCATATCATTTATGTCCAATTCAGACATATTCATTTAAAATTGCCAATAACTGAATATGGTCAGGTTGACTTTTGGAATAGTAAAGTTCTTGAAATCCTTCAGTGTTTCGAAACCTCGAGAAGTAGTCTGCTGGTTAATTCATGTAGAAAGATTATTTCTTTCGGTATTATAAAGGCTGGAAATAAGGCTTCTTTGCCTTGGCTCTCCCAAAATGTGGCTCCCAAAATACTTTTTTCATCAACATTTGCTTCCCAAAACTCATATGCTTGTATATCCAGGTTTTGACTAAACTCAGTAGAGTAAATCAGATTGTTGGTAGTGATTAGATTATTTTGGAAGCTGCCATGGCTACTGTGTGAAATAGATGGCTGAAGGGGGTGACCTATCAGTACTCTGAAAGTAAGGAAATGTCTTTAAGAAATTAGAATTATTATCTGGTGGTGGTGCCTCACAATGTTCCCACTGTGTGTAATTGTGGATTTCTCAAGGATTGGTTGTCCTATTTATGAAATAATGTGCATAATGGTGATAACAATGCATTTCTTCATAACTTGCTGGAGAGAGGAGAGGAGTTGGCCTAACAGCTAGGGCGGTCGACCTCGAATCTGGGGAACTGGGTTCGAGTCTCGGCAATGACACTGAACATCCTGTGATTTTGGGCAAATCACTTAATCTCCCCGTGCCTAACAAAAACATGAGTGTGTCCTCATGTAATGCAACTGGTGCTATGTAAAGCGCTCTGATACCCGATTCAGGGCAAGTTCGCGCTATATAAAACTCTGTAAAAAAAAATATATATATATGGTTCTTCATTATTCAAAGTAGCATATGCCTGTAAATCAGACTTCATTGCACACTGAAGGCTGAGTCAGACACGATAAGTATGGGAATGGTTGAGTCAGCCTTTTGAAATCCAAGTGGCATCTGCATGTTGTGCAGTACTGTCACCTAAAATGTTAGTGTGGGTTCGTTGTGGGATGAATTCACCATCCTTCACTACACCTTGTACAGCGGCACAGGCTGTGGAGTATTTGCATTTTGTTCTAAATGCAGGGTGGACAGAGCCTTCTGTATAGAAGATGCTCTGATATGACTCAATGGGTAATCTTGTTTGTGTAACAGTCTCAATGTCCTAATCATCTGAAATAGGACCAGGTATTATAACATCATTCATTGAAACTTTTATCACATAAGGCAATTGCAATGTCTCAGTGGGCCCCATAATTTGATATGGAACCGTTTCCCCTCGTGCACCAGATAAGCTGTAATGCAGTGGCGGCCGCTAAATTAGGGTGTTGGAGCGCCGCCCCATTGCTTTCTCGCAGTGCGAGAAGCAGAAAATAAAATGGTATTTTAAATACCATTTTATTTTCTGCTTCTCGCGCTGCGAGAAAGCAGACGGCAGGGGTATGCCTGGTTGGGGGCAGGTGGGAGGGTGTGCCTGGTTGGGGGCGGGCGGGTAGGGGAGGAGTGGCTTGCACCACTCTAAGTGCCCTGACTGCTTGGTCGGCCCTGGGGCCAACCAAAGCAGTCATGCGCACTCTACATTTTCTCTATGTAGGCTGCATGCAGCCTACATAGAGAAAATGGCCTCCGTACTGGTGCCCGGCTGGGAGCCGTCCGGGACTCCGCACCAATCACAACGCTGCCATTGCAGCGTTGTGATTGGCTTACAGGAGGGGAGGGAGCTGCAGCATGCCTGTTCCTGTTCCGGTTCACAACGCGGGAACCCGGCCCAGGAGCAGAGGCGGCGCGGACCCGGTCAGGTAAGTTTTCTTTTATTTTTATTTTAAACCCTCCCCCGCGCGACCCTTATTTTTTTAATTATACCCCCCGTGACCTCTACCCGCGAGTCCCCTACCCGCGAGACTGCCCTGCATTTGTTTACTCCGTGTGCCCCGTGTCTCTCTCAAGACTTTAAAAGCGCTGAGATGCAGTTCGCACGAGGTGCCTGTTTCTAAAATCCTGGCATGCTGTTGCTTTACTCTGTGCACTGGCATTTGTTTTATTTAAGTTCGCGAGGTGCCGTTTCTTTACACTGTGCTCCGAGTGTCTGTTTTTATTTTTAAATTCCTGCCTCGACGTTCTGATTTTTAAAGTCCATGAAGTCCAGCGTCTTTTCTCTGTGTTTGGTGTCCCAGTACACAAAGGCCCTGAGTTACAGTTTGGTTACACTGGTTGCTGGGTAGTTTTGTTTTGAAAGACCTGATATGCCGTCTCTCTACGACGTAGTTAGTATTCTGGTTTGCAAATACCCTGACATGTATTTTGTTAGCAGTACACTGTGTACGTGCTGGTTGTTTTAAAGTTCCTGAGATGGGGTGATTTATGGCAGCGCGCTTGGTGTCTGTTTTCACAGCCCCCGCCTGATATGCCGTTACTACAGAGTTAATGTATTATTAAATGCTCCTAAGGGCAAGAACAGCGCCATCTGCACTGCCTTTTGGCAGGTTTTGTGCTGTGAAATTGTCCGTGAGGAGCCTTGAAGCCTTATATAGCGCTACAGTCCAGGACGGGCATTGAGTACAGGCTGAGGGGACGCATTGGTGGTGTCTGTGAGCTCAGCGTACCTCGGTGGGTCCACTGCCATGTGCGGCTTCAGTGCAGTGCAGGCTGAGAAGCAGCGCTGCGATGTGCACAGGTTGTGCAGTTGCATGGCCTGCGCGCGGAGCGGAATTGCTACTGCGAAGGGGGTGGTGCGGCTTACCTCAGCACAGACGGGTTGCTAGCACTGTGCTCTCTTCATGTTTTCGTTCAGTCAAAACAAACGAGGATGTATATTAATTCCTAACTTTAAAAAATGACACCTATTTGCAGAGACAAGTGTTGAGATTTCTTAATGTACTATTTTTTTTATCCCTCATGAAACATCAAAGACTCGTAAGAATTAGGAAGGAGTGCGGGGGTGTTCGGGCTTGTTGTGCTCTGCTGCACATAGGTAGACCCAGGCCTAGGACTGCAGGAGCTGCGGGATGCACCGCGGACTGGCCTGTCACAGTCATCGGCATGTAACATTCTAAGGCTGTGTAAAAAGGTGCCTAGAAGTGCATTTCCAGTGAACCTCGCACTCAGTCAAATACAAAAACACCAGCGTGTAGCGTTCATACAGCTAGAAACTCGAATTTCGTACTGACATCAACGTGTAACCTTCCAAAGCTCCGTAAAGAGGTGCTGAGAAACGCATATGCAGTGAGGCGCGCACGAGGCCAAACACAAAAACACCAGTGTGTAGCGTTCATGCAGTTAAAGACTCGGCTTTCATGCTGACATTAAGACGCATTATAAGGTAATGATCTTTCAAAGTGTGGCCGCAACTGTCCAATGCCTAATGCTAAATATGTAATCCACACACATCTCACAAACTGTCCGTATATAGCACTGTGGTACTTGGTTTCCCGCTATATTAAGGCTCTATACATGGCTCGGCGTCAGTGCAATAATTTAAACTTGTCCATGGTTGTAAACTTCCAAAATATTGTCGTAGCAGCATAACTCCCAAGGAATTATCCACATTCATATATGAGCTCACGTATACTGCCACTAAATTGTGTTTCGTATAGCGTGTTGAGCCACTCACCTGTGCCTGGCAATTAAGTGTTCAATATGTAGTAAGCAAAGCTGCAAGTTATCGGCACCTTAAGTGCTGGTAGGTGTGGTGTGTTTACATGGCACTAGAATGACGCACTCTAATGTAAATTATTATATGATTGTGCTCGGTGTTTTTGTTATTAGTCATCGGTGGTCCCCGAGCTGCATACGAAAACAGCTCGTTTACTGGTTGGTTGCGCCGTCGGCCACGCTCCACACAGGAAAAGAAGGTCTGGTTTAGAGGCAGGAGACAAGTAATTTACCGTAAGGGCTGTACTGCTGCATGACAGGGACCTAGCAACTAAGGCGATGAACATAGAAGAGAGATGTACAGGGCTGTGCTGCTGCTTGCCAGGGAAATAGTAAGGCAATGAACAGAACAGAGAGAGATATGCAGGACCTTGCTTCTGTTTGATAGGGACATAGCAAGGCGATGAACATAGAAGAGAGACATACCAGGTTGTGCTGGTGTTTGACAGGGACATAGCAAGGCAATGAACATAGAAGGGAGATGTACAGGGGTGTGATGCTGCTTGACAGGGAAATAGCAAGGCAATTAACAATTGCTTTATTAACCTTCCTGCTTTCTCAAATTTGCTTGAAAATGCACCATTGGTCCACTCTGTTTTCGAAATTTTCTCAGGGGAAGAACCCCCCGAACCCTCCGTAGGTTGTTCAGGCTCGCTCGCTGCAGTGCAGTACAATAATTATTTTACGCTTTACCACTTTCAAATCTCACCAGCCGCCACTGCTGTAATGTTTTCAGCATAAAGACCACTTCAGAGGCTGTGAGGTAAGGAATGTGGCTGTAGTACATGAACCACAGGTCAGGCAATTGTTCTTGCAGGGACGTAGTGTCTATTCAGTAGCAGTAGAATGGCGAATATCGTTGATAACCACATGATGAAAAGAAAGGTTCCCAAAATGATCCGAGCATAGGAACATGGTGGAATCAAATACTTGTCATGAAATCAGTGATAAGTATGAAGCAGTCTCTGGCGATGAGTGAGTATAGAAGGGGATGAAATGTCTCCTGTAAAATATCCAGACTAGTTTTCAATATCGTTGTCTTTCAAGGCTCATGAAAGGGTACCAGTTTAAAGGACGTAGCGTCAGGTGGAGTTTCATATTAAATCATGGAATTGCGTTGGACAGTAGCCACTGTCATATTGACAGCATCAGCTGTGTTTGGTGCACTCAATTGTCTGCATAATGTGTTAAGCTCAGATATCACCGACTGGGAACAGAGTAGGAAGAGGTTCTAAGGGACCAATCTGAATCCATCTTGGTATCTGCAGTGGCTGGCTTTAGAGGAATGTCTACATAGTGCTTTTTAACGTGGTCGATGGTCACCTCCCTATTTCTTCTTGAGTTAGGCAGAGGAGGCAAAATTACAGTTCTGTTACCTTCTAACTAGGGGTGGGCGGAATTTGCGTAGTCGCGCTACGCAAAGCTCCGCGAAACGGTAAAAAAATCTCCGCGAGCACGCAAAAGTTCCGCGAACACGCTGAATTGCTTGTTCCGCCTGTTCACGATGCTTTTTTCCTGTTCGCGAACGCTGTTTGCGTGCTCGGGGAGAAATATCTCGCGAACACGCATTTTGAAAGCGCAAACAAACAAAAAATTCCGCGAAGCCGCAGAATTTTTGGCAATTTCGCGTTCTCCGCAGAACGCGAAATTACCCAAATTCCGCGAGCGGAACGGAATTTACCGCCCAGGCCTACTTCTAACCCAAGAACACTGAAGGCTGTTCTGTATAATGATTCAAAAGCTTGCTTGTTATGGATTATTTCCCAAACTAGGCCTCTAACCTTGGGAACCCATTTGTCAGAAGCAGTGATAACCTCTCTTCACAGCTGGCGGCTTCTGAGTGGCTTGTGTTAGACAGCTTGTCTCTGACTTCTTGGATACCATGTAAAAAATTAAAATGTTTCTCCAAGTGAACGTTATCATCATCCACCACCTTCCCAGAATTATCAAAGCCAGGCATATACATATGAACTCCGAAGAGAACCTCTTATGAAGTGCGTCCTCCCAATACCCGTCTAGGCAAGTTATTTAATGCTCTCTGAACTCTATACATATTATAGTACCAACTAAGACCTGAACTTAGCACCCTACCAGTCAATACTTGTTTAATTATGCCTATGACTCTCAACAACACCATTCGATTCAGCTTTGAAAGGGTTGCTGAATTGCAGACAAACTCCTAGAGCAGACATTGAATCCCTGTAAGCCTTAGAGGCAAACGCAGGACCGTTATCTGAATAAAGTCAATGAACTGACCCAATTAACACTAGGCACTGAAAATCTTACACTACTGCTAAAGCGCTTGCATTTCTCTGTGGCCAAACCCATAGGAATCGAGAACATGAATCAATAGCTACCAATATGTCTGTATATCGGTTAGCTGAATGGAGGGGACGATATGATCCAAATAAATCAACCGGCAGGTGATATTTGAGATCATGAGGGGAGTTGGCGAGGGTCTTTTGACAGTGGAAAGCTTAATCTGTTGACAAATGTCACACTGCCTAACATAATCTCTAGTCTGTTTATATAAACTAGGCCACCAGTAGCGCTGCTGTAGCGCTGCTGTAGCACTGCTATGGCGTTTATTCCTGCATGTGCAGAGGCCAACCCCTCATGGGCTTCTTTGATTAAATGTAATCTAGACAGACTATTAGGTCCCTCACACCTGGTATCGTGACTTTAGGAGTGTTATCTGAATTAAGGGTGTAGGAGTACTTGAGAGGACAACCTGCAGGAGGTTTCCCAGCTTGCTTGGTTGCATTTATTGCTATTAAAATATCTGTGTCAATCTACGTTTGTGATCTGGTTAAGACTGCTACTCTGACAGTCTGAATTTCAGCTTTTGCCACTAGGTCAGCTGCACAGTTCCCTTTAGCGTGAATACCATCACGCTGATAGCCCAAAGTGTGCCTCACATGGACCAATGGAAGCCTGTCTTGTAAGGCAGCTACCTTCCTTCAAAGCGGTTTATTTTTTATAGGTTTTCCCTTTGAATTCTTAAATCCATTCAACCACCATTGCTTGAAATCGACATTGTAGCCTTGCACACAGAAGGCTGAGTCAGACACGATAAGTATGGGAATGGTTGAGTCAGCCTTTTGTAATCCAAGTGGCATCTGCATGTTGTGCAGTACTGTCACCTAAAATGTTAGTGTGGGTTCGTTGTGGGATGAATTCACCATCCTTCACTACACCTTGTACAGCGGCACAGGCTGTGGAGTATTTGCATTTTGTTCTAAATGCAGGTTGGACAGAGCCTTCTATATAGAAGATGCTCAGATATGACTCAATGGGTAAAGTGGTTAGAGTAGGAGTAACATCTTGTTCATATTGGAGAAAAGCTTGCGTATGAAGAGAAAGATCATACTGAAACTTTACATCCACCGCACTTAAAGAAGAGGCCCATTGTACCCATCTTGAGTGCAGGGCATGAGCAATAGAAATGATTGCTTTTGTGGCCACCGCTAGTGCTGGTACAGGAGAAACAATGGTGATATGTTTTACCTGCGCCAAAGGGCGCTCTTTTAACAGCTGTTTGGGATTTTTTCAGTATTTTTTCAATGGAAACAAAACATGCTTCTGCCAGAGAATACAAGTGAGATTTGTAAGCAATAGGGAAGGTTTGTTGTCCATTGTAAGTCACATAGGTGTAACCATAGTGACTGGGTATGACTCTGATAACTAGGTTGGTTTTATTGTCCCTAGTTTGAAATTATTTAGGGGCATATTTATTGAAAAATCATGCTGAGCAGCAACTCACCTTGCTGCGCTGCACTACATGATAGGGAAAGTTAGGAATGTGCCATATTGAATATGATACGGCACATTCCTGCCTTTTCCATGCAATGGCTCACAATGTGCTGCCTAGCGCCAATGCAAGCAACCTTGCGCCATGGTGCAAGGGTGCCTGCATTGTAAGTAGGGTTGTTTTTGTGCAGGAAGGTATCCCATTCTGAAAGATGTTTCTCCTCATTACGCCCAATCTGGGGAGGTGTAGCATTTTGATGCATTCCCAGGTTTACCAGTAATGGTAAATCTGGGAATGTGTCAAAATCCATGGGTGGATGCGTGGGAACACCCATGAACACCTCCCTGGGGCAGAGTAACGCAACACAGTGATTTGCGCTGCGCTGAGTTACTCTAGATCTATCAAGCCACGCAAGGTGGATATGCATGGCTTGATTAATCTAACTTAAGAGTTGTGCCGCTCTTGCGCCCCCAAGCATAACTCCAGAGGCCTATTCCAAACCCACTGGAATCAAATACATACCTTCTTTTCACAAATAAGATTTAGCAGCTACTAATACAGTAAAGGCTACATTTTGGTCTCAAATCAGGGGCATCATTTATTTTTCTTTGGGTACAGCAAAGGTTTCAAAAAGAGGTTTTTCAAAGTTCTTCAAAATCCACTCATGCTTTTGACACAGTTGTCAGAAACATACAGTCCGTAAATTCCAAGGTTCAGGATCTCGTTTAAAAAGTAGCTATGCAACAAATTATGTTAACCCCAAACAGATTTGTAATCAATATTTCTTTACAAAGGGAAAAAATTTATGTTGTCTTAAGTCTCTGAAACCCCAAGATATCACAGCAGTGTGTTACATAAATCATCTGGCAAGCACCAAATTCAAACTCTTAGCAGAAGTGGTCAAACGTTAAGAGAATAAGGAGAGTTTTACCTTTCACATCACATATCAGTTAGGGCAGAATGCACTTTGGAAAACCTCCAAGAATGTTCTAGATTATAGCAACAGGCAACTGAACCGATCAATTTTTGAAGTGATAGAATATTTTGTGGGTCTTTTTTTTTTTAAAGGGTTTTTGCATCACAACTCAATACCCAACAACTGCACTTTTTCAGCTAGACACTGAAGTGACAGTTACATATGTGTGTTTAAAGGATTGGTCAAACGGTCTTCACTATGCTTTCCCTCCTTTAGCAATGATCACCAGGTGCCTAGTCTACATCAGATGTCAGAAAGCCACAGTCCTCTTATTAACCCCTTTCTGGATATTCCAAGTATCATTTAAAGCTTTCTGGAATTGTCATCAGATCTGCTTATACTCATTCCTCTTCTGTCCAAACTATTCACAAATCTGCTAGGTCTCTACCTAAATATAGTCCGTGCACGAACTCTAGAACTTAGTGGTTATACGATTCTACAAGACTTTTGTTGGACTCAGCCTGCTTCATTATCAACTCAAATGCACCAAGTACCACTAAAGATAGAAGTCTTCGTGGACTTCAGGATGTTGTTGTTGTGTTGAAGCACATTTTAATCCCATTTTGTCCAATGTCGTCCTCATTGTTAATTTCTTTTGCCATTTTGCTTCATTAGATAAAACATACAGTAAGAATTTGTATTAATATTTGGGGTGGGCGACTGCACACCTCAAGGAATGGTAACAATTCTTGTGTCGTACAGGTTATACTTTCTCAAGTAAAACTGTGCATTTGTTGAACAACATAAACGTTGGACTGGTGCAAGACTGATTCTGAGCACCCCTCGGGATATGTTGGCCTATAGTCCTGCTAGCTCACAGTGCACCATCTGTACTCCTAACCTTCCAGGGTAACAAATGGATGTGCAACCTCAAAACATCACAACCCTGATCCCCAAGGAAATTGTGGTAACAGATGTAGAACCCTTTCACTCAGTTACTGAGGCATACCCAAAGAGATACACAAGAAATACACAGTATGCAGTTTTAATATTTATTGAAGCATTGTGATTCTTGAGTAAAATACTTGCACTGCAATGATTAATAGAAGGCAACAGAATAATGTGATTAGCATTATAAGAATGGTGAAAAAGATGAACAATTCAACCATGTTGCTGGTTACAGAAAACTATATGCTTGCATACAAGTACTGTAATATAGAGTACTCCTACCTAGTGCATTCTACCCTATTGTGTCTAAGGTGAGTGGATCGGCCAAATCCCTGTTGGGTGGTCTAACTCCCCATTACCATTGGGTAAGTGTCTGCAAGCTGCCCGTCTTGGTGTAGAGTTGGACAGCATGAGGTGACAGGAATCAGCTGAGCTGGAATTCCAGCCTGGACCGACCTCTCAGTGCCACCGAAATGCTCTTCTGCATAAAAAAAGGCTTGATGTCATATATATAATAACACCCTTCATGTTACCATGCCGAAGCCCAAGTCAGGCCACTATTGTTTATTCTATTTTGATAGCTCTGTCGCTGAGTGGCCAAAAACAAATGATAACATCTTGTGTGCTGAACTTAGCCCTTGTACAGAGGGTTCAAGGTGTTCTGATAGAGTGCTGAGGTGTTGTCCTTTACTTAAATCAAACTGCAACACTTCAGGTAGATGATTGAAGAAGGTTTATTGTACAGTCCATAACAGAGACCTCACCCACTGAGTGGCTCCAACCAACTGCCCTTTCTTCAAACCCTAACATTCCCCCTGGCATCGCCTACATTCTAGAATCCTACATCATTCCCTAGCAGCAGGGATACCTAACAGATACATGCAAGAGAACACCACATCACCTCCCCCTTAATAACACCACTTGAGGAGAGAATATGCATGAGATATAAAAGAAATCACAAATATTAGAAATGCATTTGAGAACACAGAGTAACAGAAATAAATTAGCGAACACAATCTTGTAAACCAAGAGGAATCTTCTTTGCATGAAGAGACCTTCTCCCTTCCTCTTGCATTACAGGTACATCTGCACAACCTGTTCCCTGTGGTTGATAATTGGGATTCTATTAAGATTCCATATCCTGTGGTCATCAGTTTTCACCGCATTGCTAAACAGCTTAATAATCTTTATCGGTTGTCCAAACTTGGACTTACTCACTCCTTTTTTTGGTAACTTGACTCTGACCCAGTCACCAACACCCACAGCAGTCCTCTTCACCGCTTTCCTCACAACATACCTCTCTTTCCTCTTTTCCATTCTCTTCATCCCCCTCTCCCTCCTTCTGTACCATCTACCGCCATCATCTGCTTCCTTCCTTCTAGCGGCAACCCACAACGGAATTACCTCAGTGTTGGCCACTCTACCTTTGAACAACTGGAAAGGAGCCACCCCTGTACAGGAATGTGGGGCAAATCTGTACTCTCACACTTTTTTCTACAGCCTCCTCCCAGTTATTATCAGATACTACAACCAGTTGCAGTGCTTCCTTAAGCACCTTTACAAACCTTTCCACCACACCATTGCTATCAAGATGATACAATGCCGCCTTCTTATGCTTGATCTCTCTCTCTTTTAAAAAGTCCTTCACAACCCGAGAAGTAAACTGGACCCCATTATGTGATAAATAGATGCAGGAAAACCTTCACATTCAAAAAGTTCTTTCAGAAAGAATAACTGCTCCAGATTCAACTGAGTTGACTATCTTTACCTCAGGCCATCTCGAGAACATATCAAGACAAATTAAAACGTGGCAGTACTGAGAATTCAACTTGACTGGACCTAAAATTTCCACTGCAATGTCCACCCACGGACCACTAGCTTGCTCTCTGATCACCATCGGCTGGGTCCTACACTTCAGAATTCTATCACTACATACACATTGAGAGCAATCACAAATGACTCTCTCGATGTGCACATCTATAGCCGGCCACCAGTATGCCTCTCTGACCCTTTCTTTGGTTTTAGCAATACTCATATAACTCACATGTGCGTTAGCCACTAGTTTGTTCCTCAAACAGCCAGGGACAACCAACTTGCTGCCCCACATGAGTAATCCCTCTATCACAGCCAAATCATTTTTGACATGCCAAAATCCTCTGAGATCCTCTTCACAATCACGTTTCTCACCGCAGCCTCCTTGTACCCTAGCCATTACCTGTTGCAAAGTTTGATCGTTATCTAGACTTTCTCTCCATACATCTTCTAAAACCAATCACACAGACATTGACCTCCTCTTCAAACTCTTCTCCATCAAAGAGATCGCAGTCGGCGTGGCCAGGGAGCCGATGAGGACGGACGCGTGAGCTGAGAGCTCCACGCCGACCCCATACATTATCCTGATTGAGCCGAGCTGCAACGCACTGCCGGGACCCAGGGACTGCCCCGATTGCCCTGGTGCACAGCGAGAGACGCTGCAGCCTGAAAAACGGGCCGAGAGTGGAGGCGGCGGGCCGAGCGAGGCGACGGACCCAGACCGGGAGCACCCAAGATGAAGCTGATGCTGGCGACCTGAGGCCTGTGAGGACGCTGAGGGCGGCGATAGAGCAGAGCGCCGGAGGCCAGGAGCATACGGTGGAGCGGGAGTACAGGCGGTCAACTCCGGACCGCGGCAGGAGTGCACACAGCGGGCAGCACCGAGAGGGAGTCGGCGGCCGTAAAACAGCCGCGAGGCCCTGAACAGCTGGGGCAGAGGCGGCCAGAACGCTGGAAACGAGCGCAGGGTACCGGAGGCCGACAGGCATACGAGGGCACCCCCCGACGAGTGGCATCCAGTGGGAAATCAAGAAGGTGCCTTCCGGTTGCGGATTCGCTGGGCTGGAGCGGCCGGGGGCCGCAGACGAGAACACCCGCTGCGTAGGAGAGCTGTGGGCCTCGCGGCGGGACCGGATTGGAGCCGTAGCATAGCCGCAACACGGCCTGGTGGACTTTGGGCAGGTGAGCGGGGCCGCACCGGCTATTAAGCCGAGCGAAGACTCCCTGGCGCAGAGGCGAGAGGAAGCTAAGAGTGGAGTGCTGGGGTCGTGAATTTGCCATGCTGGGTGGAGGCCCGGGAGGGCGGTGGCCCGCTGTAGTGCCCTGAGAGGACCGCCAGTACCTTGGGGACGGCATTGAGAAGCGCTGAGCGGCTAGGGGGCCCGGCGGCGGACTTCCACATTGGGACCTGAGGAGCGGCCTGGAAGAGGGGGGGCCTGAGAGCGGACCAGACTGCCATCCCGGACAGGTGCGGGACTCTCCCACATAACATTGGGGGCACTGCTGAACTGAAGGCCGGTGTGGAGTGCTGGAGAAGGAACTGATACCTGGGGGCTCACCGAGGGCAGAGGAGTCAGCATATGGGCACGGCGCTCAGGACCCGCAGGAGAAGGACGAGTGAGACAGCGGAGGCGGCAGGCCCAACTGGGGTGTGGTTCTGACAGTGGCTGTGGGTCGCTATCAGGCGTGGAGGCCTGGGCTTCGGCACCTCTTGGAGTGACTGAGCTGGAGGCCGAGACTGCAACACAGCATGGGGAAGCCACGGGGGAAGCAGGGGGGAGTGACCCCGGACCCTGATGACTTGGCGACGGAGCCCGGGAAACAAGATGTTGCGGAACACCTACCTGGGACCCTGGGGCAGCAGCAGAACGCCCAAATATTGCAAGCCATCACCGAGACAAGAGCGGCCCTACAGCAGGATATTGCGCAGGTAGCGACGGGCCTGGGCCTACTCTGGGCTGACCACGCAAAATTAACTGATCGGGCGAAGCAGACGGAAACGAAATTGGAAGATATGGAACCGGCTCAGGGAAAATTGGAGTCACAGATGGGGGAGGCTATGAGTCGGTTGCAGGCACTGGAACGGAGAGCTGAGGACGCGGAAGGGCGAAACCGCAGGAACAACATACGGGTGGTGGGACTGCCGGAAGGAGTGGAAGGGGCCAATATGGTGGACTACCTGGAGCACTGGTTGAGAACAGAGGTGGCGCCGGAGGGCTTGTCTCCTTTACACCCTGGAGAGAGCACATAGGGTGCCGGCGCGCCCGCTGGCGGCTGGGCGGCCCCGAGACCGGTTATTGCACGTCTGCTCCATAATAAAGATAGGGATTTGTTGCTGCACAGAGCCCGCTCGTCGGGTCCTTACAAGGTGGACAATGGTAATGTAACGCTGTTCCCGGATTACACCTTCGAGGTGCAGCTCCGTCGGGCTTCTTTCATGGCGGTGAAGAAGGCGCTAAGAGACAAAGGACTGCAGTGTTCTCTGATGTTTCCTGCACGCCTGAGAATAGTGATGGACGGACGGACACACTTTAGCGACAACCCGGAGGAGGCGTGGTCTTGGCTAGAGACCTACCGGGTGGGCACGGGAGCAGCAGAGCGAGGCAAGGGACTGCCGGCGGAGGGAACTCGCCCCCGCAGATCGCAGCATGTCAGGCGGCGACGCCCTGGTGCGGGGGGCCCACGGCGACTCAAACAGAAACGGAGAGGTCGGCGGCTTTGCAGGCAGTGGCTGCAATCTCCCAGAAGAAGATTTCTCAATTGGCGGAGGCCACGGAATCGGAGAAGGGCTCAGGAGCAACGGATTCTGACGAGACAGGGGCGGGAAGCCCTGCTATCCCGCATGTCACACCTGGGACACCTGATGAACTTGTTGATGCCTAGGGATCCTAGAGGGTCTTTCACTCTTGCTAGAACAGGGCCTAGGAAAGCTGGGACAGTATTATTCATGAGCACGACTCACGAACTCGAATAGCAGGGGATCGGCAGGCCCTGGGGACGTTTATCCATTGGTAAAGGGGCGGGGCTTACTAAGTTGCGAGTCCCTGGAGAGCTCGGGGCTGAGTTAGTACTGGGGGTACGGCGCCGTCCAGTGACGGCATACTAAGCAGGGTCTGGTTGGCCCTTGGTCGCCTCCCCTGACTGGTCTTGAGTTCGCAGGTCCACAGTAGCTACTGTAGGACGTAGGTTGGGGGTTGTAGTTTGGATGGGAACTAGTGTTGTAGTGCCTGTTCTGGGGGAGGGATTCGGGGAGTTAGAGGGGGAGGTTTGAGGGATGGGGGATCATATTTTTCAGGGCCACCGGTGTGTCCAAACCGGGCGAGCAGTTACATACAGGACATCAGATGAGACATGGGGACGATCCAAGAAGTTAAATGCATAACATGGAATGTACGGGGGTTACACACAATGCAGAAGCACCATAAAGTGCATGCGTCCTTGGTGCGTAGTGGGGCCCAAATAGTGTTTCTGCAGGAAACCCATATTAACCGCGCTGAAGGATTGGCGCTTTCACGGAGGTGGAGAGGGCAAGTATACTATACAACATATTCAGCGTATGCCAGGGGGGCGCTAATATGGATCAGAGCGGGGGTCCCCTTTCAGTTAATAAGACAGGTGGTGGATCCAGAAGGGAGGTTTGTGGCGGTGGCGGGACGTCTGAATGGGAGGGATGTGACTCTGTGCAGTGTATATGCCCCCAACGTGGACCAGATAGACTTTTTCTCCCGGTTATCAGGGAAATTGGCACCATACCTGACCGGCTCGGTGCTCATGGGGGGCGATTTTAACTCCATAGCTGACGTGGACATGGATAGATCACACCCGCCTTTGCCCGAAGAACCTGTACATAGGCTCTCCAAAGTCCGACGGGACTGGCAGGATAGATGGGGGCTCGTGGACACGTGGCGTGCACATCATCCGGACGAGAGGGATTACTCCTTTTTCTCGGCTGTGCATGACTTACATGTGCGGTTGGACGTGCTACTGTGTTCCCAGGATATACACGCTAAAGTAGACCATAGTGAATACCTAACACGGACAATCTCTGATCATAATCCGCTACTGATGATGCTACAATGGGCACCAGAGCGGCCTGCGATACCGGCCTGGCGGTTACGACCGGAGGCATTGGAGGACCAGGTCTTCTGCGAGGAGGTAAGGACTGGGATTGAACAGTATTTCCTAGAGAATGAGGGCACAGCGACGATGACGGCACTGGAATGGGACGCATTTAAGGTGGTGGTAAGGGGAATATGCATTGCCAAAATGGTGGGAGTGAGGAAAACCCTAGTGAAGGAAGTTGAGGGAGCAGAGCAGCGTTTGCGGGAGGTTGAAAGGGCCCGCCCTGAGAATCCAGGACTACAGGAGGAAGTGGTGGGAGCTAGAGAGGCGGTGGCGGCACAGTTAGAAAGGTTGCGCTGTTTTGACTACAGGAGATATTTGACACAAGCACACGCAGAGAGGGACAAGGCGAGTACGTTACTTGCCTGGCTGGCTAGCCCGGTACCCAGAGGCACCCCCATATTAAACTTGGCATCCCCGACGGGAACCCTGGAATATACCCAGCAGGGGATTAATGGGCTGTTTTTCGATTACTATCATGAGCTATATCGGAGTAAACTACGGGTGGCGGAGGTTGATATAAGGGAATTCCTAGATGGGGTGGTGTTGCCCCACTTAGATTAAATGCAGGCAGACTCGTTGGGACAGGAAATTACACTAGGGGAAATTAGGGGAGCGGTGAAACAGATGGCGCGTAACAAAACCCCCGGGACGGACGGATTGCCAATAGAATTCTATTCGGCCTACATCGACATACTGGCCCCGAAACTGATGGCGGTTTTTAGGGAGGCGCGGGAGGTGGGAGTGCTACCGGCATCCGTCCGCAAAGCGGTGATTATCCCGTTGCCAAAATCGGGAAAGGATCCAACGGACAAGACAGCTTATCGTCCCTTATCCATGCTCACAAACGATTATAAAATTCTGAGTCGGATACTGGCGACCCGACTCCTCCCATATATGGTACAGCTGGTCCACCGTGACCAAGCGGGATTTATACCCACCCGGAACACGGCCACTAATGTGCGCCGTTTACTCCGTATATTGGGAGAAGACTGCCAGGAGATCACAACCGAGGTTGTCCTATCAGTGGACATAGAGAAGGCATTCGATAGCCTGGAATGGCCATTTCTGTTTCAAGTTCTACGGACGTTTGGACTGGGGGAGACTTTTGTGGAATGGACCGAAATCCTATATCGATCGGCGACAGCAAGGGTTCGGACGGGGAGTATGATTTCCCCCTCCTGTCTAGTGGGGAGGGGAACGCGGCAGGGGTGCCCGCTCTCTCCGTTGTTGTTCGCGTTGGCCATCGAGCCCCTAGCAGCGTATGCAAGGTTGGAGCGCACGTATCAAGGGTTGAGCCTCCGCGGAGTTACGCAATACATATCATTGTACGCCGATGATTTGCTTATGTTTTTAGCTAACACAGGAGAGGCGTTAGACGGGGAGATGGGGTTACTTCGAGAATTTGGTAAGGTGTCAGGACTTGGGGTGAATTGGGCGAAGACTTGCATATTTCCGGTGCGCCGATCGGAAACTGGCCCCCCCCAGGTTGAGGGCATAAGGTGGGAGCCAAGGTGCTTGCCATATCTCGGCACCCACATTTATCATGCGCCAGACGATATTTTAGCAGGGAACATAGGTAGGGCTGTGCGCGGACTTAGGGGTAGCTTTAATTTTTGGAGAACTTTGCCACTCTCTGTGGCGGGTCGGGTGGCCTTGGTAAAGATGGTGGCTGTTGTACTTCTTTAGGATGCTCCCGATATGGATACCGGGATCCACTTTTCGACAGCTCCGTTCCATGGTTGGGGGGTTCTTGTGGGGAAATGGCAGGCGGCAGGTGGCATTGGACACCATGATGAGGCCGAGGAAGGTTTAGCAGTCCCGGATTTCGAGTGCTATTATTTGGCAGCCCAGCTACAGTGGCTTACCCAAGCGGTGGCGGCGGAGTTTAGGGGCCCGGCCAACCTAGAGGGGAAATGGATACCACGCCATGTGTTGTCCTTTATAGTGCTCCAACAGCGATTGAGACTTGGGACGCTCACCAACGAGGAGCGGACACTGCGATTATGTTGGAACCGGAGCCAACGCAGGGCAGGCATTGATCGGCCGTATGCCCCGGAGATACCACTGGGGATGTGTACAGCTCTCCCGCATGGAGGGGATTGGACTGCGCTGGCGGAATGGGAGGACCTGGGAGTGCCGGTATTAGGAGACCTCTATGAGGACAGGGCCTTGTTGCCCTATCAAGCCCTGCAGGAAAGACATGGACTCCCTCGCGGGGATTATCTATTGCACTCGGCACTGGTTACTGCGGTGCAACGGCACTGGAGGGAGGGCCTTGCGGAACCCCGGACGTCTATGGCGTGTCAGTGCGTAGTGATGGCGGCGGGAACCTACAAGGCGGTCACGTGTCTATATAGACACATGATAGAGGAGAATATTGAGCCACTAAGGGGGTTACAACAGAAATGGGAGGTAGACTTAGGAAAGGAGATTCCTGAGAAAGCATGGGCACACATTGTCGAGAGAGCGTGGAAGAGCACGAGGAACGCTAGGTTCCAGCTGGTTCACTTTTTTATACTGCATAGGGCATATCTAACCCCGGCCAAAATAAATAAGTATTTTAAAACAGACACTGCCCAGTGCCCACGCTGCCATCTAGAGGGGGCGGAGTTTAGCCACATGATGTGGAGCTGCCCACAATTGGGTACCTATTGGGAGGAGGTAACGGAATTGCTGTGCGACATCACGGACCGACGACTTGAGGCCGACATGGGTACCTGCTTACTACACTGGTTTCCGCACACCTCCAAACTGAAGGTCACGAGTAAATTCTGGGATCTGGGACTGCTGCTAGCTAAAAGAGAGATAACGGCACACTGGAAATCGAGAGATGGGCCTACCGTGGTGCGGTGGAAGGCAGAATTGATTAAATGGGCAACGAGCGAAAGCACAGTTAGGTATCAGCACGCCAGGCGGACAGATAATGAAAAGGCACTGGAGACTGCAAGGGCATGGGAGGCGCTAGTGACAGCGCTGCAGGCCCCAGAGGAAGATTCAGAGGGGGATTCAGCCCCGGAGATATAGAAAGGAAGGTGTTGGACGGCGATGGGCGGTGTGGGTACCCCCGAGACAAGCATGTTGTGCAGACACTGTACTAGATCAATTAGGAGCGAGGACGTATTGAGAGGAGATGACCATGTAGAGTATTGCATCGGGAATAGTTGAGGTGGATTGATTAGACACTCGAAGAAGGACACACCGGTGGAGGGGGGTGGAGTGGGAGGGGGGGTGGAGTGGGAGGGGGGGTGGGTGAAGGGTTACTTTATTTTATTAGTCATATTTCCCGGTTCTCCTGGAGCGGATAGGTGTCGCTGAATAGCAAGAGAAGGACCGCTCCCCGACAGTAATTTGAAGTAGGGGGGGAGGGGAAGTAGCGGCTAGTACGGGGAACGTCAGCATATGCTAAGAATGAGGAGAGAATGAGGAGGGATTGGATGGGTGGAGGGCCGACTGCAGGGAGTGGTATTGTATATACGTAATATGGCA
The DNA here is from genome assembly GCA_963921515.1 of Calotriton arnoldi. Classification (NCBI taxonomy): domain Eukaryota; kingdom Metazoa; phylum Chordata; class Amphibia; order Caudata; family Salamandridae; genus Calotriton; species Calotriton arnoldi. The sequence continues at coordinate 151,594 of CAWUFW010017204.1, forward strand.
TATATGTTTGCTGTTGTGAGAGAAAACTAATAAAAACAAGTTACAAAAAAAAATCAAAGAGATCGCAGTCCTCATGCAAACCAGAGGCCTCTGCCAAACCACCTAGTCTGGATAGACAATCTGCCAAAATGTTCTTAGAACCGGGTAAGTAAGAAACCTTAAACTCAAATTCTTGCAAGGCTCCCATCCACTTTCTTATCCAATGAGATACAAAATCAATGCCTTTCTTTGCGAAAACTTCCCTCAATGGCTTGTGGTCAGATAATACCTCAAAGCACTTACCCCCACAAAAATGTTTTAAGCTTGCGTACTGCCCAATAAACGCCAAGCGCTTCTTTCTCAACCACTGAGTAATTGCATTCAGCTCAAAGGTCTGCATTTAAACAAGATGGTTTTCTCTATCCCTCCCACTTTTTGTAACAATATAGCACCTAACCCCTTTGAACTCGCATCAGTCATTATATACGAAATCTTGGAGGGATCAAAACTTGCCAAATAAGGGGCCTCATTCAAATGTCTCTTAATCATTTCAAACTCTTCGTTGCATGCTTGTCCCCACTCAAACGCACAGCCTTTTTTAAGTAACCCACTCATGCATTCAGTTTTCTGTGCAATGTTTGGGACAAACTTATTGTAGAACTCCGCCATTCCCAGAAACTTTACTAACTCATCTTTATTTTTGTGAGGATTCATATTGGAAATGGCATCAACCAACGAAGGCTTGGGCTTGATTCCCGACGCCGAGACCAAGTGCCCTAAATACTCAGGGGCATATTTGCAATAATTTGGCGAAGCGTGTCGTTAAGGAAAGAAGGCCAACTCTATGCTTCGTCACTTTAGAAACGCAGGGCTGCACCATATTTACTAGAATATGGTGCAGCCCTGCATTTCCCCCTGCACTGGCCCTAACTTTAACTGCCTAGCGCCAACGCAGGCACCCTTGCACCATAGTGCAAGGGGGCCTGGGTTGAGGGGTAGATTGTTTATGTGCAGGAAGGTCTCCCTTCCTGCACATAAATAATCTTTAAATGCAGTTTTGAAACTTCTATGTGTGCTGCATTAAGCAGCACACATAGAAGTTACAAAACAGCATTTTTTTTTTAAATGATTGTTTATGTGCAGGAAGGGGGACCTTCCTGCACATACTGCACATAAACAATCATAGGAAATTTGCTGTTTTTATGTGTGCTGCACAAGGCAGCACACATGGAAACAGCAAAAACGAGGAGAAATAAAGAATTTCTCCTCGTTTCGCCTGTTTAAGACCAGGTTTCCCCTGGTCTTAATTTTGGCACTGCCTCCTATTTACGCTGCCCTTGTAAATAGGGGGCAGCGTCCAAATCAATGGGTGTTGCAGTGCAACGCCCACCGCAACACCCATTACCCTCCCCTTTCATGCTAAATACAGCGTGAAAGGTGCCTTATTTACAAGGCAGCGTTAAGCCACATTAAGTGGGTTAACGCTGCCTTGTAAATAAGGCGAGACCCCTATCGCCATCACAATGTCACTGAGAGTGATGTTGTGGTGGCGATAGGGGCTTGTAAATATGCCCCTGAATTTCTGTAACATCAAATTTGCACTTATCTGCCCTCAGAGTGAGACCAGAGTCTAGCAGCTTTCCCAACACTGCGGCCAATCTCTCATCATGTTCCTTGAGATCGACCCCAGAAACCAAGACATTGTCTTGATAAACTTTAATGCCTTCAATTCCTTTTAGGGTACCTTCCATCACCCTCTGAAGCACTGATGCCGCAGAAATAAGACCAAAAAGCATTCTCTGAAATTTGTAGGTCCCAAATGGTGTGATGAAGGTTGTGAGCTCTTGGGATGACAAATGAATGTTGAGAAATGTTTTGCTCCTTCTAGAGAACACAAGATCTCAGTAATATTAGGGAGCGGATAATGATCAATCACCACCGCTTTGCTGAGCTCCCTCAAGTCAATGCACAACCTAGCCTCACTCACCATTGGCTTTGCGAGCCATGACCACAGGAGAAATCCATTCAGTGGCTTCCACCTCCTGAATAATCCTATTCTTTAAGAGTTTGTCCAGCTCAGTCCTCATACTTTCTTTGACCAATAAGGGAACACTCCTAACTTTTGCCTCCCTGGGAACAGCTCTTAACTTAAGTTTTATGTGATGGACGTAGTTCTTGAGACAGCCTAATTTCTTATCGAATACTTTTGGCAACCTTTTAACCCAAGTTTCACCGCCCCCACTCACCATCTTAACAGCTGGTAACTCTTTTAGGCACACCGAGAAAGATTCATTAGGATTCAAGTATACGTATAAATCATGCTGGTGACACCAACTAATTAATGAGTCCCCTTTCATTGAAACATAGATTTTCCTAGGGATAATTCTTCCCTTGATCTCAATTGTGCCCCAAGAGGTCAATGGTTTCTCCTCCATAACCCCTTGGTTTGATGTCTGGCTTCACCAAACCCACCTTACCTAACAGCTGCCGGTTACAGAATTCCTTAGGGATGAGAGTGATCTTAGCTCCTGAGTCAAAAAGCATGTTTACTGATTCGTCATTGATCAACACACTTTCAAACGGGCCCTCGTTAACACATTCTTTAACCCGAAGAATAGCGACATCCTCACTTGATTGGTCATAAATGTCTACTTCCCTGACTTTCTTTTGCTCTTTGCCTGATCTGCAACACCTCGAGTGATGACCCTTCTTCCCACAACAGGTACACGTGACCTCCCACCCCGGACACTCTTTAAAGTTCGCCATATGACCAGAATTCCCACATCTGAAGCATTTACCTTGAAAAGTCTTGAAATTGGACGTTTTAGTAAAAACAGTGGTTTTGTCAGATTTGCTTTTGGTGGACTTATCAGGAGATTTGTCGCTCGCCTCTTTAACTACATCCCCTTCACTTTTTCCCAATGTACTTTCTTTGCAAATAGTGTAGACACAGGCTTTTGAATGCTCATGCATTTTCAATATTGTGATAACTTCTTACAGTGAAGGATTGTCTTTTTGCCATAAACTATCTTTAGCTTTGTCAATAATGCATCCTAACATCAGTTGATCCCTAAGTCTTTCCTCTTAGGTTCCTCCAAAACAACATTTGGATGCTAACTTACGCAAAATGGTGATGTACTGCTCTACAGATTCCTCTTGTCTTTTCATTCTCCTTCCAAAGTGATAGCGTTCCAACACCATGCTTACTTTGGGAAGATAATGCAAATCCATTTTTCTGATGCAAATCTCGTATTCATTCAAGGCAAAAGCTTCACTGTACGGAAGCTCAGGGAGATGTTCAAACACCTCCTGACCTTTGGAACCTAAGCAAAGCATGAATAACTAAGACTTTCTTTCAGCGCTCAAAGAAGTGCCACATACTCGAGCATAATGCGCGAACACCTTCTTCCACTTTAACCAAGGAATCGGAGAGACACCCGGAGAGGATAAGAAAAACGGGGGAGCAGTAACATTCTGCATCTTGTGACTCTGGCTGCACCCCCAGTGAGATGTATCAAGCCTCCACCCATCTCCAACCCTTGTCAAGATAGTGTGTATAACACAGAGATCAAATAAAACTAGCACATAAACTGTTAGAGAAATTGGTGAGTAATTCAGATTCTTATTAGAGAATCAAAAGAAACTCATCACCAGAAAATGCTGTGCATATCAGCGTGGCAGCCTAATGCACCGTGTTCAACAGCGTGGAAAACGGTGGAAAATAGTAGCGTATATAACCTCCTCGGATGAGAAGATCCGATGTGGAAATTAGCTGTGCACATCAGCGGATGCGGCATGTGCTGTTGTATGTGAACTAGATCACGGGCTTCGTTTCAGCGCTGCAGGAAAGGCCTCAACCAAAATGGCACCCGCACGTCACACTACCCGTAGCGTACGCCCGTTGATTTGCGTGTGGTGGCAGGAAACCTTGGGCTGAGTGTGCATATGAAGGTAAGCCACTTAAACCTTGGGTTCTCAGTAGGATAAATCGCTTGTAGTTGAACATGGTGTTGAGGTCTCTTTAGCCGGATCTGTTGTCTTGTTGTCTTGAGTTTTCACTCGTCGCCAAAATGAGGTGTTGTCCTTTACTTAAATCAAACTGCAACACTTCAGGAAGATAATTGAAGAAGGTTTATTGTACAGTCCATAACAGAGACCTCGCCCACTGAGTGGCTCCAACCAACTGTCCTTTCTTCAAACCCTAACATTCTCCCTGTCAGCGCCTACATTCTAGCTGCCTACATCATTCCCTAGCAACAGGGATACCTAAAAGATGCATGCAAGAGAACACCACAAGTGCCTACGAAGTAGTATTGTAAGAAAATTTAGTTCGAGGAATGATATTGTGTTAGTGCATGCAAATGAATGTGTGTCAAATGTCATCATGTTTAAGGGGAGAAGGCAACTTAAGAACGTGAGCAGGAGAAGATGGCGTTTATTAACTGGGCCTAATATCTCCATGTGAAACGTGTCAGGGTGAGCCCTCACTAAATAAACCTGAGCACAACCCCATGATAGCTATGCCACAGAGCACAAAGGCTTAACTTAGGGCAATGTGTAAGGGGCGTGGCTAACCGCCGAACATGGCGGACGCACAGTGAGAGTGCTCTCGGGCCAAGGCGCATTATCCTGACACTTCCTCGTCCTGTGGTAGCCATCTACACCCAAAAACGGACACCACAGAGTTCAAGGGCACTCACCGAAAAGCTGACAGAGCCTCCAGTCCGGGGGCGGCACGGAACCGAAACATTAAAGAAACGTGGCCTACGTGAGCAGCGTGGTGAGCAGCTGGGTCATGGAGGCAGCCTGTGGATTACTGAAAGGTAGGGAGAGACGCCGACTGCCACTGGAGGAACAAAGGAGTCCCCGGACCTGAGGCGGCAATGAGCCATGAGTGGTGTTCACGTGACTGGTGAGACCCGAAGAGGCAGATCGCCCGGTGCGGCGGAGTCCCGATACTGGGCAGTGGCTGGCCGACATCAGGAGGCCCCTTATGCAGTGGCGCTTGGTTGCAGACTGAAGATCCCGAGCATCTATTCTGGAACTGCAAGGGCTGGAGGTTGCTCACACCAGGTATGAGCAACGCAGCGTGTCCCTGAAATTTGAACTGTGAGGCCCAAAGGGTCGTAACATCACAGATAACAGAGGCCTATACCCCAATGCACCCGGAGCACCAATTAGAGTGAATCAGAGGCGGCTCTGAAGCCTGCAACGTTGGGCTGGAGTGGATGGCCCCCCTTCCCCTGGGAGCTAGGCCTTGAGAACTGCAAGGTAATGTAGCCCGGTGGCGCACAGGCAGACAAGACCAGACCCCGATGGCTGTGAGCACCACCGTGGGGCCTGTGACTATTCCTATACTGGGGAGGCACTGAACTGCGCTGTGCATAGAGAGGAGAGGGACCCCTCAACACGATGTGCTCGGCTACAGACTGCGATCCCCGATTGAAGTAGAGACCGAGAAAGCCAGTCACCACTACTCCAAGGTATGAGCATTGCTGCGAACCCCTAAAAACTGCCATAGGGAGCGTGCTAGAGGGAGAAGGTTTGTGGGCCCTACCCTTGCTTTGCCCTTTGACCAAACAGTTCGTAGTGGCAGCGGAGCACGTAGATGAAACTACAAGAGGCATTGTCAGGGATACCAGGGATACCAGCAGAACTCTAGCGGGAAAGGGACTGAAGTGTTCCCGGGACCTGGCCCTCGATCGCCTGAAGGGAATGGTAGAGGAATCCCCCCATGCACCATCTGATGCCCGGTCTGGTGTGTGGGCGCTTGCACCAGGGCCTGCGTGCAGTACCGAGCAGCAACTGACAGGGTGGATGTACATAGTGGTATGCTAGGGTACCACGCCTAGCCCTACAGTCCACAGGAGGGCTGTGGGCCCCTGGGACTCGGAGACAAGTACCAGGGGATACCCCACATGTGAACCCCTGAATAGACAGTTCAGCAAAGCAACACCCTGAGACCCAGCCAGCAACAACAGCTGTAAATCTACTGCACCGGTTAAACTTGAGTGTCATCCCCCGGGGAAGAAGTAACTGAAGCATGGGCCACACGAGAGGGAAAACAACGGACCTGGTAGACTCTGGCAATTCGCAACCGGATGGACCATACAGCTCCTCCGCTATGCTTTCGGATAAATGTATACCGCCAATGGCCATGACCCTGCCACATGACAAACTTGATATGATATTAAATGAAATTCGGGATTTGCGGCGAGCGATCGAGCAGCAACTTGGGGCGCTAACTACAGACCTCATGCTCCTCAGGGGCGGCCATGCGAAACTTGGGGACACAGTTAAAAATAACAAAGCAGAGTTGGCGTACATTGCCCCATGGCAGAAATATCACTCTGACGAAATTGCACAACTCCAGCGCCAGGTGTCCACGCTGCAGGATAGAGTGTACCACACGTAGGGGTGTTCCCGATGCAATAATATATGGATCGTTGGCCTGCCTGAGAGCAGCGAGGGCCCCAATGCAACTCACTTCTCTGAAAAATGGCTATGTGAGGTAGTGGCCCAAGAGTGCCTCACAGATCTGTTCTGTGAAGAGCGAACACATCGGGTCCCGAAGAGGAGACCTATGCCTGGTGTGCAGCAGCACCCTCTGATTCCGCGCATTTTCAATTATAAGGACCGCAGCACCCTCCTTCGTTGTGCCAGAGAAAAGGCTCCTCTGATACATGACAATACATGAATCTCTCTATTTCCAGACTATACATTAATGGTACAACTCCAAAGGGCCTCCTACCAAGAAGTGAAAACATCCTTGAGAACACTGAATCTCAAATATGCCCTGCTATACCCAGCCCAACTTTAAGTGATACACATCCAAATAGGTCACTTTTTTGAAAGTCCAGATCACAAGAACAGGTACTGGAGGGCTGACGAGGGGCAATACAAACAGCAGTGGCGCTCCGAGATATGGAGCCACCTTCGGCAGATGAGTCATCAAAAGACACAATGGTGCACACAGACTCCGAAAACAGCTTAACATTATTTCCCACCATAACACCGCAGCTGGTGAATGACTTGTTGGGGTGATGGACCAGACACTGATCTCATTGAGCAACCAGGCATGGGGTGGTAAAATATAATGTGATTTTCCCCTTTAGTAAGTAACACAGATGATAAGATGTGCCGAAAGGTGCAAATCTACCAAATGTAATAGATCATAGGTTGGTGTACAGCAGAAATATGAATGACACGCTCTCATGCATATATTGGTGTCCAATATCTCACATATGACATTGCTACTTACCACGAACTAATAGTTCACAAGATTACAGCTCTTCCTATGGCCCTTGGAATCACTCCATACCATTAAAATAACAGCAAGACGCCATTGATTGGGCTACCCGGCACTGTGCTTAGCACACCCCATCTGCGAATGCACGTTGTCGCTTACAGCTAATATGGTTGGCTTTAATAGTTTGGTCGGACAATGTTCCAATGTCAGACCCTGTATTGGGAGTTCACAAGGTTGTTAGTTTAGTTAGTTTAACTGGCAGGCCGTCCTTTATAATAAAGGACACACGTCCTCTCTTAATCCTTTTTACACGGGGTGGTGACATGAACCTATTCATACACATGGACACTGCAGGTTTATATAACGTAACCGTTCACACCCCCCATTACAGGGCGCTGCAGCTGTTCGGCAGGCCAATGCTCTCCGTATATGGGCACAAGGTTGGGTACTTTCAGATGCATGGTGTGGCAAAAACGAGGGCCTATGGGAATACTCGTACTACTCCCCGCCACATGCACTACACACCAGACTTGACCGCATATTCTGCTCCAATGCTGTCCTGCTCCAATTCACACATACTACCTATCTGGGGAAGACATTATCTGACCACAACCCCATGGGACTCACCTTATCCTAGGGTCAGCTTCCCACACCAGTCCCACCATAGAGGATGAATCCTCGCCTCTTGGAAGATGGAGTCTTCTGTGATACCATAGCTACCACCATAAGTAATTATTTTACTGAAAACACAAACACAGCCTCCTCCTGACTGATTGAGTGGAAAGCATTTAAAACAGTAATTAGGGGCACCTCAATTGGTGCAGTAGTGGGGGCTCAACAAACGGTCCACAACGAGCTGAAACAAGTGGAGGCGGGGTTTGGGAGAACTAGAACAGGCAGCTGTAACAGACCCGGAAAAGGCGAAGGAACTACGAAAGGCGCGTATTGAATACACTGAATTACTGGAGCGTCTGCGTATCATAGATCATCAAGCCTACACTCAGAGAAAACATGCAGAAGCAGACAAGGCAGGCACAATACTTGCCCAAATACTACAAAATGCCCTAACACCAACCCCCCATCCTAGAACTTAATACCCCAACTACGGCTCATGTTTCCACCCAGAAAGGGATTAATGCAGCTTTTTGCAGATACTACAAGTCCTTATATGATGCCCCCCCAGATGCTAGAGGACGTTTTGGACAGTCTAAATTGTCTGCAGATCACAGCAGAGGACAGGAGAGCCCTAGCTGCACCTGTGACTAGTACGGAGATTAGAAAGGCTATTAAAGAACTCTCATGTAATAAATCGCCTGGTCTTGATGGCCTCCCGGTGGAGTTTTATGCCACCTTTTCAGCTCAACTAGTCCAGCACTTGGAACAACTGTAACAAACAGTTCTACATATAGGCAATCTGCCCCAACCACGATGCAGGCACTAGTGATTCCGCTACCAAAACCTGGTAGAGACCCCACAGACATTACAGCTTACAGGCCACTGTCATTATTGAATACCGAATATAAAATACTTAGTAAAGTGCTTGCCCATCGCTTGCTTTCATCACTGCCGCAACATGTACATGTAGACCAGTGCGGATTCATACCAGGCTGCAACACATCATTAAATATATGACGATTCTACCATGTGATGGACGCGACCCCTAACGAGTCACAGGCAGCAGGGTGCAACTCCCTTGATATACGCCAGGCATTTGATACATTAAGCTGGGAGTATATGCTAGCAGCCCTTAGTAAATTTGGCATCCCCTCCAAATGTCTCACGATGTCTGCGAGGGCACGTACGGGAGCTTATATCTCAAATACATATTCAGTGCACAGAGGCACAAGACAGGGGTGCCCACTATCCCCAATATTAATTGTGCTGGCACTGGAAACACTGGCCCTAAGGCTACGCTGGGAGGCCCCGGAACGGTGAATTCCTGTTGGTCCTATAACCCACACATTATCACTCTACGTGGATGATATAATATTATACATTAAGAATCTCCACGACAATCTGCGTCCAATAGCCCATACCTTTTCACTATTTGAGTGCATTTCGAGACTCACCATAAATACAGACAAATCCCATGCATTCTTTTTCAAAAGTTACCCCCAGACTTCACTAATTGCATTCGGAGATCAGATGCTCCAAGTCGCATCTACTACTTTCAAATAATTCGGGAAACAAATATATAGGTCTCCCTAAGATCTACTAGAAGGTCATCTCCAAAAAGCAAAATCCTCACTACGATCACAGGTAACCTTTTGGACCTCTCTTCCCCTCTCTGTAGATGGGCACCTTGCGATATCGAAAAGGGTCATGCTCCCACGAGTATTATATTATTTCACTAACCTACCTATAGTGGTCCCAACACAATGCTTTAAAGCACTAAACACGCTCCTAACGAAATTGATTTGGGGGACCAGCCACAGACGGGTGGGACTAGCAAAGCTACAGTTACCATCCGATAGTGGAGGTCTAGGAGCGCCAGATTTCAGGTCATATTGTCTAGCGGGCTAATTGCAATGGCTAGCGTACTGGCTGGCTGGACACAACCTACAAAAAATAGACTACACACCGCGAATGCTTGCTCAGGGTACATTGCATGCACTATTGCCTCCCCAAGTACAGACCCCAACTTCGGCACCACTGCTGCTAAAAATCGCTTTTACATACTGGAAATCAGCTCTGACGTACACAGGACCAGCTATTCCCTATGCCCCGAACATCCCTCTCATAGGCCTCCCCACTTCAACTGGAACACTGACGAGTCGTCGACTACGCCTATGGGAGCGGACATGAGTAAAGACAGTAGGGTCATTATTTGGGATCGGGATGCTACTCAATCATATAGACTTTGTTCATGAACAGGTTCTCTCAGACTCCTTGCTCCTTATGCACGCAAATATTACACAATACGTTAGAACACACTGGACTCCAGGCGGTACAGAGTCCGCTACGCACAAATTTGTATTAGATGGGAAATGGCAGACATCTAATAAGATGGCTATATCGAGGACTGTGAGAGCAACTGGCAATACCCCTAACACAATTAAGGGAGAAGTGGGGACATGACCTGGGCAGGGTGCTACAAGTTAAGGAGTGGAACGCTCTCCTAGCCTTTCCTAAGAAAGTGTCACGTAACACTAGATTTAAATTCATACAATACATGATAATACACAGGGTCTACCTGACACCACACAGATTACATAATATGTTCCCGGAAGTGATGGCAGCATGCCCTAGGAGTACAGCGCAAGATGCAGACCTGACTCATATGTTATGGGCATGTCCCATGCTCTCGTCCTTCTGGGCACACATTGCGGAAACAATGGGAGAGGTGGCGGGAGGGACGCACTAGGGTACAGCAGAAAGTTGTTTATTAGGCTTATACCACCGCTCCAAAATTCACAAAGTGCAGGCCTGATTTGCAGATCTGGCACTCCTAATTGCAAAATGCCCAATAACTAGAAGATGGAAATCGGCATCCCCACCGAATGTATTGAGTTGGCGAGATGAGGTAATTCAATGGGGGAGGGCAGAAAGTGATGCACTCCACAGAGAAGAATACAGAGGATTACGGAGAACGCCAATAGCAATGGAATGGGACATGTTACTGGAATCCTTAAAGCCATAGATTTACCGACTACTTGAACTATACTCATCCCGCTCCTGTATCCATGATATAGCCTGCGAACAATGGGAAGGCATTGATTGACAGTACAGTAACCGAGTGATGCATAAGAAGTGCTGACAAAAGGTGTTATATAAAAAACACTGCCCTGGACATTCATCACAGGCACCTGCAATAATGCCACAGGCCCTGTTGGGTCCATTGTGAGGTCATTAAATATATAACAAATTCCACCTACATCCCGTGATTAACAAATAGGAGGTCGCCCAGTAAGGGTGGGGTGGGGGGAGTTTTAAATAGTTTATATATAGGGGGTTTAAAATTTAGCACTCACGAACTGTACATGACATGAATACTGCACTCTGTATTGATCACACTTTTGTTACTGGACTGCAAGATGTGATACGTTGAATATATGTAAACAATGGAATATATGATCAGAGATGCTATGCAGAAAAACAGAAGTTGTGTGTGATGTATGTATTACAAATCCAATAAAGTTTGCGGTAAAAAAACAAAAAACTTAGGGCAATGTGTAAGGTACCAGAACAGTAATAAAGTCATCATCAGCATCAACAAAATACATTATTTGGTTACAGCAACCATAAAAGTATGCGATAAATAATAATTAAAAGACATGTTACAAAACATCATAAAAACATTGTACAACAGTACACTTTAATAGTCTTGATATTGATTTGTTCAATAAAACCGCATTATATATACTTGAAACAGTTTGTCAGCAAAGTAGTAGAAGTCTGCCAATTCACAGCAAAATTGAGGGGGCTGCCCAAGTCATTTCACAGACCACATCCCAGGATGCAATTAAGTTTAACCGATCTCTGAATATAGTTTGCTACACCCCAGCAAATAAAAGGCAACACGAGTATCTGAAGCTGGCCTACGTTATCTGATGTTGGCAGAATTCAAAATAGATTTCAGGCAACATATTCTACGTGCATTGTAATAATTGCAAAGATAACATAAAGTGCATGGTGTACAGTGGCAATCTAAATTATCATTTACAATATGGTAATACAGCTTCGTGAAAACCTAGTACAGCTTGGCAAATAGAAGATATACTGCATAAAGCCTAAATCTAGCAAGAAAGAAATCTGTGTTGTGAGTGTGTTACCCAGATTAAATAGGGTTTGATTGATAGAGTAGTCATGATGGCAAAATAAGCCAGGACAGTTTTTTTTATGGGATTCCATATATAGTCTCTCCTCCCACGGTACATGGCAAGGAAACATGCTTTTACAAAAGCCTTGCAAGATTTAGTCATATTGGCAGGGTTACTATAAACATCTGGTAGAGCCAGGATAAAACATTGACTTTTGATGTAATTTAACCATGAGATCTTATTAGCGTTATCTAGTTTCAGGGAGTGCCCCAGTATCAGTCGATTAAGGTGAGTTTCAGCCCTGGTCTAGATTGTTGTCTAAACCATCAAAGGGGTCAATTTAAGGTGATCTGAGAGATGTTGAGGTGCTGGAGGTTATTGCCAAAAGCCTCATAAGACATGCATTTTTTGTTCCCTGTATGCCTAATTGGGTAATATAACCCCAAAGTCCAACACCATAGGTAACAATCGGGACACATTTAGGCGCATAAGAAAATTGGGAGAACGACGTCGCGAGCTGATACTAAAAATGAAGGGCATATTATAGCCCATGAACTTGCGACGGTATAAAATTAAATAGCGATCATTGGACTGTACATATACATTACGTGACATGTTCTTCCGTTTCAACAGAGAACTTTTACTTATCTAGAATTTGACAAGAAAAGATGACTGTTACATCAGAGATCTGGACACCCTCATGTACATTATGAGCGCCATCTATGAGATCCAATGACTGAAGCCTTGAAAAAGTTTCAAAGAAACGAAACACGTGTCGGCTGCCGGTTCAACGCCCAAATAAGGACTGTTGCATCAAGCTGTCTATTCCCAATTATATTGTCACTATGCTGTAAATTTGAAATTTGTGATTCAAGATTTGGTGACTTTTAGATATTAAAATTGACATAGTAGAAATTGAATTGACTTCTTGCCGATATTTTGAATTTGTCTTTGCCAAACAGTTTTATGAATTGACATTTGAATTGATTTAGAGTGCCGAGGTTTACACATGTATTTTAGACCTAAAGATGGTAACTATTTCTTTTAAGGGTTAAGCTCCTGGTTTGGCTGCAAATCTGAAAACAGGTTCAAATCTCCTATCAAACTCAGCGTTTTTAGCCAAACCCAAAGGTTTTCAGGTCAAATGTTCATCAAACAAAATCCCCAGGTAGGAAAAGGTGGAAGCATTTCAATCCTCAAGTTATAAATAGTATAAGAACACTTTTTAAATGGGAGGGGCTACAGGCCATAATGTGGGTTTTACTTTCATTGATGGTCAAGTACATCCGTACCATGAATGAAGTAAACACATCTAGCACTTTCTGAAGTCCTTGCCTTCAATACCACATCATTGGCATACAGCAAGACTGATGTCCACTGGAATCCCACCTAGGGGAACTCAATACTCGACTCCAGCAAAAACTTCTCAAACCCTTTAATGTGTAACGTAAACAAAAATGGGGCAAGCACGGAGCCCTGTCGCACTCCCCTTTGTATATTAAAGGGCCACATGGTCTCCCCGTCTGGACCATTTCTCAAACTAGCAGAGACATCAGAGTGCAAGCGTCTTACAAAACAAACGATTTGCTCATCAACCCCAAGTTCAGTCATGAAGATCCAGAGTTTCGATCTATTAACCAGATCGAATGTTGAACTAAGGTCCATGAAAGCCAAGTTAAGATTTCCCGCTTGGCAATAGTGTACTTTGCTGTCAAAAGATAGAGGTTCAGGGATCAATTGTACCTAAACCGGTTCAGAAGCTGAACTAGAGATGAGACAAAATAGTATTCTTCTCAGCCCAGCTCTCCAGTCGACCCAAATAAATTCTGTCTGCGATTACTGCAGTTGAGTCAATGAGTGACATAGGGCTGCAGCAACTGGCCTATGTCACCATTCTTACAAATTGGTACAATTATAGAGTGGGTCCAAGCCTTAGGAGGACTTCAGATTGCTACATTTTTAAAAACATTAGTTACAAGTGGGCCCCACAGGAGCAAGTCGTCCTTAAACAAATCAACTGGAACCCCGTAGTGACATGGTGCCTTACCAGTTGGATAACTGTTTATTGCTGCAAACACCTCACAAAGTTCAAAATCAAGGCCAACAACTGTATATACTGTCCACAGTTTGACGCAATGTTTGAGAGAAAACTTGAGGGAAAACTTGAATTCGCCTTGGTTAAGTACTCTACCCATTTATCTTGAGAAATTCTGTGTCGGGGCAAAGTGAGGCAAATCTTTAAAAAAGGAAAGACATGTCCTGCCAAAACTCTCTACTATCCTGTTTTTGTGGCAGCTGCTATTGAGGTTTCCCAGGCATCCTCTCTAATTATTCTTTTCCTTTCTTCAAGAGCATTCTTTTAGGCAGCTCTATATTAGTATGCATGTTCCGTTAAGCTAGTAGCGTCTCATTCCTAAAAAACATCCCCTCACAAATCATTGTCAAGCACGGGTGCCTCAATTCAGCAATCAGTGCTGCTGCCGGTTCAGTGACACTGGGGTTAAATGTTTTAGGGGCCCATTACACTGCCAGACTGCTACTGCTACTTCAGGGGAAGTTTCAGAACGTGAGCCAACCAGTATTCACTCCATTTCTCCGCTTCTCTATACGTTTCTCAGCCACTGTCCCCAAGACTTTCAATACACAACACAGGGACACATTCACAATGCGCTTGCTCAGAGATTGGTCACCTGTTGGTGCAGTGCACGTGGCTGCACTCACTGGAGTGATCTGCTTTCTCATTGGGAGACTGAAAAATTGCGCATTGTAATCAGCCAATAAACAAACCACTGGACATCATATGCGCTGTACATTAGCCACTCATGGGCCAATATGGTGGCAAACGCAGAGCAGTGTCATACATCCTGTGCTGCTGCTGCGAGTCAGGCTCAGCAGGGCAGCATGCCTGGTGAACTGCCTGCACATCCTGTTCCTTATGTCCAAGGAGTGCAGGCAGAAGCTGGAGCAGCATGTATTCCGAGCAGTAACTTTCTAAACTCATCAGTATAGTGCTTATAGGGAAAGGTTCAAATGAGAGACAATCCTACACGAAAACAGGTATTATATGCATCATGTGTAAAATATGTATTATTGTAGGTTTCTACATTCAGCAGGCAGGAAGGCGCGTTAAAAAAACCAAGTGAGCCATACTTGAATGTGGAAAAGGCCTCTTTAATGAGACAGGTGCAGACTCACATTATGAAAAAAACACTGGCCTCTCGCCATTCAAACTGTAAAAGTCGGGCCTACTAGACATTGCGACAGCTATCCATCCACCTCCACCCTCCCTTAAGAACCCCTCAAATGCTCCTGTCAAACATAAACTCTCCAATCTCTTTTCACTCCAAACTTCCCCCGTCCAAAACTGTTTTGTGTATTTCAAAAACTTGCCTTCCTGTTTACTTTCCATTTGCCTCTCCCTCACCCCTCCCTCCTGCATTTTCCAACTGTATCTCAAACTGATGATCTTCCTTGAAATAACTTTAAACCTGTTCAACTACCCGCCACCAGAAAACCCTTCTGAGTATTTTTCTGCCCCCCACCAATGCTTCAGACTGGTTCCCCCAACAAGTCAGACAACATGGTCTTCAATCGTAGTAGATACAAATCCATACCTAGAACCGATAAGTGTACTCCATCATCCCTGAAGAAAAGCCTCTCCTCGTATCTCACCATGCTCAATGAAAAAACCCCTTCATCCTTACAAAATCTTGTAATGTCCCATTACATTTTTTCCTCGCCTATCGACCCATGCCTATGGGCGCCTCTCAAACTTTGCCTCGGCAAAAAGGCCGTCAGCAACAATGTAGTCCCTGACCACATCTGCTTTATCTCACTCAAGTCATTCTTTACACATTTCATGAGAGCCAATCCCTTATTTTCACCAAGTCATTCTCACCCAAATGAACCACCACCACATCAGGACAATGAAATGTTTTTCTCAAACATTCCAGCCTAAGAAATAACGCCACCCAACGCATGCCACCCTTACCTAACCTTTTCAACTGTACTTTTAAATCATCAAAACCCAATTTTTTGCTGAACTTCTGGGAACCCACCTGCGTTTCGGCCCATTTCACAAAGAAGTGCCCACAAATCCATGCCTCGATGTGCTCCTGGTCAGGCCCCGCAATGCAACCACTCACACTGAAGGGGACCCCTGAAACGAATGACAGGCAGAGAGGACAGGGGAAAGAACCAAAATACAGTCAAAAAGACCGAATCTGACTGAAAATTGCTTATATGGTGCTCAAGGTCACAGATGTATTAGAACACACCCAAACGACAATAGCCTTCCCCAATTAATGTAGGAAAACTGGTCTGTAAAAAATATCACATTTATTTATATCATTATGTCAAGCTAATAAGGAAACATGAAACAGGATGAAAATCAAACACATCTAGGCACATCTAGAGTCACACACACACACTCTCTCAAGTCAAACAACCACAAACCCAAACATACTCATACATCCCATCAACTCAGGATTCATTAAATAACACTGTACATTTTAGAACAAAGGCAACAATCTTCCCATCAAGGAAGTGGACCAACATGGGGGATATGAATAAGGAATACACAAGTAAATAGACAATAGATATCAAGAGGTCAATTCCCCAATAGCTAATACAGTCCATAATCCAGTTTCTTCTCATAAGGGAAGGTGGGAACAAAGGAGACACATGGCACTCCAGCCCTGCAATGCAACCTATAACAAACAGTTCCCTATTCTGAACGAGTGAGTACCAAATTCCCCACCCTGGATACCCACTACAAGCAGCACCTTCCTCAACACTCCAGGTACCTGTGATGTCAACAATCTACCCCCTGTGGTATGTGAAAAATCTCCCCCTCTAAGTGTTTTCCCCTTGTGAACTTCTGCCACCACTTCACCGAACACACCCTCTCATCGGGATAACTCCGCAGACTGACACACTTCCCACGTCCTTTCTGATCTATCTTAGATCATGGCAACCATACCCTGACTTTCCCCTGTTACACCTGCACATTCACCCCCTTTATGCTCTCCTTTTTGGCCCCAATCAATTCACCAACACAAAAGACCCCAAAGAACAACCATATCATCACCATTGAAAACAACCTGCTCTCTTCTACCCCCTGACAAATCTGAGGAAGTACTTCCACCAGTCTCTTCAATAACTTCCAAGTCACAGGCCTTCTAATCTGTTCCCTTGGCTCACATTCCCTGGCCCGTCCTTTTAGCACTCGCTTTCCCAACTCACCTGCCGATGGCTCATAACCCCAGTACAGCTTACTACAACAAGCCAACCTGGACAGCTTACCAGCAATCGTCACCGCTAACAAACCTCTTTCAATCCGAAGCATGATAAACTTCACCACATCCGCTTGGCCCAATTAATCTCCATCCTCCACTCTCCTTCTCTGAGCACCGGACACCACAAATTCTAGCCAAGCCTGACTGTATGCGCACCATGTGGACTCCGCTAAGGAACCTCTGACCAGTTGTCGCAAACGCTCTCTCCAATGGATCATAGATGCTCCAGAATGGGAGTCCCCTTATTGTACACCTAAGGCACTATCCCACAGAATTTCTGCCACTGGGAACAAGAAAGAGCATCTGCAATGCTGTTATCCACACAGGCACTGTGCTGGGCTCTAAAGATGACACTCCACCTCAAACATTCCAGCACAAAAACTCTTAACAACTTAAGAACTTGAAGGTCCTTTGCTGACTATCTATTCACTATGTTAACCACTGTCATATTATCCAAATGAAAAAGCACCTTCTTATTGAAAAATTTGTGACCCCACACACAAACCGCCACCACCAATGGAAAGAACTCCAAGAATGCAATACTGCAGCCACCTCCTCTCTAATGATCTGGCCACGCCTCTGCACACCAATGCCCGTGCCAAAATACAACAAAACTTGTTCCACCTGCAGCATCCAAAAAAAGTTCCAATGACCATTCCGCTTCTTCTCTCATCCCTTTCAAAGGGATACCATTGAACTCTCTCAAAAAAGTCTGCCAAATCCTCAAATCAGCTTTCACTCCTGGCTTCAATCGAATTCTGTAGTGCGGAACGGAAGACCCCGACAGAGCCAATCCCAACCTCCTACAAAAAGTGCGCCCTGCCTTTACTAATCTGCAAGTGAAATTAAGGTGGCCTAGCAATACCTAAGTCTCTTTCATCTGTGCGTTGTCTTTTGCCTTCATCTTACTTAACAAACACAACAATTTTTATTTTTTCTCGATGGGCAGCCTCACCTCCATTTTACTGAATCCAGCTCTACCCCGAAAAAAGGTCAAAACCTCCCCAGGCCCACATTTCTTTTCTGGTTCTACTGGGACCCCTAGATCCTGCAACAACTCCTGAAATTTGTGCAACAGCTCCTCACACTCCGAGGAATGTGGGCTGCAGACAATGAAAAAGTCATCCATGTAATGCGCCACCTTGTGGGAACGCATAACCATGTGAAACAACTGCTGTAACATAGTACTGAAGGTTTCAAACAGACACCAAGAAAATGAACAGCCCATCGACAATGCTTTGCCAACAAATATGTATCCTGCAAACTGTATCTCCTGTAGCTCAAAGGGGTTCGGAAGAACTGGCAGCAATCTGAAAGCGGACTTAATATCACATTTTGCCATTAAGGTACCAGGCCCTTCTTTATTGAGCAATGTGATTGCTGAGTCCACCGAAGCATAGTGCACCCTACTCCTCTCCTCCGGGATGAAGTCATTAATCAAATGACCTTCTGGCCAGGACAAATATTGAATCAGCCAGAATTCCCCCGGCTCTTTTTTAGGGACAGCTCCGATAGGGGATATAATCAAATGTGCCATCGGCCAATCAATAAAAGGGTCAGCCATCCTTCCTTCACTGACTTCTTTCATCAATTTGTGCCAAACCATCTCCTCTTGCCCCCTGGATGGAACGCATATTCTCAACCCAGCGACTTTCTCTTGGAGCTTCGTAGCCCAACCTAAAACCATTGTCAAAACCATCCAACAAGAATTCTGCATTACTCAGCATCTCTCCCTGGGTTGACCAAAACCTCATCCATATAAGGTATGAGCCTTTTCCCATGTTGTTCTGACCTCCATGCCCTCTGCCTCTGTCCCTGTTGGGCTGCCACTTACCCCCTTTAACCCCCACCTATTGACCCCATTCCTCTCTGCAGGCCACATTTCAAGACCAGATGCTTCCCACTATATTGGGAGCATTCATGCCGAAAACGGAAGTATTCCCTATTGCATGTGCCTTTGTTATATGCCCAATATGCACCTGTGTTGCTTGCCTGCCCTCGCCCCTCTGACCCCACACCTCCTTGGGTGGAACAGTCACAAAAGGGCCTATAAATCATTGGCCACCCACTCGCTGTGTATGTCATAGGTGCTGGCTGTGCTGGCATCATTGTTTGCAAAAACAATTTGTTGTCTAACTGTCCCCGTACACCATTAGCATCTTCTGCTACCCTGGCTCTAAATTGCTCATCATACCTCACCCATGCCTAACCACCGAAGGTGAATTGGGTGTTCCTCACTACATCTAGATACTTGAAAAATGCCACCCATCGCTCAGGAAATCTTTCCCAGTATACGCTGGCTTTTATCAGGAAAGCAGCCGTCCAGTTTTCTATATGAACAGTCACCCGCGGTCGCCGAGACAGTTCATACTCTTCTTCTTTTGACCCTTCCTTGGCCTTTACCTCTCTATGCAATAACTTGAGCATTTCATTGTACTTCCCTTTCCAAATTTGCTCCTTAGTGGAAGTCGTGAGATGAGCCCCAGCGGCTTGCTAATCCTCATATACAGAAGTTTTTTATGCTTAACGTCCTTACTCTCTTTGGCCCCATCTTCATCCGCCACTAAGTCAGGTCCTGCTGCCTTTTCCAATGTCTTCCCCTTTCTGGCACTAGGCTCTTCCCCAGCCCCTTGACCCTGAATGTACTTACCTTTTACCATGCGCACCCCTGACCCATCCACACCTCCCCCAGTGCCCACCCCCACTGACTGACAAGGCTTCTTAAAGCGAGACCTGCCTTTCTTACCTGTGTTTAAGGTTGTGGCCCATCTTGAAGCCTGGCTCCGCAAGGCCAAGCCTCTATTCGTTTTTTTGGATGCCTCCTTCTTCTCCTCTGACTACTTTCTTGCCGGGAAAACACCAACTCTGTCACCATTAGCCCCTTGGCGCCCATTACGCACATCACTGGGCATCAACCACCACTCAGCCTCTTTATCTTCTGTGTCCCATAGTTCACCCTCTTCTAGAGCCTCCTCATCATAGTTCAACATCTCCTCTTCCATTCAACACCCAGCGTCTTCAGATGCACTTGCACTCGCCCCAGCCAACTCTCCATCTCCCACACCACTATCATCGACCCAGGACCAGCTGCACAGGCATGGTTCATGACTTCAGAGCTGGGTTGTTGAATCATAATTAGCTCTCCCTGCTGCACCTGCACTACTGATCCAGTGGTCAAGTAGTCCCCTACCAGTCCCATTTGGTCAGCTACTCTCACTGTCCTTGTCACCTTTTCTATGGCGGCCACCTCCTCCTCTGTGACCCACTTCCATTTTGCTTGAGACCTCCACCAGCTGGGCATGTCACCCATTCCCATGCCAAAAGGGGGGGTGCACCTCGGCCACCACTTCCCAACCTGCTCTTGGCCATGCGCCGAGCCAGAAACTAGACGCACCTGTACTGCTCCCCCACCCCCAAGCTGACTATCCCCATGCACTCCAGTCCCCTTGTGAGCAGCTGCCTGGGACATCCTGGCCCCACCGCTCCCGCTTGATTCCCCGAAGCCCTGCATTCCTTTTCCCCGCCCTGCTGCAAGCCTGGAAGGCCTGGCTACAAAACCCTTCCTGCCGCCACCAAATAGATTGAGCGGCAGCCTGTGCTCCGTGTGGGCCCCGTGAGGTGACTTCTTATGAATAATTCCAATACCAGGAATAATTGCAGTTATCTTCTTTATTATCAACCCCAGCATAGTACAGTCACGGCATAAGCTCCCAGCAGCATCTGCCCTAACATTCTATACCAAGCAAGATATACACAGAACTCTGGAAAGAAGAGCAGCTTTAAGATTCTACATATAAAATACATTCTGCATGTTTATTACTCATACACTACACAATCCCCTTTTCTTTTTTTTCACATTCTATACTGACAATAAGAAATTGCCAAAAATAATGGAAAGAAGGAGAGAAGAAACCCCCCGACCCCCAATAAAACAGAAAAATAACCAATGGATATTATTTGCATAAAAATTCATTAAATCTTCTTGGTTTCTTAATAACTCTTCCACAAGACGTTCTCAAATCTGACGAACAACCAGGATCATCTTGGCAATCTTTCTGAATATGTTTGTTTACCAAAACTTCCTCTGACTCATTGGAATCTGCATCATTTTTATTGCTCACAACTTCTCCAACTTCCTTTTCATTCTCTCAACAATTCCATTTCCACTTGGATGATAAAGGGTGGTGAATTTTAGCTTAATGCCAGAAGCAGTAAGGCATTCCACCATTTCTTTGGATTTGAACTTGTTAGACTTGGCACCATTGGCGTGGGTCTCCCTTCCATTTTTTTGCTGTTGCCTCTTATGTTTTGCTGGTTTTAGATGCTTTTGGGCACTGTGCCACTGCTGTTCAGTGCCACAGTGCAAGTGCTCCCTACTGTAAAGTGATGTATGGATTAGTGACTCCATGATTGGATGATTGGTTTACTTGTCAGTCCCTAGTACAGTGCACGGAGTGTGCCCAGGGCTTGTAAATCCAATGCCGCTGGTGGGATTGCAGCACTGGTTGTGCCACCCACAGAAGCGGCTTGTAAAATGTGTCTCAGGCCTGCCATTGCAGAGCCTGTGTGCAGTCTGTGACTGCCATGTCGACTTAGCAAGTGCACCCACTTGCCAGTCCCTAAACCTTCCCTTATCTTCATATCAGACACCCCTAAGGTAGGCCCAAGGGCAGGGTGCATTGTAAGTATAAGGTAGGACATGCCCTGGTGTGTGTGGCATGTCCTAATAGTGAATTACAGCTATTTTCGTTTTTCACTATTGCAAGGCTACCTGTTCTCCATAGGCCAGAATGGGCAGTTTGATTATTACACCTTATAATCCTAACTGACCCAGAGAACATGGTAGAAAAACGAATTTAGTATGCCTGAACTCAGAATGATAAAATACATCTTTTAGTGAAGTTGGTTTTAACATTCTTTGTTTGAAAATACCACTTTTAGAAAGTAGGTATTTTCTTGCCTAAACCATCCAGCTGCCTCTGCTCAGGTTGTGTATTGTGTGTCTGGGTTTGTGAGTGACAGGGGCTGGGGGATTCCAGGAGGCAGGGTGAGTCAGCACTAGGCTGAATAGGTCTGCCTGAAGGAGGATGGGTGGGAGGAGTTGCACCTGGATCTGAATAGGGCTGTGCCTGCCTTCCACAATGCTGGCTCCACCTCCTGCCGGGCGTCTGATGGCTCTGCCCCTCACTCTCAAAGGAAAGAAGGAGTCAGAAAAACAAAGTGCTCCAGGACTGACCAGAACTGGTTTGGACTAGGCAAAGGCCTCTCTGCCTTCAGAGAACAAAGGGAAAAGGTGTATAAAAAGGGGACCCAGACCCCTAGGAAATTAGATCACTTCTGGGAAATCAAGAAACCTGTTGCCAAGGAGAAGAACCGGAGAAGCTGAAGGAGGAGTACTGCCCCTGTGCTGTTTTGCTGATTGGGGTTGGCCTGCAGTGGTTGCTTTCTGCCAAGGACAGGAGAAAAGACTTTGCTGTGCTTTGTCATCTTGAAGAAGGGAATCTCCAAGGGCTTGAACTGAGCTTGCCTCCTGCCTGAAGTCACAGGGACACAAAGACTTCACCCCTTCTGTTTGCCTGCATCTGGAACTGCTGTTTTAGCTGCTAACAGAGGGAAATTGCAACACCGACGCCGGCGAGCGACGCCGTAACCTGCACCGAAGCCGTGGGCACCGCTCGTGAAGAGCACGACGCACCGCCCGACTTGCACCGTAGGCCCGACGCCTGCCGACGCCGTGCGACATCGACTCCGAAGCCGTCATCGAGGCCGCTGCCTGCACCGGAGCCGAGGACACCGCTCGTGGCGCTCACGGCGCACCGTCCCGACTCGCACCGCAGCCCCGACTTCACCGACGCCAGGGCTTCATCATCGCGGAGCCGATCCTCGACGTGGGTGACCCCGAATCCATCGACGCCGCACCATCGTAAGGAACCGACGCCTCGCCGCCATCCGTGACGTCACCTCCCCGACACAGTAAGGAACCGACGCCTCACCTCCCCTGCGCTGCAGTAAGGAACCGAGACATCACCTCCCCTGGGGTCGTAAGGAACCGGCGCCGCCGGCGCCAACGAAGCATCACCTCCCGACGCCGTGCACCGTCTTTGTTTTCATCGAATTCCAGGTACTGTTCTTTGTGGGTCTGCTCGACTCCAGGCCCGACGCCGCGCACCTCGCGGTCGGCGCCGTACTTTGGGATTTCCACCGGTCACGACGTCGTGATAACTCCAAGTGGAGTTATTTGTTGCTACAAGCTTTATTTGATTGACTATCCTATTTTTGAAGATAACGTGAACTGTCTCTATCATTTTAAGTCTATTTTTGATTACAGTATTGTGGATTTTTGCTATTGGGTCTTGTGATAAGTCTATATAAAGATTACTTATTTTTACATAAACAACCTGTGTGGTGTCCATCTGTAGTGTTTTCACTGTATTACTGTATGTGGTCACAAATGCTTTACACACTGCCTCTGAGATAAGCCTGTCTGCTCGTGCCAAGCTACCAGGGGGTGAGCAGGGGTTATTTTAGGAGTGTTTCCCCTTATCCTGACTAGAAGCAAGGGTCCCTATTTGGACAAAGGTGCAAACCATTGCCAACTAGAGACCCCAGTTCTAACATTGGTGGTCAGCGGTGAGGATTTGGACTTGCATTTGTGATTCATATACAGTGATTGGTGTACACTACTAGTGAGTGCAGACCAATACGCAACCACATACTTTTTGATAGGACTTTTTTTCTTTGGAACCTTTATTTTTGTTGAGAACTGCCAATTTTCACCATGAGCAAAAAAGGATCCATTGCACCTGCAGATATTGAATTTGAAGAAGATAGGGTTGATACCTACACTGTGCCAGAACTCAAAGCTGTTTGCAAAAAGTTTAAAATCTCTATGAGAGGCCTCACCAGGAAGGAGGAGTTTCACAAGGCACTGAGAGCCTGGTTGGAAGCACGGAATGCCAGTGGGCAGTCCGAGGAGCCTGTGGAGGAGGCAGAGAATTTAGATGGGCAGCTTGAGGGGCCATTGGGCTTAACTGGGAGGAGAGCGCCTTCCAGGGAGGGCAGCAGTGTTTCTCAAAGGGCCTGTCTCCAGAGGAGCTGGAGGACAGGGACAAAAGCAGGATGCATGAAATGGAGATGGCCAAACTGAAACAGGGAAGCCATGATAGCCTTGAGCATAAGAAATTGGAGTTAGAAAGTAAGAGGTTGGCTATGGAAGAAAAGAAGATGCTTTTAGAGCATGAGAGAGTGGTGAGGGAGCTAGAGCTAAAGGCTAGAAGCCTAGAAATCACTCCCTCTGGTGGCAGCACACCTCCAGTGCCTGTAGAAAGTAGAGTGTACATCCCCAAGGAGGTTATTAAGGATTTCATGAAGGGGGAGGACATTGGGCAATGGTTTAAAGCATATGAGATCGCCATGACATCACACCGGGTCCCTGAGAAGGATTGGGGAGCGGGGTTGTGGGGCCGCTTTGCAGGTGAGGGAAGGAAACCTTGCTAGCCTTGCCCACAGTGGATCAGATGTCCTATGCCCACCTGAAGGAAGCTTTAGTGTCAAGGTATGGGTTAACTCCAGAGCTTTATAGGCAGAAGTTTAGGAACTGCAAAAAGCTGGAGTCTAGTACCTGGGTGGAGTATGTGTCTTATTTTGGCAGAGCATTGGATGGATGGGTGAAGGGTAGCAAAGTAAATGACTTGCAGGAGTTCTATGATTTAATTGCATGGGAGCACTTGTCCAGTAGTTGTTTTCCAGAGCTACGCCAGCACCTTGTTGACAGTAAGCTGACTAATCCTAGGAAGCTTGCTGGGGAGAGCGGACCGCTGGGTCAGTACCCGGGTCCACAAGGGTCTTGTGGGAGACTCCGCCAAAGGTGGGCAGGGTCCCCAGCAGAAGAGTGGGGGGGACAAGGGTAAACAGAAGGAGTTCCAAAAGGGCCCCAAAGTAAACCCCAAGGGAACCAAGGTAAGGGTTCCCAGCCTCCCACTGAGAAAAGACCATGGGTCCCAACAGATAAGTCTGTTCAGAAGGGGCCCAAAGCATGTTTTAGTTGTGGTCAGGTGGGTCACTTTGTAGGAAGTCCCAAGTGTCCCAATACTGTGACCACTGCACCCCCTGGTGCACCACCCCGGCAGATGGCTAGTGTAGCCCTGGGGGAGGAGTTGGGTGCCCAAGGTGGGTGGGGTCCCGCAGAGATGTCCCTGGTCTCTTTAGGAGACAGTGAGATGGTCCCTAGGACCCAGCTGCCTGATAACACTAAGAAATACAGGCAGTGGGTGACCATCAATGGCCATAGGGTGGAGGCTCTGAGAGACACCGGGGCCAGTGTGACAGCTGTCAGTTGTCGGCTGGTGTCTGAGGAGCAGGTGGTCCCCAATGTATTCTACCCTGTAGTTGCCGCTGACAACTCAGAGAGCCACTGCAAGGTGGCCCAGGTTCCCTTTGAGTGGGGGGTCTCAGGTATCCTTCAAGTAGCTGTGAGGCCAGCCATGCCTGTTGACTGTCTGCTAGGCAATGATTTGGAGAGCTCCCCTTGGGCGAAGGTGGAGCGGAGGTCTCATTTGGAGATGTTGGGTCTGCCAGAGTGGGCGTGTGTGACCACTCGGTCAATGGCAGCCGGTAAGGGTATTCAAGAGGACCTGGAGCCTGGAAGAAGGGCCCAGGTGCCTGCCTTAAAGAGAGGAGGCAGGGGCGCGGGAAACCGGCCCCGAAGTTCCCACGGTCCAGGAGGAGGCAGACCTTGAGGGGGATGCCCTGGAACCTACAGGGGAACAAGTGGCTGAACTGGGGGACCTGCCTGAGCTGACCCATTGGCAGCAGGAGGGAGGCCCCTCCAGGGAAGAATTCTGCGAGGAGCAGAAGAAGTGCCCTTCTCTTGAGGGCTTGCGGCAACAGGCTGTAAGCCAGGCAGCAGGTGATCAGTCTGGATCACACTGGATCTACTGGGAGAATGGTCTCCTGTATAGTGAGCCTAAGGTTGCTGAGCCTGGGTCAGCCCGTGTGCTGGTGGTACCCCAGCGCTTCAGAGCCTTCCTACTGGGTCTGGCTCATGATGTGCCTTTAGCAGGACATTTGGGGCAAGACAAGACCTTTCAAAGGCTTGTCACCCACTTTCATTGGCCCCAAATGCGCAAGAGTTCAGATACTCATTGCAGGACCTGTCAGACTTGCCAGGCAAGTGGTAAGAGTGGGAGGAAGCACAAGGCTCCTCTCCAACCTTTCCCTGTTGTCAGCACCCCCTTTGAGAGGGTGGGTATTGACATTGTGGGGCCTCTGGATCCCAAGACAGCCATGGGCAACAGGTTCATCCTGGTCTTGGTGGACCATGCCACCCGGTACCCGGAAGCCATCCCTCTTCGGACAGTGACGGCCCCCGTGGTGGGACGTGCACTGATGGGGATTTTCTCCCGTGTGGGGTTCCCCAAGGAGGTGGTGTCTGACCGTGGTACTAACTTCATTTCCAAGTATATGAAGTCCCTGTGGCAGGAGTGTGGTGTAACCTATAAGTTCACCACTCCTTACCACCCCCAAGGTAATGGGCTGGTTGAGAGATTCAACCGGACCCTTAAAGGCATGATTATGGGTCTGGAAGAACCCATGAGGCGTAAGTGGGACGTCCTCTTGCCATGCCTGCTCTTTGCTTACAGAGAGGTGCCCCAGAAGTCCTTAGGGTTCAGTCCCTTTGAACTGCTGTACGGCCATCCTGTAAGAGGACCTCTGAGTCTGGTCAAGGAAGGCTGGGAGAAAGCTCCCAGGAAAACTCCCCAGGATGTATTTAGTTACATGCTGGCCTTCAGGAACCAGACTCGGCGTTTCAGACAACTCGCTGAGGCGAATCTGGAAGCCAGCCAGGAAGAGATGAAACGTTGGCATGATCAGAACGCCACTCTGATCGAGTTTCAGCCTGGACAAAGGTTTGGGTCATGGCCCCAGTGGAGCCCTGTGCGCTCCAGGATAAGTGGACCGGACCATTTGAGGTGGTGGAGCGCAAGAGTGATGTCACCTACTTGGTGGACTTGCAGTCTCCCAGGAACCCCTTGCGGGTCCTGCATGTGAACCGCCTGAAGCCCCACTTTGAGAGGTCTGAAGTGGGCATGCTCTTAGCAACAGATGCTGGGATGGAAGAGGAGACTGAACCTCTTCCTGATCTCCTGTATGCAAAAGAGCAAGATGGGTCAGTGGATGGTGTGAACCTCTCTCCCACCCTGACCCCGGAGCAGCAGAATGACTGTCGCCAACTGTTGGGACAGTTTTCTGATCTGTTCTCCCTGACTCCCAGTATCACTGAATGGTGCATCCATGATGTGGACACTGGGGACAGTCCTCCTGTAAAGCACAAAACTTACAGAGTGACTGACAGGGTGAGAGCTTGCATCAAGGAGGAGGTCTCCAAGATGTTTGCCTTAGGGGTGATTGAGTCCTCTAACAGTCCTTGGGCCAGCCCAGTGGTCTTGGTCCCAAAGGCTGCCGCGCCTGGTGCCACACCCGAACTCCGGTTCTGTGTGGACTACCGAGGACTCAATTCAGTCACCAGGACTGACGCGCACCCCATCCCCAGAGCTGATGAGCTCATTGATCGGTTAGGGGCTGCCCAGTACCTCAGCACGTTTGATCTAACGTCTGGATACTGGCAGATCGCCTTAACTGATGGGGCCAAAGAGAGGTCAGCATTCTCCACACCAGATGGGCACTACCAATTCCGGGTGATGCCCTTTGGGATGAAGAATGCCCCTGCCACCTTTCAGAGGTTGGTCAACCAGGTGTTGGCTGGGCTGGAGGATTTCAGTGCCGCCTACCTGGATGACATTGCAGTGTTCAGCGCCACTTGGGAGGAACATCTGCACCACCTCTGGGAAGTGTTGAAGGCGCTGCGGAGGGCAGGCCTCACGATCAAGGCGAGTAAGTGCCAGATCGGGCAGGGTTCTGTGGTGTACTTGGGACACCAGGTAGGGAGCGGCCAGGTGGCGCCCCTACAGCCCAAGATAGATACCATCCTGGCTTGGGAACCCCCAAAACCCAGACAGAGGTGAGGGCCTTCTTAGGACTCACCGGGTATTACAGGAGGTTTGTCAAGGGGTATGGCAACATTGTTGCACCCTTGACTGAGCTGACTTCCAGGAAGCAGCCCAGGAAAGTGAACTGGACTGAGGCCTGCCAAAAGGCTTTTGATGCCCTGAAATCTGCCATGTGCACGGCGCCCGTGCTTCAGGCGCCCAACTTCTCAAGGGAATTCATTGTGCAGACAGATGCTTCAGAGCATGGTGTTGGGGCTGTGCTTTCACAGATGAATGAGGAGGGCCTAGACCAACCTGTAGCCTTTATTAGTAGGAGGTTACTCCCACGGGAACAGAGGTGGAGTGCGATTGAACGTGAAGCATTTGCTGTGGTCTGGGCACTGAAGAAGTTGAGACCATACTTGTTTGGGACTCACTTCCGGGTTCAGACAGACCACAGGCCCCTCAGATGGTTAATGCAGATGAGGGGTGAGAATCCAAAACTGTTGAGGTGGTCCATTTCCCTACAGGGGATGGACTTTACGGTGGAACACCGCCCTGGTACAGAACACGCCAATGCTGATGGTCTGTCCAGATTTTTCCGCCTTAGTGATGAGAACTCCCAGGAGGAAGGGTAGTTCTCCCACATTTCAGCTGGAGGGGACACGTGTTAGACTTGGCACCATTGGCGTGGGTCTCCCTTCCATTTTTTTGCTGTTGCCTCTTATGTTTTGCTGGTTTTAGATGCTTTTGGGCACTGTGCCACTGCTGTTCAGTGCCACAGTGCAAGTGCTCCCTACTGTAAAGTGATGTATGGATTAGTGACTCCATGATTGGATGATTGGTTTACTTGTCAGTCCCTAGTACAGTGCACGGAGTGTGCCCAGGGCTTGTAAATCCAATGCCGCTGGTGGGATTGCAGCACTGGTTGTGCCACCCACAGAAGCGGCTTGTAAAATGTGTCTCAGGCCTGCCATTGCAGAGCCTGTGTGCAGTCTGTGACTGCCATGTCGACTTAGCAAGTGCACCCACTTGCCAGTCCCTAAACCTTCCCTTATCTTCATATCAGACACCCCTAAGGTAGGCCCAAGGGCAGGGTGCATTGTAAGTATAAGGTAGGACATGCCCTGGTGTGTGTGGCATGTCCTAATAGTGAATTACAGCTATTTTCGTTTTCACTATTGCAAGGCTACCTGTTCTCCATAGGCCAGAATGGGCAGTTTGATTATTACACCTTATAATCCTAACTGACCCAGAGAACATGGTAGAAAAACGAATTTAGTATGCCTGAACTCAGAATGATAAAATACATCTTTTAGTGAAGTTGGTTTTAACATTCTTTGTTTGAAAATACCACTTTTAGAAAGTAGGTATTTTCTTGCCTAAACTCATCCAGCTGCCTCTGCTCAGGTTGTGTATTGTGTGTCTGGGTTTGTGAGTGACAGGGGCTGGGGGATTCCAGGAGGCAGGGTGAGTCAGCACTAGGCTGAATAGGTCTGCCTGAAGGAGGATGGGTGGGAGGAGTTGCACCTGGATCTGAATAGGGCTGTGCCTGCCTTCCACAATGCTGGCTCCACCTCCTGCCGGGCGTCTGATGGCTCTGCCCCTCACTCTCAAAGGAAAGAAGGAGTCAGAAAAACAAAGTGCTCCAGGACTGACCAGAACTGGTTTGGACTAGGCAAAGGCCTCTCTGCCTTCAGAGAACAAAGGGAAAAGGTGTATAAAAGGGGACCCAGACCCCTAGGAAATTAGATCACTTCTGGGAAATCAAGAAACCTGTTGCCAAGGAGAAGAACCGGAGAAGCTGAAGGAGGAGTACTGCCCCTGTGCTGTTTTGCTGATTGGGGTTGGCCTGCAGTGGTTGCTTTCTGCCAAGGACAGGAGAAAAGACTTTGCTGTGCTTTGTCATCTTGAAGAAGGGAATCTCCAAGGGCTTGAACTGAGCTTGCCTCCTGCCTGAAGTCACAGGGACACAAAGACTTCACCCCTTCTGTTTGCCTGCATCTGGAACTGCTGTTTTAGCTGCTAACAGAGGGAAATTGCAACACCGACGCCGGCGAGCGACGCCGTAACCTGCACCGAAGCCGTGGGCACCGCTCGTGAAGAGCACGACGCACCGCCCGACTTGCACCGTAGGCCCGACGCCTGCCGACGCCGTGCGACATCGACTCCGAAGCCGTCATCGAGGCCGCTGCCTGCACCGGAGCCGAGGACACCGCTCGTGGCGCTCACGGCGCACCGTCCCGACTCGCACCGCAGCCCCGACTTCACCGACGCCAGGGCTTCATCATCGCGGAGCCGATCCTCGGCGTGGGTGACCCCGAATCCATCGACGCCGCACCATCGTAAGGAACCGACGCCTCGCCGCCATCCGTGGCGTCACCTCCCGACACAGTAAGGAACCGACGCCTCACCTCCCCTGCGCTGCAGTAAGGAACCGAGACATCACCTCCCCTGGGGTCGTAAGGAACCGACGCCGCCGGCGCCAACGAAGCATCACCTCCCCGACGCCGTGCACCGTCTTTGTTTTCATCGAATTCCAGGTACTGTTCTTTGTGGGTCTGCTCGACTCCAGGCCCGACGCCGCGCACCTCGCGGTCGGCGCCGTACTTTGGGATTTCCACCGGTCACGACGTCGTGATAACTCCAAGTGGAGTTATTTGTTGCTACAAGCTTTATTTGATTGACTATCCTATTTTTGAAGATAACGTGAACTGTCTCTATCATTTTAAGTCTATTTTTGATTACAGTATTGTGGATTTTTGCTATTGGGTCTTGTGATAAGTCTATATAAAGATTACTTATTTTTACATAAACAACCTGTGTGGTGTCCATCTGTAGTGTTTTCACTGTATTACTGTATGTGGTCACAAATGCTTTACACACTGCCTCTGAGATAAGCCTGTCTGCTCGTGCCAAGCTACCAGGGGGTGAGCAGGGGTTATTTTAGGAGTGTTTCCCCCTTATCCTGACTAGAAGCAAGGGTCCCTATTTGGACAAAGGTGCAAACCATTGCCAACTAGAGACCCCCAGTTCTAACAGAACTGTACTCTATTATCAGTGAGAATGGATGCAGGAAATACTTCTTGTAAAAATACATTGTCTAGGAATTCAATCACTGTTTTGGTATCTACTTTATATACAATGATTAATGCACACCACCTTGAAAACATGTAAATAATGACTCAAATGTATTTAGTGCTGCCATCCTTACAGTTAATAGGTCCCATTATGTCTAAAGCTAATTCCTCCCAAGGCAAGTTTTGGGAACTTATAACACCTTATAGGTCTTTTGTGATTAATCCGCAACTTCGCAACTTACACAAAATCTTACAACTTTCTCAATGGTACTATCAACTCCAGGGCACCAGTATTGATCTTTGAGTCTTCATTTTGTACGCGATAAACCAGAATGACCTTCATGACACAAGTGTATAATTTTGTTTCTTAGTATCCTGGGAGGAATGATCCTTTCTGCCCTTACGAGTAAATTGTCAGAAATAGCTAATTTGTCTCTCACTTTCCAAAATCCTCTTAAGTCATCTCGAATGCATTTCCTGTCTGAATTGCTTCACCCCTCAATCACTTTGGTTTTAACTTCTACCAATGTAGCATTGTCAGAATCTTTATTTCATCCTTTCTGCTTGAACACTGACAAAATACCGTGGTAGTCTTCAGTCGTGGTTCGGGACTGAAGTACTACACTTCCAAGGGATATTAACGGCATCACATCGGCGTCGGTGGAAAACGGACTGTCGAATATTAGTGCTTCCGTTTCCTTCGGCGTGGCCGATTATTCTGGATGCAAGCATCAGATGTTTGGAGGCCATCAAGTCTCGCTGTTCGGGAGCTGGTAAGCGTGCGGTTGCACCACTCGTGGTCCCAACCTTTGGTACAATGCTATTGACATTGTTTTGGAGTTCTTAAAGCGGGCATTTCCTGCACTTTCTGTTCAGGAGGAGAGAGACCTTCATCGCGCTTCAGAAAGGATTTATGCTTTAGTGCTGTGTCTCTACCCGTTGGAGAGACGCACGTTTGCCGTCTCATGCAGGTTGAGGGGACATGGACAAATATTGAGGAGGTGATTATTCATTTCACGTTTTGATCCTTTTTCCCATTGGTGAGTGGCATTGTTTACTCATGCGGGAAGAGGGTAGTGTATTTTTCTGGCATATACACACTATCGACTATTGGCATTATGTACTGGTTACTAATGATTTGAATGCTATGTTGAAATGAGAGGAGATTCATTACCATGATTTGGAGGCTCATACATTTATCATGGTTAGCTGAAGTCTTCTCTGGATATACATACCTATGTCTAGGAGGTGGTGTTATGAGGCAATAGCACACTACTCCGTGTCTTGGGATAACATGATTTTTGTTTTATATTACCTAATTTCAAATAGGAAACTGTGGTAGAGCAGAACCTTTCAGCCTTTTACGGTCACTGTGAAGCAATACTCAGGTTCTCCTGGGTAGGTATCTATATTGTGTAGTGCTTGTATTGTGTACTCTAGTTATGCCAGTGGTAACTTGGAAAATCACCAGAAAGGAATAACTTTCCTTTTGTTATTTCTTGTCCCTGCAGCATATCTAGTATTTAAGTGGCACCTAGAGCATATCTCTGATCACTTCATTCTCGGACGAGTGTTCCTGGTTGCACTGCTGTGATGTTATTTTCCTTAACAGGTAGTTATTCCATTATTACTCATTACAGAAATATAAGGAATAGTTAGTTTTGAGTCGTTTTCTTATGGCATCTTTGTTTGTGTCTTATAGGTCTCCTTCCCTGCAGTCCCCACCCTTTCCTTCTCTCGCTTGATCACTTCAATGTTCTGTGCTATTATAGCAAGTAGACTTGATGCTATCGAGAGGTGGACCATTTTTGAGCATCTTTCCAACCTCGAGGAGAAAATGAATCCGACAGAATAATCGGCCTACAGTTTATCCTCCTCTTGATTGGATTCTATGC
This sequence comes from Calotriton arnoldi, assembly GCA_963921515.1. Taxonomy (NCBI): domain Eukaryota; kingdom Metazoa; phylum Chordata; class Amphibia; order Caudata; family Salamandridae; genus Calotriton; species Calotriton arnoldi. The sequence goes on from CAWUFW010017204.1 coordinate 184,842, forward strand.
TTCATTATGGCTACTTTAGAGGATGTGTTGGCAGCATTACATGTGGTCCAACAAGAATTAGCTGCTTCTAGGGCAGAGACCGCTGCATTACAGTTTAAGGTGGAACGTATGCAGTGAAACCCCTTCGATGTAGGGAGCAGTTCACCTTTGCATACATCTCCCATTACAGTAGAGATACCCATGCCCATACCATTAGCACCCCCAGAAAGATATTATGGAGATGCAAACAAGGTACAGGTGTTTATTACACAAATAATGTTGCATTTTACTTGTAAAACCAAAGTATTTGCAACCAACCATGCAAGAGTAGCCTTCCTTATATCTTATTTGGCAGGGGACGCTGCTCAATGGGCAGTTCCGTTAGTTCAAAGAGATGACCCCTCACTTTACGATTGGGAGGCTTTTAAGGCGGAGTTCAAAAATATATTCGATAGAAGAGAACACACCCGGTCAGCAGATCGAGAACTGTTAGAACTCCGACAAGGCAACAAGGAGCTGTTGGTTATCTGACTGCATTTTAAAGATTAGTGGCAGAAACAAATTGGCCAGAGAGAAAAGCAGTTTGCTATCTTCTATTTAAGAGATGTCATTAAAGACATCCTGGCGCAAATAGACCCACAGCCTACTTCTTGTACGGACCTGATTAACCTAACTTTACAATTAGAACATCGGATGAACAACAGAAAAGGGGATAACAAACGTAAAGAGCGATCATTACCTAGGTTCGAACGTCCTAAAAACAGCGAAAACCCCTTAAAGATGAGCCACAAATCCATGAAGATAGGAACCATAAGAGCTTCATTAACCCCGGACGAAAGAGAACTTCGCAGAAAGAACTGACTTTGCTTGCATTGTGTCAAGTAGGGGCATTTCATACGAGATTGTATGCTTAAACCACATAACAGCAGAATGGGGTTCAAAAGAAATGAGATAACAAGTAACAAAAAAGATTTGGAAAATTAACAGGCTCGAGAGAGAGAGAGAGAAAGGAGGGGAACCCTCAAGCAGTAGTTTTATCTCTTCATTGGACGCCGTCGAAGCTATTGATCAAAGACGTTTTTTTTATATTAACATCAGGATAAAAACAGAAAAGAAACGGCAAGAAACACAAGCGCTGCTGGATTCTGGGGCCACAGGTACATTTATGGATGATGTAGTAGCCAAGAAACTAGGAGTAGCATTACGGAGGAAAACCAAGCCTGAAACAGTCATGCTGTAGATGGGAGAGTTCTGGATTCCGGACTGTTTTATTATGTAACAAATCTGTTGGAAGTTTTATGTGAATCTGTTCATATGGAAAGAATAGAGTTCAACATTATTAAGGCGCCTCAATACGGAATTATCCTTGTGCTTCCGTGGCTGCAAAAACACAATTCAAGCATCAATAGGACGGAAAGAACCTTGGTCATGGAATCTGAATATTGTCCAAAGAATTGCATTATGCATCCCAGTTTGCCTTCTCAAGCATTATCTTAAGGGCATTGGATCGCCACTGCGGCGGAAAAGGATACAGTGTTGCCAGAGCAATATATGGAATACAGAGAGGTGTTTAATGAGATACAAGCAGAGGTATTGCCTCCGCATCGCCCATATGATTGCCAGATAGATCTAATACCTGGAGCTGTGGTGCCTTGCGGAAGAATTTATGCTCTGAAAGGAAGGAAAATGAACATCTACGACTTTACTTGGAAAAATACCTAGCATTGGGATTCATACGTCCTTCCAAATCACCGGCGGCCTCGCCTTCGATTTTCATTCCTAAAGCCAACAGAGAGCTACGCACTAGTATTGACTTCCGAGCGTTGAACAACATCACCATCAAGAACAGATACCCCTTACCATTAATTCCAGTCTTATTGTAACAGGTAAAGAAGGCAGCAGTGTTTACCAAACTTGACCTAAAAGGAGCCTATCATTTGGTGCGGATGAGGTCTGGGGACGAATGGAAGACAGCATTTAAAACACGCTACGGGTTGTATGAATATTTGGTGATGCCGTTTGGCTTGTGCAACGCCCCTGCTGCATTTCAGTTCTTTCTCAATGAAGTATTGAGAGAGTTCTTGGACCGCTTCGTAGTTGTATATATAGATGACATCCTGATCTATTCGTCCAAGGAAGAACAACACATTCAACATGTCAGTTCTGTTTTAAAGGCCTTGAGAGAAAACAACTTGTTTTGCAAACTGAGTAAGTGTGAGTTCCATGTAACTACAGTAGAACTCTTGGGAGTAATGCTCACACCAGTCGAACAAGAGATGGCAGAGAGAAAGATATTGGCGGTCAAGGAATGGCCATAACCTCAGAACATAAGGGATATGCAATGTTTTTTTGGATTTGCCAACTTCTACCACCGATTCATAAATCAGTTCTCCAGAATGGTGACCCCCATCACCAGGTTATTGCGAAAGAAAACAAACTTTCTTTGGACAGATGAAGCACAGTCAGCTTTTGAAGAATTAAAACAAGCATTCATCTCTGCACCAGTATTAGCCCACCCTGATCCAGATCGACCATACATTGTGGAGGCGGATGCTTCCAAAGTGGCCATCGGTGCTGTGTTGTCCCAACGCCATGTATCCACAGGACAAATGCATCCCATCGCGTATATGCCACGGAAGCTGAATGAAGTGAAAAGGAATTACACCATTGCTGAAAAAGAATTGCTGGCCATAAAGACAGCATTTTCTGAATGGCGACATTTCTTGTTGGGAGCCAACAATCAGGTTACTGTGTACAAAGATCACCGAAACCTCCAATTTATGAAGTCTGCCAGACATTTGACGCCAAGACAACTACGTTGGATGTTATTCTTTGAAGAATACAATTTCGTTGTCACCTTCAGACCAGGCAAGGAGAACAAAAAGGCAGATGCCTTAACACGACAAGTGTTGGTAAAAGAAGAAGAAGAAAAACAAGAACATGCCATAATAGATCCACAGAATGTCATTTGTACAGTACAAACAAATACCGTTTTACGTGATGTGGCACGTGGGATACAAAACTTCAGATGGAGGACCTGGTTAAAGAGACATGCTGAGTGGACCATGATGAAAGGACTTCTTGTGAAAGGTAAACAGATGTTGATCCCCACAAAGACATTACAAAAACAAGTGTTCCAATGGTGTCACGAGATACCCAGCGCAGGACACAACGGAACAAAGAAAACCCTGGATCGAGTTACTAGACAGTTCTGGTGGCCATCCATGTGCAGAGACATAATGTTATGGATAAAGGGATGTGAAATATGCATGCAAATGAAAGCCGATCATACCAAACAACAAGGTTTGCTACAACCTCTACCCACCCCAGAAGCACCATGGGAACATATATCCATAGATTTCGTTGTGGGCCTTCCTAACAACCATGGATGCACAGCTGTTGTAGTAGTTGTAGATTTTCTCACAAAAATGGGACACTTCATAACCTGTAAACAGATCCCCACAGCAGGACAATTGGCTAAGTTACTTCTAGTTCACATAGTTCAATTACATGGACTCCCGAAGAAAATTGTATCAGATAGAGGTACTCAGTTCACAGCACAATTCTGGAAGGTGTGGTGCTCGGCGCTACAGATCACAGTGGTTCTCTCCACGAGTTTCCATCCCCAAACCGATGGCCAGACAGAAAGGCTAAATCAGACCTTGAAACAATACTTATGTTGCTATGTAGATAACAATACTGAGCAGTTGTGGTTGGCAGAAATTGCATACAATAGTTCCAAACACAGTTCTACGCAGTTAACACTGTACTACAGCACGTATGGTTTCCATCCCGCTTCCTTCCATTCTTACATCCCTGTCACACACATTCCCTACCAGAAGTGCAAAATAGGGTGACACACATCCAAGACACGTTAAGAGAGACTCAAAGAAACTTAAGAATAGCAAAGTGGAATTACAAGAAAGTAGCGGATCAACATCGCAGGCCCAGTCGGCTATACAAAAAAGGGGATGTAGTATGGTTGTCTACTAAAAACATCCAGTTTAAAAGACCTAGGGGCATATGTACAAGGAGTTAACACCGCCGTAGTGCCAATTTTTTGACGTTACAGCAGCTTTTTTTATTGCGGTTTTTACAAGTTGCCGCTAACCGCAGTTAGCTGCAGTTTTCCGGCGTAAACGTGCGTTTTTCGGATCACCAGTTCTGTTAGTGGGACTTAACGAAAATGAGATGCAAGGTAGGCGTTCCCGTGCAAAAACTGCCACTAACCCCACTTCGCGATATTTACAAGGAATTCCTTGTATGGTGCAAAACCCCAAAAACTGCCTCTAACTCCAGTTAGAGGCAGTTTTTTAAGACCAGAAAATAGCTGATCTTAAAAATGGTGCAAACACTTGGGGCCTCATTTCAATCAATCAATCAATCAATCAATCATGTCACTTATAAAGCGCACTACATACCCGCGAGGGTCTCAAGGCGCTGGGGGAAGAGGGGGGTGGTGCTGCTACGCATTGATTGATTGATTGATTGATTGATTGATTGATTGAATGTGGCACAGGGTTTCACAAGGTCACTCGTATGCCGAGATTCATCACTTTGCAAATACGGCGCAACGTGGTGCAAGAATCACGCTGCAAGTATATCAAGAAAATGATGCACCGGTGGGGTAAAACTGTCAAAAGGGGCTCATGATTAAGCCCCCCTGTCTTTTTACTCTAAGTTGGCGCACAATGGCTGCCATGCGCCAACGCAGGCACCCTTGCGCCATGGTGCAAGGGTGAATGTGTTACGGATTTGACTGATGCTGTGGCTCCATCTCTTCTTGAGATGTCTGCAGGTGGGGTTGGATGAGTGAAGGACGGAAGTGAACCAGTTGGCCTTCTTGGAGTGTTGTTTGCCTGTTCTTTTCTTGAGGGGTGCCAGGGTGTTGGCGCAGTTGGAGATCCATCAGTGGAGGTTGCTCGCTGCGGTGTTGGTGTCTGTAAGCGTTGGTGGTGCTGAGGGAGTTGAAGGGAAGTTCTTCGGTGGCCTTGATCCAGCCGCGATGTGGGTGCAATGATGGCGATGGTGTACGGTGGGCGTGGTGAAGGTGTGATCTAAACAATGATGGTCAGTACAAGAGACTCCTGTGGTGTTGCTGTAGTTGAAGTTCCCGCTGGTGGAAAAGACGGGTTCGAGCGTGTGTCAGGCTATATGGGTTGGTGCGGTGACAAGCTGCTTGAGTCCGACGTTGGCGAGGTTCCCCAGGAGGGGGGTGGTGTTCTGGTCACTGGGGTTGTCCAGGTGGAACTTGACGTCTCCGAGTAGGATGTAGTCGGTGGATGGGAGAGCCTAGGGTGCGATGAGGTCTACAATGGCATCGGTGAATGGGGGTTCATGGTCTGGGGTGCCTGCAGATGAGGGTGCCGCAGAGGGTGGTGTTGGAGTTGGTCCAGATCTGAAGTGGAGGTGTTCCATGGTCACCGTCGGGTCATTAGAGTGCATGGTCAGTTGGAGTGTGCCTTTTTTTAACAATGGCAATGCCTCCTCCTGGCCGCTCGGGTGGTCCGTGTGGGTGAATTTGTAGCCGTCGTGGATGGTGATAGCGATGTCTGGAGCAGAGGTTGGTCCAGGTTTCCGTGAAGAAGGCGATGTCTGAAGAGGTGGCGTCGATGAGGTCCCAGATTTCTGTTGCGTGTTTGTGGAGGGACCGCACGTTGAGGAGGATGCAATTGAGCCGGTCGGCTGTGCTTTTGGTCGGGTGGGCGGCAGGAGGCACTGGTTTGCTGATGTGGCAGAAGGTGCGTTTGCAGTTTCGACAGGCTCAGGGTGCAAGACAATTTTACAGTGTTGCTAGATGGCAGGCGGTGTGGCATCCAGTGTTGATGGCGAGGAGGGTGCTGGCGGTCCAAGAGGAAGGGTCTTTGGTGCTGGGCGTGGTCCAGGGGACAGGCTTGCCTTTGGCTCACCAGTGGTACACCAGCTGCGCATGGCCGCACAGCGGCTGCCATTATGTAGTGCTGCGGGGGGACTGGACAGCTGGGAGGCGGGAAACGGGGGAAAGGACTCTGGAGGGGGCGGGGACGCAGGGGGAGCAGGGGTTGTAAATATATTTGTAAAAAATTCTTACCTCGAGGCAGGGTCCTGCGTCTTCTGTGCTCCTGCTCTCCTGAGTCTGCTTCCAGGAACAGGAGGCAGGCAGCCAGGCCCCCTCCCCTAAGCTAATCAAAATGCTGCAATACGGCATTGTGATTGTTCTTGAGCACCATGCCAAGGCATCGGCCAGGGGCTGGAGAGGTGGGCATGTTCTCCATGCAGGCTGTAATGCAGCCTGCATTGCAAGCAGGGATGTGCGCATGACTGCTTTGGGTGGCCTGAGAGGGACGACCAAACAGTCATTGCACACTTGAGTGTGCATACCACTCCACCCCTGCCCTGCTCTGTGAGTAGAGCAGCCACACCCACCCTCCTGCCTGCAAAAGGAACATAGCATGAATACATCAGAAAGTTATCATAATGTTATGTTTCCTCTTCTTGCACTGCTTGAAAGCAGTGGGGCGACGCTCTTCCGCCATAGCGGATAAGCCACCACTGGGGGTGTGTCACCCACAGGTGCTAGGCCTGGGCCCGACTCGACCCCCGGGCCTCATCCACTACGAGTCCCACCTTCTTCTCACCTGGACATTGACACCGTGGCGCAATCCGCTCCACTCTCTAAATCTGTGACTCAGCCAGCAGGAGCCTCAGCCAGGCGGGATTTCACAAGCCAGGGTACAGCAGTCGCCGTCCAGTCCACTGGAGAACCGCCCGATGCAGGTGATGCAACAGGGCCCCCTTAGGCGTGAAGTTGCAGCGCTTCCGCCACACAAGTTTGGCGCAGATCAGGGGCCTCACCCTCCACAGCGTCCGGCCAGCGCAACATCCTCCGACCTGTGATGCAGAGAGGCGCGGCCCACCATTGGTAATCTCCTCCGTGTACCCCGGTGTAGTGGTGGCACTTGGTATGCGATGCAGACCTCCCTACATTAGTGCGCAGAAGCGCCTCTACCATTCACAGCTCCAAGGGACACCAGGCGGTCTTCTCACACAGGTCAGCAATGTGTCTCCATGCGACCTGGCAGACTTCACCACCAGGTAAGGGCGATCGATGAAGCCTCAATATCTACCACCACGGCCCAGCAACTCCACAGCACCTCCGCATCCCACTCCGGGTCCCAGACGCAGGCCCACCGAGGCCTCCGGGCCCCCGGCACTGTCAGCGCTTTCAAGGTTTTGGATGTCATGGTGTTGCAAGGAGTGCGCAATGATAAGTGATGCATCACTGGTTTTGCCCTGCGATGCGCCACTTTTCATGATTGTAGCCCTGGATTTCCTCTTCCCCTGGGACTCTGGCTGGTCATCCTGGCTGTTGGGGTGATTGGGGGGGTTGTTGATCTGTGTTGCACTTGGCTGCTCCAATCTGCATTCCATTGGTTTTGTTTCCTATTTTTCATTGGAGGTGGACTTACAGGCTATTTTGCCTCTAGAGGCAAAAAAAGTCATGTTGGGCTGACTAACGTGAGTTTTTTGCCCGCAAATTGGCCTTTCGGCAGTTTTCGCCCGCTAACGCCAGAATTTGTATCGCCTTCATTCTAGTGTTAGCTGCAGTTTTCACCGCGGCTATCTGAAACTATTGACATCTAGCGACGTATTGTAAATACATCGATAACAGGGCAATAGTTTTTGGTGATAGGCCGCATTAAGAAAATTGCCTCTGACTAACGTTAGCGTTAGTTAGCGGCAATTCTTGTACATATCCCCCCTATTGCATTTAATCCAAAATACATAGGCCCCTATAAGATACTTAAGTGTATAAATCCATTGGCGGTTAATTTACACATACATACAGTTTTCCACGTGTCTTTGCTTAAGCCCTCCATCACTCCAGTGAAGAAGCAACGTATTCCTATGTGGGTGAATGGTGAGAAGGAATATGAAGTCCAAAAGATCCTAGATACCAAAGTGAGAGGCCAACAGAGATGGTATCTGGTAGCCTGGAAAGGATACGGACCAGAAGAGAACTCTTGGGAACCAGCAAGGAGGGGTACATGCTCCTAAGTTAATAGCTGCCTTTCATAAGAAGTACCCACAAAAACCTTGACTATGTCAGAGTTCTCGTGAAGAGGGATGTACTGTCAGAATCTTTATTTCGTCCTTTCCCCTTGAACACTGACAAAATACTGTGGTAGTCTTCAGTCACGGTTCGGGACTGAAGTACTACACTTCCCAGGGATATTAGCGGCATCACGCTGGCGTCGCGGAAAAACAGAAGGTCGAATATTAGTGCTTCCATTTCCTTCGCCGAGGCCGATTATTCTGGATGCAAGCATCGGATGTTTGGAGGCCATCAAGTCTCGCTGTTCGGGGGCTGGTAAGGGTGTGGTTGCACCACTAGTGGTCCCAACCTTTGGTACTAAATTGGGACATTGTTTTGGAGTTCTTAAAGCGGGCATTTCCTGCACTCTCCGTTCAGGAGGAGAGAGTCCTTCATCTCGCTTCAGGAAGGATTTATTTGGGATACTAAAATGCTTTAGTGCCGTGTTCCTCCCAGTTGGAGAGACGCACGTTTGACGTCTGATGCGGGTTGAGGGGACACAGACAAATATTGAGGAGGTGATTATTCATGTCACGTTTTGATCCTTTTTCCCGTTGGCGAGTGACATTGTTTACTCATGCGGGAAGAGGGTAGTGTATTTTTCTGGCATATACACACTATCGACTATTGGCATTACGTAGTAGTTACTAATGATTTGAATGCTATGTTGAAACGAGAGGAGATTCATTACCAAGATTTGGAGGCTCATACATTTATCGTGGTTTGCTGAAGTCTTCTCTGGATATATATACCTATATCTAGGAGGTGGTGTTATGAGGCAATAGCACACTGCTCCGTGTCTTGGGATAATATGATTTTTGTTTTATATTACCTAATTTCAAACAGGGAACTGTGGTGAGAGCAGAACCTTTCAACCTCTTACGGTCCCTGTGAAGCAATGCTCAGGTTCTCCTGGGTAGGTATCTATATTGTGTAGTGCTTGTATTGTGTACTCTAGTTATGCCAGTGGTAACTAGGAAAATCACCAGAAAGGAATAACTTTCCTTTTGTTATTTCTTGTCCCTGCAGCATATCTAGTGTTTAAGTGACACCTAGAGCATATTTCTGATCACTTCATTCTCGGACGATTCTGAGTGTTCCTGGTGTGCACTGCTGTGATGTTATTTTCCTTTACAGGTAGTTAGGGAATAGTTAGTTTTGAGTCTTTTTCTTATGGCATCTTTGTTTGTGTCTTATAGGTCTCCTTCCCCACAGTCCCCACCCTTTCCTTCCCTCGCTTGATCGCTTCACTGTTCTGTGCTATTATAGCAAGCAGATTTGATGCTATCAAGAGGTGGACCATTTTTGAGCATCGTTCACGAGGAGAAAGTGAATCCGACAAGCATCCTCCTTATCAGCATCTAACCATTCTTCATGGGTTATGCTATCATAGTTAATGTACTTGGAATACATTGGCAACAGAATAATCATTCCATAAATGAATGTCAATTTCTGTTAAAGGTAATGCTAATCTGCTAAGACAATCCGCAGTAACATTCTTTTCTCCAGGGACATACTGAATGTCAAATAGAAAATACTGTAATATCATTGAGAATCTGGCAATTCTAGCTGTTGCTCTGGCTAAACCTACAGTGGTTAACAATTTTGTGAGGGGTTTATGGTCAGTTCTTACCATAAATGTTCTTGCCAATAAAATTTTTCGAAAATGCTCTAAAGACCAAATCACTGCCAACGTCTCCTTTTCAATAACAGAGTATTTCCCCTCCATTGGGGTGACTGATCTGGAAGCTAAGGCAATGACTATCTCCCGTTTGTCATCATTTAACTGGCTGAGTACTGCAATGGTGTACGCATTGGGATAAAAACCTTGCAGATTAGGCACTTTGCTGATAGCGTCCTTAATAGAACAAAAAGCTTGCTGACACTCATCTGACCATAAGAAGCTGACTTTGCTTTTTAGTAAACTCCTCGTGACATGAGTTTTTTCCTAAAAAGTATTTACAATTTTTGAATAAAATTCAGCTAAACTCAAGAATGACCTTAAGTCATACTCAGATTTGGGAGCTGAAACATCAACAACTGCCTTAATAAGTTTTTCCTTTGGTTTTATTCCTAGGCCACTAATTTCATGTCCTAAATAAATTACATTTTTTCAGCAAATCTGCACTTTGAAATTGCAGCAGTGACACCTCTTTGATTAAGTACATATAATTATTTTCTCAATCTTTCATCATGCTCTTGTACATTATGCCCCATCACAAGAATATCGTCCTGGAAAAACACAATCCCTGCATATCACCAAACAATTGTGACATCAGTCTTTGAAAGACTGCAGCAGCAGAGGCCAGTCCAAAAGGCATGTGGCGAAACTGATAGCAACCAAACGTGGGGCAAAAAGCTGTCACACTTCTACTAGAAGGATGCAAAGCAATTTGGAGATACGCCGTGGAAAGGTCTATGGTGGAAAACCATTTAGCTCCTTGGGTCAATGACAGCCGTTCATCAATTCTTGGCAATGGGAATTAGTCCACCACAATGCTGTCATTGAGACTCCTGAGGTCTACACATAGACAAATATTTCCATCAGCCCGTCTTGCAATCACTAATGGAGAAATCCAATCGGAAATCCCAATAGGTTAGATAATACCAGTTATCTGTACCTTATTGAGTTCTCTCTTTACCTCATCTTTAACATTTATGAGAATATTATGTACTTTGTGTATTTTTGGTACTGCATTGCTTTTTACTCTGATACGATGAGTGAATCCGTCAAGTTTTCACACCTTACTGCTGAATACATCAGTAAATTCATTATGAACCCAATTCTTAGTGCTCTCACCCTCACAAGCAACAAGAACTATTTTCTGGACTGTTGCGATCAAGGATGATGTGTAAAACTCTTTGGTCCTTCCAACCCAAAACGGATGGAACCTCTGCAGCTATATACAATTTGCAAATAGCTCTACGATTCTTGAACTCAAAAACTAGCAATCTATAACACAACATGTCTATTTTATCACAAGGGAAACCTTCTGGAAGAACATCAGTAGGTTCAATATGTGAGCCAACAACCCCCACAAATTTACTTTCCCAAACAGTGTGCGCAATAATTGTAAAGGGTGAACCTGAATGCAACCTGCAAAGGAATGCCTCCAAAGTTAATAGTACTCATAGGTTTGTTTCTGTCAGAACCTTTGATGTTGAGAACAACACTTTTCTTTTTACTCTCCTTGTAAGGATGGACCTGAACAGAATCATCAGTATCATCATCAGAGGAGTTTGAGTCAGTTTCAGTGAGGCAAGAAACCCTCATGTTTTCCTTCCCTTCCTTCTGCAAACGTTCACAATATGACCTACAATACCACACTCTAAGCATTTTGCTGATTTGGCTGAACATCTTTCAGATCTAGCATTATGTGTTTTACTACCACAACGGTAACAAGAAAAAGTTGTGGTTTCAACTTGCTTTTCTTTGATTGTGGGTTTCACCACACTATTGAGATTAAATTTGTTTTTTGCGTATGTGCTTTTTCCTTTTTTTCCTCCTGAAATATTGTTAAGCATCGGTGAATCATTCTGCGCAGAAATTGCTTTTGGAGCACCTCTCTGATAATTCTGCTTTTTTCACCAATGCTATGACCTCCTTTAAGCTAGAATTACCTTCAGTCATGAGTCTATTTTGAATTCCTTTGTTTTTAGTGAACACCACAATCTGGTCTCGAATTAATTCATCATGCAACATTCCAAATTTGCATGTGGCTGCTAACGTTTTAAGAGCAGAAACATACTCTTCAATCGATTTATGCTGGTGTTGCTTTCTTTTAACGAAAGCATGTCTAGCAACAGTAATACACACCGTAAGCGAATAATGCTCACACAAATCTAAAATGGCACATTTAAAACCATCTATGTCACCAGCTCTTTCTGGTTTTTGTATTTGGTTGTAGAGTCTAAGGCCTTCAGGACCTAAAAAATGCATAAGAATTCTTTTTTCCTTTCAAGAGTTAAAATGCTACCTTTGTCTTCCAAAGTAGCAATATAGTTTAAAAAGTATTCCATCCAATCCACCCATTTTATAATAGGATCATCAGAACTAGTTAGAATTCTTTTGGCGTGTTTAAGGTAATGCCCACATTTGCATTTACTGTACTTGTGGAGGTAAATCTAGCATTGGTATCCATAAAGCTAATGATTGAAATGGAAAGTCATAAAAAATGAATTGGAAAGCGAAAATAGATTGTTCTTTTAAGTATAAAAATGGAACTTCCGTGAAGTACTTTTCAGAGAAAAGGTAGCTAGTGCGGTGTACAGTTACCATGCTGTATTTCCTTGTACCCAGAAAACAAACACCCGATCAAGATGACTGCATGCAAAGGTCATGCTGTGTGACCTCGTAACATCCTGTGCTTGCCCCAGAATGCACAGCGCGATGCGCGATGTAGGCGCATGCCGACACGAACCTCAGGAGGAATGGGTACGTGCAGAGAATTGCAGGTGAAGGCCTTTCAAATCTCGTGGAGCCGGCCACACACTGCTCGAGGAGGTATGTTTTTGAATGTACACCAGGCTGTTTGAAATGGTATATGCAGTACTAACAGCTTTGTGCAGAAAACAGTAAAACTATCACCAACCTCAAACAATGCATAGGGGAATGTAACTTCCCGATTTAACTTGCAATGTTGTAATCCTTAAAGAGGCCTCCCGGTTTTTAAAGTTGATTGCACAATCGGCAGTAGGCTTAGAAATAGAAATGGAATCCATCCAAGTGAAGGCTTTTACACGAAGTGGGTCCAGGGTTGATAACTGTCATCTTGTCGCCAAATTAATGTAGTGATTTCTTATTAATAATTCTAATACCAGGAATAATTACAGTTATCTTCTTTATTATCAACACCAGACTAGTATAGTCCCATGATCCGCGCCCAGCAGCATCCGCCCTAACATTCTATACCATGCAACATATACACAAAACTCTGGGACATAGAACAGCTACAAGATTCTACATATTAAATACATTCTGCATGTTGACTACTCATATACTACACCCCGCTTACCTCCTGGGCAGGTGCCACCTCACGCCAGCACCCTGCCATCGCACTCTTCCGTGCTGCATCCCACTGTAGCGGCGCATGAATGACCTCGCATGCGGCCGGTACGGGCCCTGATAACTGCTCGGCCCCCGGGTTAGCCTCCTCTGATTCACCGGGTACGTCGGACCTCCCTGCCTCCATCATGAACCCTACTCGCCGGCCCATCGTGCCCGTCCTCCCCGCGCCCTTGACTCCATCTAAATTTTTTATTAAAGCCACCCGGCGAGGCCTCTCTACCCTGGAAGGGTGGCAAACCGGGGCAGCATCACCTCTGTTCTCCTCACCTCATGGGGTAAGCCCCTCTTTTTTAATTTTAATTTTTGGCAGCCAGCAGGTGAGGACCTTCAGGCTGCCCGCTGATCTCCTTGCCAGCCACAGCCTCCCAGGGACCCACGCCTGATCCAACACTCCAGGAAGCAGGAGGCCCGACCTTCCTTCAGCCTCCAATGTAAGAATGGCATCAACGACCCTCTTACACAGGTCACTCGCCATGCTGCCCTCAGGCCTACCCTGGGAAAAAAATGTATTGCACCCTTTTGACCGACGTGCTGATTATCTAAATCGCACTGAGGGTCACTCTCATCTCCTCCTAGCCCCGCCCCTTCATGTTAACCTCCAATACCTGGCTCCCTAGGACCTAACAGCACCACATGCCTGAAAAGCCTGGGGTTGCAGGGCTAAACGCCCAGCCTCCCAAACCCCCATTAACAAATATTTCAGCCACTATGCTGTTTAATTTACCAACATCAGAAGGATGACAGTTCGCACTGGTATTCCCAGAATTTAACTCTGGACCACTTATGCCACAGGTGAGCGTTTACCTCTAAACCATATGCTCTATCATCTCTAGCAGCCGGTGAAATTGTGATTTTATCCAAGAGTAATACTAATTTCTGCTAAGTGGCCGCGAAGCCAGTCGTAGGTTTTTAGTCAACAACACTCCGCATTATGTGATATTAAGAGCGATGCACAATTTTATAAAAGTGAAACTCCACGTCGGAGAAAGCAAGTTTCGCAAGTAGTGAAAATGTCTGTCTGTTTCCGAAAATAAATTCGGTAAATCTCTTTTGCTTTTCTCTTGTTTTAATGTGGCAAATAAATATTCCATGGTTCATATTCACACCCAACCATATCTGCTCAATTCCACCATGCACGTGAGACCTCTATAGGGAATTTGACTTTTGTGTTTACCTTGCAAGCATGGACAAAAGATAATTTAGTATGCACACTACCATAGGCTAAAAAAACGCCAGCTCTGGCTTAGGACGTTGCACATGACACGGAGTCATTTGGCAGCTGAGTGCAAGTGCTTTATATCATAGATCTTCATCAAAGCTTAGGAAGGGAAACCATTGAACGGGGCTAGTGGGGGCTGTACAGAAAGGTTGCCATTGCTTGGCAATTTTGCTTCTTACGAACCTCTACTAGTTTAGGAATACATTTGACATTATTCCAGGTACAGCTTGGAGCAGTAATTGTTTCACCCTGCCCAGTGATTTCAACCTTCTTTTTTAGTGACCCAATAGACACTGTGCCTTTGAAACTGGTCATCAGCTCTAGTTCTTAAGAAGTTATTCAAAAGTATGTCAGAGTAGATTCACAACATTTTCATGCAGCTTAGCAAAGTAGCAAAGTTGCTGCGCTGCATTACATGAAAGGGAAAGAGCAAAACAGCGCCGTACCTACTAAGGTATGATGCTGTTTTCCTCTCGCCCTGTGCTGGTATACTTTAGGCTGTCAGGCACAAATGCACATACCTTTGCACCGTGGTGCAAGGCTATATGCGCTCTGTTAAGCATATGGGGGCTTATTTACAAGCCCCTTGCGCCACTTTTGCGTCACTTTTCCCATGTTAAAAGTGACGCAAAAGTGGCGCAAGGGGCTTGTAAATCTGCCCCATGGTCTGTACTGGAAGTCGTTGCTTCCAGGGCAAAAACTATACTTTAATGCATTCCCCACTTTGTATGTGTGCTGTTCAGTGCAGCACACATGCATAGCTGAAAAAATATGAAGACTTTTGAAAGTTGCTCCACTGTTATGCCTGCCTTGAGAAGGCATACTTTTTGGTGTATATCCATGTCTGCAAATGTAAGTAAATGGGGATTTGCATCAGAAGCCATGAGTGGTAGCATGGGACTGCCCATGTACCACCAATGGTACACTCCCTTGAGATAAAGTAGCATAAAATTGTGCATTACGCTACTTTAAGTTACTTTATGATAATTTCCAGTGCAAATCATGATCTGTGTTAGAAAGCAAATCCCACCACACTTTGCGCTGTGTTCACAAATCCGGCATAAAGTGTAAATCTGGCTGTCATTTTCTCCAACTAATTAAGCTGCTAGGCAGTTCCATGTCTTCAAATCCTAATTAGTTGTGGATTTTTAGGTAACTAATTAGCTAGTGTTAGAAATTGGGCTACTGGTTGATTGGAGTGGGAGGCCCTGGTAGCTTGGCAAAGAGAAGTCAGGCTGAACTTAGAAGCAATGTGTAAAGTATTTATGCCACACTTCAAACAGAAAAACAGTGAGGACACCACACAAAAAATCCCACACTAGGTTAGAAATATAGAGCAAAATGTAATAAATCAAACAAGACCAAAACCACAAAAATCCAATCAGTAGAACCGGAGTTATGAATTTTTAAAGAATAAACTGCAGTATAGCGCCAAAAAGCATAAAGCGCCAATCGCAGCTATCTGGTTGCGCTAGACCGGGTCAAAGTAAAAACTTCAGGCTGACCGCAATGGAGTGCAGGTCGGATATCGTCCCACATTAGTCCTGCTGAAGTTTTACCTTTTCAAGCTTTGTGCCAAGAGTCCTGTTCGTGTTGGAGAGGGTCACGAGGAGCAAGGAGAGCGTCGTGGGTGGTGGTTAGTGTGGCATGAGGAGCAGGCCGGGTATCCCAGATGGGCGGGCTGGTGCTTTGCGTTGGCACTCTGCCCTCTGGACAGTCCAGGGCCTACCCTAGCGGTGACATATGTATTAAAAAGCAAGGTTTGAGCATGGCAAAAGGTTTATTTTGCCAGTTTGAAATAGCAGTTTAAACTCCAGACACAGGCTCTCCAATGGCAGATCTGAGACATGTTTAAAGGGCTACTGAACTTGGTTGCACAATCACAGCTGCAGGCCGTCTAGTAGCATTTAATTTACATGCCCTGGGCACACGTAGTGCACTTTCCTAGGGACTTAGAAGTAAATTAAATAAGCCGATTGCGTATAAGCCAATGTTACTATGTTTTAAGCAGAGAGCACAAGCACTCTATCACTGTTTGGCAGTGGTAAATTCTGCAGAGTCCTAAGCCCAGCAAAAACAGGTGGCCTGA
The DNA here is from genome assembly GCA_963921515.1 of Calotriton arnoldi. Classification (NCBI taxonomy): domain Eukaryota; kingdom Metazoa; phylum Chordata; class Amphibia; order Caudata; family Salamandridae; genus Calotriton; species Calotriton arnoldi. Next base: position 201,271 of record CAWUFW010017204.1, read on the forward strand.
AGGCAAAACGTTAGGGGGAAACCTCGCCATGGATGCCAGGTCTAACAGCTAGTAATGACAATTCTGTTTCTCACGTACAATGTCAAAAGCAAAATGAGTGTTTGGCTAAACAGCCAAGACTGGTTGTAGCTGTCACAAGGCATGCAGTCAGTTGGCAGTCATGTAAGTGATTGGATGGGGCTTGATAGCTCTTTGCCTGATCTCTGCAAACACTGACGTGGACATATGTAGGCAGCTATCAGGGGATTAATACTGTTCAGTTTGTGTAAGGTAAGCAAGTTGAATGAGATTTCAGCTTGTGGCAGGGCTGGGGATGATCGGATGGCAACGAGGATGAGTGTAGTTCCCTGCTGCTCCCTCCCAGGTGTAGAGACAGGGCCCAAGAAAGAAAGGGGTAAGAGGTAGACATTCTACTTGCAACATGTTTTAACAGTCCTTTGGCGGTAATGGTGGATAGTATTAGGATATGCGTTCAAATGGCTGTTTTCCTTTCCCTTTGTACTGTCTTGGTATTTGTAGTGGCTCGTGTCTTTGTGTCTGAAGGACACGTGTGTGTACCTGCCTGGAGGAGGGTGTTTAGAGTAAGGACTTACCATGCCCACATCACAGCGTTTTGTCAGCATGCAGTATGGGCTTATATAAACTTTACCAAGTTCCCCTCACTTACTTACATAGGGGCATATCAACAAGAGACATAACGCCGCTTTTCCGGCACATAGCGCCGGAAAAGCGGCGATTATTTTAACTCATTATTATCAAAGCGCCGCTAACATGCATTAGCGCATGTTAGCAGCCGTTACATTAACGCCACGGCCCGCATCGCTAATGAGATCGCGAAGTAGGCGTTGCTTCCCAGAAACAACAGGGAAAAACTCACTAACCAGACATCACAGTATTTGCAAGCCGGCCCCGGACAAGCAAAGCGATAATAAAAGCCACGCTAACCGTGGTTATCGCTGGTATCTAACGTCTCCTTTTTTCCGACTTAGCTATCTGTATAATGGGAGGTGGATCGCAAGGTTAAGTCCACATCTCCCTATTATCTGCATTTTCATTAGCGCAGTTCCCTTATCGTGGGATTTCGCACGCTAATGCTCATTCTCACCGTCTATCACCGGATTTCACATCGCCTGTTAGCAAAGTGTTGCAAATACGCCGCTAACACGGCGATGTGATCCGGCGATAGACGGCGATAATGACAAACGCGCTAAACGCGTTTAGCGATACTTATCGCGTGTTGTTGTTGATATGCCCCATAGTTCTGTCTTACTTATGACTGCGATAGGAATTATTCCTCAATGTCCAGGCCTGATAACAAAATCATTTTTCTGTCATGTACTCCATATATTTCAGGGATTGTAGCCAGGTTCAACAGGTCCCAAGTTGGATGCTCTGGCCCTAACCGACATCCCGTCCTCCCCATTGTTTCCTAATGTGTTAGGGCTGCATTAAATTGCACAACCTTTTTTGTTTTTTTAATTGGTACACTTAGAGTCAGCCATTTTTTTAATATCTTTTATAAGAATGAGCTTCTCACAGTAAGTATTAGTGTGTTTTACAGGACTCTCAGGGAATGGTGACACTCGCACACGCGTTCATGGCTCTCTTGTGTGACCTTCTTTAGATTAGGCTCTGACTTGCTTCTAGCCACTCTACGAGATTAAATAATTTTGTGTGGTTACCTCACAGTATTTGACTCAGGTTTTTAAACAAAATATTTTTGTACATCAACGCTACTATTGGCATTATGTAGGCGTATATGTAAAACAACAATTTTGGACAACGTAAAAAATGTAAATTAAAGCTAAATAAAGTCGACGGCAAGAAGCAAGCAACTTCAATACAATATCATACCGGAGGCTGAAAATAAATTTATCGATCAAAATACAAAATGCGACTAAGCTACAAACCAAACGAAGCAAAATGACTGCTTGTACCAGGGGCGTTGGCTACATATTTTCATTTAGGCGAATAGGGAAAGAGGACAGTGTCTCTGAACTTTTTTATTGGAGGTTAATTTCCTGCTACTGCGCATATGGGCTGAAATTCTGCAAGTGATATCGGATATATGCGTTTGGTGAGTGTGCCCAGTGTGCATAATTTTCCTTCCAAAACAGATAATTTTAGATGAACATTTACTGGTGGATTTACCAACACTCCTTAGTAATGGCAGATAACTCAAATTGGCCATTCACTGAACTGCCACCAAGGCAGAGGCAGCAAACTCACCACTGCCATATATTTCATTTCTGCTGGACAAATTCTAAATTGTGCCCGTCGTCTTCTACCTAACCCAAACCTACGTCTTCTCTTAATCAATGATCTCATTTGAGGCAGCTGACAAATCTCTCTACCATGCTGGACACTGAGACCCCGGACATCAGTTTCCACTCTAATACTCACAAAGCATTTCTGGCTTTGGGATTGCCTTAAAATAATAAATGAGGCAATTAGGATTGAGAAGTTAATATAAATGTGAATGAGCCTGTAAAATTTGTAAATAGAAATCAGTCACACTGATGGTGTATAAACATAAAATTTAAATCAATGCTGTTAGAGATTTTGGTCTTGACACAAAGCTACAACATATTAATGCAATGTAGATCACCAGCAACCCTCTCTTTGGCGGTGTGAGGAAAGTGGTTTATTATATTCTGTGGTTGGGAGACCTCAACGTGTAATAAACTTACACTACCTGTGCTGGGTCCAGTCAGATTTATTTGAAAAGCCCTAGCACACCCTAGGTAGCCGTGGCTCTGAACAATCAGGCTTTATCAACGGAACAAGTGTAAAGCATTAAGAAGCACCAAAACAGTTGAATAAGAAAGAAACAAGACTCGAAAAAATCAGACACCAATTTATATAAAGATAGGTTGTATGTTTATCTTTCGATAAACACCTCAACGAGAAAAATCCAGCGGAGGATTCTGGAGATATGAATTTTCAAAGGAACAATAACTCACATCTTTTTCACTCAGCGCAATAAATCATTGTAATGGACCAGGCTCACGGAAAACTTTGCAAACTTTGTAAAACTTTTGTAAAGTTGTAAACTACTACACTGGCCCACTTTGGAGTCGCCCAACTCTGGCAGGGAGCAAGACACAGGGGTCAAAGAGGCTTAGTTGAACAGTTATCTCGCAGCCAAAGCAGCCTCCCATCCAGTTTCAGGTTCAATGGCAGAAGCCCATAAACTTCAATTGAGGGGTCTTGATGAAAGGGATACATGATGCTCAAGATGCTGAAGAATGCTGAAGATGCTGATCTGGTGATGGAGGCATTCCTGGGGCTACTCCTCAGTCCACAAACATGATGGGGCACCTCTGGCCAAAGGGGTCAATGTCCCTCGAAGTCTGGTTGAAGTCCATCCAAAAACCATTTGCCAATGGCATACTGGTCTCTGGTTACAGAGAAAGCAGCAGTACCCTTTAAATAGTGATAACTTCTGTCTTGGGAAACCAAACTGCACTGTGGTGACTCTCTCAGGTTCAATAGATTCTGCTGCAACTTTTGAGGGTCAGGACTCAGTCTTCCAGGCTGCACCTTGGCAGTCATTGGCAATCAGTCACCCTTGGCTACCAAGTCACCAAGGCTGGCTCCTTCAGCATTTGTGGCCCCCTGTAGCTGTAACAGGAAATGAGCCAACTGACTCTTGGAGTCACTTCTTCTTTCAGGGATGACTTTTCCTTCAGCAGGACATCACTGGCACAGTCCTCTCTTTGGTAGCCCAAGGAGCAGCAGGTACAGCCCAGTCTAGGTGTAGCCTCTCTATGCCTTGTTCAAGGAGCAGCAGGTACAGCCCAGTCAAGGTGTAGCCTCTCTATGCCTTGTTCAAGGAGCAGCAGGTACAGCCCAGTCTAGGTGTAGCCTCTCTATGCCTTGTCCAAGGAACAGCAGGCCAGTCCTTCTTCAGTCCACTCTTCAGTACAGACATGATCTGAAGTCTGGGTGCCACAGTGCTACTTTTATGCCCAGTTTGTGCCCTCGGGAATGTGACGACTACTAGCCAATTGGCTACCAGACCCCTGATGCCTAGTAATAAATTCCTGTGAAGTGTTGTATCTATCTAGCCCAGAATGCACCAAACTGTCCACTCCCAACATGACAGAACCCAGAGGTTTAGCCCTTGGCTAACAAGTCACCATTTCAGCATTTGTGGCCCTATAGCTGTAATAGGAAATGAGCCAACTGACTCTTGGAGTCACTTCTTCTTTCTGAGGCTCGGGATGACTTTTCATTCAGCAGGACATCACTGGCACAGTCCTCTCTTTGGTAGCCCAAGGAGCAGCAGGTACAGCCCGGTCTAGGTGTAGCCTCTCTATGCCTTGTTCAAGGAGCAGCAGGTACAGCCCAGTCTAGGTGTAGCCTCTCTATGCCTTGGCCAAGGAACAGCAGGGCAGTCCTTCTTCAGTACACTCTTCAGTACAGACATGATCTGAGGTCTGGGTGCCAGGGGTGCTATTTTTTTGCCCAGTTTGTGCCCTCGGGGCTGTGGCGACTACTAGCCAATAGGCTACCAGACCCCTGATGCCTAGTGATGAATTCCTGTGAAGTGTTGTATCTATCTAGTCCACAATGCACCAATCTGTCCACTCCCACCATGACAGAACCCAAAGGTGTAGTTCCCTGGCGGTTACATGTCCACATTAAAAGCAGTTCGGAAACAGGTTCCCCCTCTCTGTTCCTGATGCCAACCTGTCTGCAAGCACAAAAGAGCAACCACTCTCATGTGTGTTTACCATCCCCTTTGAAGCTTACCTTTTGGGCTCACACAATTTGGCCTTCCTGCCAGGGAGAGGTCACTCCTCTTCCAACAGCAGGCCTTTTGTATTCCTTCCTGGGAGTCGGTCACACCTCCCCCGAAGGAGGGCAGAAGGCTGTCTCATGACCAGCAACCGTAAACGGTCACTGGAAAACGTTGAACAACAAAGTGGTTACTTACTAAAGTTGCCATTTGTGCAAAAGTTACATTAAATTCGACCTAATAATTAAGTCGGGTTTAATGCAACAACTCTTTTGATACCATGAAATATTATGTTTAGGAGTCTCATAAGGAAGTTAGCACCGCTGAATTATCAGCGTGTAACTCTGTACTTGCCAATGGGGCTACTAACCTTTCCACAGTAAAAACTAGAATGGTGGATTTTTACCGTCAGGGTATGTAAAGTTAAGAAAATCATGTCCAACTTTTTAATAAAAGGCACCCTGCCATTAGGGCTCAGTAGGCCTGCCTTAGGGTAGATTTATAAATATTAAAAAGGAAGGTTTGGGCTTTGCTATTACTTTAAAAGGCAAAGTTGACGTAGCAGTTGAAAATTGTTCTACCATGCAGCAATGCTGGGCTGGGGGTCATACTTTGCTTGTCTCACCCGTGGTGGCGCTATCAGAACTGCAATCTATGAGAGACGCTTCAACTTACGGCCCTGGGTACCTCTGGTACCATATGCTAGGGTCTTATAGGTACCAATTGTTTGTGAACCAATCAGACATATACCTTTTAAGGGTCAGATCACTGGCACTGAGGCCTGTTTGGCAGGACTCAGAGCACCTTCAGAGTCAAACAAGCATTTGCAATGCAATAGGTTTCGCATGTGCAAGAGTTTGAGCTATCAGCATTGTAAATGGCAATGCATTTATTTATGTGTTCACCAAACCTGCAAACAGTGAGTAAACACCACTGGCAGGTTTCACAAACACATTAATAAAAGGCATTGCCATTTACAATGCCAAAAGCTCAAACTCTCACAAATGCGAGACCTTTGTGGCACCCACGTTTTAGCTTTCAACATCGTAAGCTAAAGCGCAGGTGCCACGATAGTTTCAAAAGTAAAGAAATAGAAAAAACCTTTTTTTTCTATTTCTTTACTTTTAAAACAATTGGGGTACTCGCGCTTTAGCTTAAGATTTTCAAAGCTAAAGCACGGGTGCCGCGATTGTGACAACAGTAAATAAATATAAAAAAATGCCAGCAGCACGTTTTTTCCTATTTATTTGCTTTGGTTACAATTAAGGCACCCGCGCTTTAGCTTTGAACATTTCAAGCTAAAGCGCGGGTGCCGCGTTTGCTTCAAAAGTAAACAGAAAAAAATGCTTTTAAAACAATCGCGGCACCCGCGCTTTAGCTTAAGATGTTTAAAGCTAAAGCACGGGTGCCGCCAATTAAAAGATAAACAAACATAAAAATAAAGACATGTGGCCGCGTTCGGCCAGGAAATAACAAAAGAAAAGCGGGGCCGCCATTATTCCTGCCAAGGCGTGCCGCGCTGAATAAATGAAGAAAAAAAAACATTGAGGGAGAGCGTGTACAAAGCTATTTAAGAAAATAGTGCTCGGAGGCTGTAAATAAAGCCTACCGAGTAACAACACATGTAATAGGGGGTGTCCTTATGGGAGGTTATCAGAAGAGAAAAGATAGTACTAAGGAGGGCCTACTAAGCCTATTAACCAATGAAAAGCCACCATTTACAATAACAGCAGCCGATACAGAGGCTGAGGGAGAGTTAAATGAGGAGTCACATGTGGGTGCTGAAAAAAAGATGCAGCTACTAGTCCCCTTCAATGATTAGGGTGCAAGAAGGTCCAAGATCTAGATGGGCAAAGCCTGATGCCCTGGCCCTGCTCGTGATTTCTGTACCTTCAAAAAACCCAATGGCCTGGTCTACACTTTGTGTTTGTGTTAAATATTTGAGCTACACTTATCCTGAGAAGGAGACCACTGCCATTTTAGCTACTCTGGGCCTCTAAGTATCCATATGTCCAAGCCTGTGAGGACCACATTCCTGAAGTTTTGTGAATCAACAATTCCGAAGTTTGCAAGCCACAATTTCACCATGGTTCAGCGAAGGTCAAACTTGTGAGCCAGTTCCTTCCTTTTCATTGATGCCAAAAGAAAAACGTAGTCCTCCATAATCTCTCTGCCCTCATGACAGATTCCCAGGTTATACTGATGCGTACTTTGTGAAATGTCCCTTTCACCCAAAAGGTGAAGTGTTTCGTTCATCCCCCTCTGAGGAAGAGTGCTCATTATTAATAACTTATGGGCTACATTAATGTACTATCAATTTGTCGGTAATTTCCTAATTATTTTGTCTTTCCCCTTTCATTATCAGTGCCAAGCTATTGTCACTTTTTTAAAATTGGTTTATTATGACCAGACAGCCCGATATCAATCTTTGTTTACAACAGGCGTGTTTGTATTTACATTAGGTTAAATGCATCGAATTATCTGTCACAAGATGTAACAGACAGTTTACAGCATCAAATTATCTGTCACAACCACAGCAATTAGATGACTAACGAAAGAAAGGCCATGACTTTGGAGGGGTGGGAGACAAAACCGTGACCCGGTATGTACTATGTCATGCAAGATGCTTCCGACCACAAAAAAAGGAGTTCACTGCAAATTATTAAGTGCATTCCGAGGTGATAAAAGTAGTGGTATAGATACCACTATTCAAAGTTTAATTCTATAGTCCAGCGTCCACAGAGTAACCATATAAGCTGGCGAAAAGCAAAGATTATGGTTATTAGCCCCTCTTATTGAACTGTACACCAATAAATCAATTTTTTTAATTCAAATTCACTTAAAAGAAAAAACAGTTATGGCTTAGTAGAACAGAATTATGCAATCACTTAAGTTGTTCAGCGAGATTTTCACGTTATGAGGGAGCTTTACCATTAGAGAGCAATATATCGAAGAAGTATCTGTTCATATATGTACCCTATGTTATGTGGTGGAGACACATTCTAGCAACTTAACAGCAATTTAACAATGGAACATGTGTACTCTAAAGAATGAATATAGGTGCTGATATAACTTTTCATGGGGTGAACCAAAAAGTCTTGACATGTATCTACAGTATTTTATTGAGAGAAATTATGCCAGTTTCACATAAGCAAAGATATTTTTATAAAGTTTGTTGGAAATTCAAACAGCCACAGGAGAGAAGACAGAAACTAACGCAAAGCCGAGGGAACTATTTATTTCACGGAACGTAAAGCTAAGTGAAAGGATACTGGCATAGTACTAACAGCTCCATTCAACCTTTAAAGGTAAGTTCCCGAATAGCTACGCCAAGGCTGAACGTAAATGTATCGGCAGACAAACAACGTACTTAGAAGTGAAACCTCTTTGGGAAACAGTGCAACAATGTTTTCATCTCGTTAAAATTACATTTGTAGCGAGTAACTAGGAGACAATTGATACTTCACATGTAACTTAGTAATTATTTTACAACATTTATTTATGCGTCTCATACCTCTTCTTGAGGTGCTGCTCCAGTTCCAACATCTTTATGGTCCCTGTTCAACGAACACTCTTGACCTTGCTGAAATGTCCCTTCTTTACTGACGCAACCAGTAAAACTGCGGATTAGCTTCTGCAAACCATCCCCGTGCGCTGTTGTTTCTCAAAGCAGCAGGTGTTGTATCGACACCCACAGGCGCTGCTCCCTGTCACAGCTCCGCCAAAATATTCACAACTTTCGGACAAAAGCTTGCAGTCAACATTCCTCACTGCTTTTGCACACACTTGGCTTAGTTTCACGGACTCGGCAAGGATCAAGAACAAGCGGCCGCACGCATACAAAATAAAAAATTAAAAGTGGGCACCGCGCTGAATCATGGAGTGCAGCGCTCGAGAAAAGTTATGCGGGGTTCGCAAATTCTATAAAGAAGAAACATAAAAGCGTGCGCGCATTATAGACAAACGGCCGCATGCATACAAAATAAATAAAAGCGGGCGTGCATTATAGACAAACAGCTGCACGCATACAAAATAAAAAAACAAACGCCCACCATTGTCCCAGCTGCTTTGAAAGTAAAAGCGGGCATGGCGCGCTGAATGTAAGCGAAGCACGTCGTCATGCCTAATGTAGGAGAAGCTCAATAAAGAAACCGTGTAACAACCAAGTAAAGGGGCCAGTAGCCATGGGAGGATACAAATGACGACATGGCCGTACTAAGGACAGACTAACAAGCCTATTAAGGAATCAAACACCAGCATTTACGAAGGACAAAGACACAAGCCAATCAGAATATGGGCGGGGCTTCTCCTCCATATTCTACCTACAACAGATCGCCAGAGCAGCGCTTGCGCGCTGGCTCAGGCTCGACCTAAAAACCAGCAGCGTCATTCTAAAAACTTGGGGTGATCATGCAAAAAGAGGCATTTCTTTACAGGTGGTAACTCCAGGACAGCCTACATGTTAGAGCCCATCTTCTGTTATTGAAGTTGATCCTAGTTATAAACGTGGAAATGTGATAGTATGTAGTTCAACAGCAAACACAATTATAAGAATGCAACATATGAGAATCCAAAATGTCAAAATACATTAAAAAAAGATTCCCAAGGTAGCCATGCGTGGCTTGATAAATCAAACGTAAGAGTTGCATTGCTCTTGCGCCCCGTTGCATGGCGCAAGTGCAACGCAACTCCTATATAAATATGTCCTGTGGTTTCTGTGATTCGTGTCGCTGTTTGCACCAGTAATGTGCTCTGCTGCAAGGGTGTGTTTTTTTGTGTTTTGAAACAAATTCTAGCAAAAAATTGGAAAATTACATTTAACTCTGTCAATAGGTATAATTGTTTAATAGTTTTAATCTCTGGTATCTCAAAGCAAATGACAGTTTTCTGCAGGTCATTTGTTCCTATTTCCAATTTTAAATATCCAGGGGCATATTTATCATAGAGGTGCGTCGCTTTTGCACCACGCGACGCATCCCTTAAGTGCAATTTATCAAGCCATGCAAGGACACCTTGTGTGGCCCTGAGTGGCTTGATAAATCTGGGGTAACACAACGCAGAGCAAATCGCTGCGTTACGTTATTCTGTCCCAGGGAGGGGTTCGATGTGTGGTGTGTCGGTGTTCCCACACAACACCGATGGATTTTGGTGCATTCCCAGATTTACCATTACTGGTAGACCTGGGAATGCTCCAAAATGCAACGCATCCCCAGGGGAGGTGTAATGAGGAGAAATATCTTTATTTCTCCACGTTTTTACCTCTTTCTATGTGTGCTGCATTTTGAAGCACACATAAAAAGCTGAATGCCACAGGCGATTGTTTTTGTACAGGAAGGTGTTACTTCCTGCAGGAAAACAATCCTGCTTACAACGCAGGCACCCTTGTGCAATGCAGGCACCCTTGTACCATGGTGCAAGAGTGCCTGCGTTGGCGCTAGGCAGCACATTTTGCACCAGCGCAAGGAAAAGACAGGAATGCATCGTATAATGTTAATTAGAACATTGGAATGTTGGTAGCTCCATTGAAAACAATGGAGTAGCTCCAGGCTTATAATGGCTGGTATAAGCCCGGAGCTCCAACATTCCAATGTTTCTTTGTTCACAGCTGGGGCTGTGAACAAAGGTTTCAGGGAGCCTGAGGGGATTTCAATCCATTCGCACTCCCTGAAGCCTTTGTTTTATTTGTTAGAACATTCTGCCCTCTAGTGGCAGAATGTTCTAATAGCCTTATAGCCCTTCGTAGCTGGGCTATTCCGGCTTTTAAAGTCCAGCTCCCTTGTTAAAAGCCCTCGCCTTCGGCTCGGGCCTTTAACGCTGGAGCGTGCCTTTAATAGCCGGTATAGCCCGCTACGGCGGGCTATAAGGCTATATTAGAACATTGGAATGTTGGGAGCTCCATTGAAAACAATGGAGTAGCTCCGGGCTTATAATGGCTGGTATAAGCCTGGAGATCCAACATTCCAATGTTTCTTTGTTCACAGCTGTGGCTGTGAACAAAGGCTTCAGGGAGCATGAGGGGATTTCAATCCCCTCGCGCTCCCTAAAGCCCTTGTTATATTTGTTAGAACATTCTGCCCTCTAGTGGCAGAATGTTCTAATAGCCTTATAGCCCTTCGTAGCTGGGCTATACTGGCTATTAGAACATTAGAATGTGGAGCACTCCATGGAATACAATGGAGTGCTCCGAGCTTCTACTGGCCGGTAAAGGCCCGCAAAGCAACATTCCAATGTTATTTTCACAAAGGCCGCTTGGAGCCCGAGGGGATTTAAATCCCCTCGGGCTCCGAGAGGCCTTTGTTTTAGTTATTAGAACATTCTGCCCTCTAGTGGCAGAATGTTCTAATAGCCTTATAGCCCTTCGTAGCTGGGCTATACCGGCAATTAAAGTCCCGCTCCCTTGTTAAAGGCCCTTGCCTTCGGCTTAGGCCTATAACGCTGGAGCGGGCCTTTAATAGCCGGTATAGCCCGCTACGGCGGGCTATAAGGCTATAATATGGCACATTCCTGACCTTTCCCTGTCATGCAGGGCAGCAAGATGGCTTGCTGCGCTGCATGACGTTTTGATAAATATGCTCTCCAGTGTATATATGAGCATGTTTATCTGGCAGCAAACCATGTTAGTGTCATATAGTTTGCCGATGATAATTTCTAAATAGTTGATTGGTCGGGTGGAGTATGCTCGTTCTATTTGCCTCTTTCTTTCAATCGTTCTTTTAAAGTTTTGTATACCTGGTGTAGGAAGGTGGAATCTGACTATATGGTTGCCCCCACTTTTTTCCTGGTGTTTTGCTGGTTTATGACTTAGTTGGACTGGGATCCTGCTATTCAGGGCCCCAGTCTATCTGCTTCCTCTATAAAATGGTTTCCATGTGCCTTAGGCACATCTCTGATTGGAATCTGGAGTGCCCTTATAAGTCCCTAGTATACTAGGTACCCAGGGCATAGGTACCTCAGAGGCCTACCAGGGGCTGCAGCATGTATTGTGCCACCCCTGGAAGGCCAGCCAAAAGGACACCACAGTTCTGCTACTGCAGCCTGGGTAAGGTGGTGCATGCACCCGTTACTTTGATATAGGCTACCTATATCACTACATACATGCACACATATAAACCTATAAGTCACTCCTATGGCAGGCCTTATCAATCCTGAAGGCAGAGTGCGTGGTTCCTATGTGAGAGGGTGCCCCTGCATGAGCTGGGCCCCTCTGCAGCATTCGGAGACCCTTCTCTGATGCTGTTTGTAGTGCAGCCCGACCATAAACTCTTAAGCGCATTATAACCTCGCGTTAAATGCTAACTTTGAGATGGCTGCACGGAAACATGTCGTGTTTGGTGTCAAACATCTTGGAATACTACCCCCCGCCAGTTCTGGTGGCAGGGGTAGCATTCCACCCTTCTAGAGGAGAGACATGTACACACCGGTATACCCGGTACTGACTTTCCAGAGCCCTGGCATCACAAAATGGATGCCGCTGCCACAGACACGAGTCTGGCCTCCTGCTGCTGACCGAAACTCCGGCAGGGGAGGCCTGGACAATAGGTTTCCTGTCCCAGGGAGGTGTAACCACCTCCCCAGACAGGATAGTGTGTATTGGGGCTGGGCGGGAGCACTCTCTGGTGCTTTGAAGTCCTGCACTGGGGGCACATTTGGTGTCCCTGTGCATACCCCAGTTCAAACCGGCTCAGGGTCCTCCAGCCCCTGCTCTGGCGCGAAACTGGACAAAGGGAAAGGGGTGTAACCACCCCTCTGCCCTGACCCTCCCATAGGTGGGGCCACAGAGTATGTCCAACCCCCTACCTTAGTATAAGTATGGGACCCCAGTCCTTAGGACTTTAGATTTACCTGGACGAAACTCTGACGCAGAATCCTGGACCTTCGACGCTCTACTTTAAGATTAGAGGACTGAAGAATCTCCCTTGGGGTCAAGGAGTGACTCCCCTGCTTGGCAGGCACCAAAGAAGCAATTGTCCGGTCTGCATCACTGAAGCTCCCATTGGACGCCGAAGTCTTTGCATCACCAGAGGTGGATTTCCAGACTTCCCCGAGGCTGCCCTGAGTCCCCAGCAAAGCTGAGGCCCGTAGCTGTCGTGGGTAATGTGGAACCGTGACCCCTGGACACCGATCGCATTTGCAAGTGCATCCTCTTCTGGGTCTCCCACGAAGTCGTGCTTTGGGCTCCGAGTAGCCCCAGCCTCCAGCACCAACTGCATCGAAGATCACTGGCCTCCACTCCACGAGTGTCCTGTGAGCCAGCTCCACGTGCATCGTCTCAAGGCTCCTTCGCGGTCGCTAGTCCGTTGGCTAGTAGGCCCTCCCGAAGGCCAATATTTTTCTGCTTGGGCTCCCTGGTTGCTCCAGGTGTGCCCTGACTTATCCTCGCTGGGTGAGTCCCCCAGACCTTGCTGGTCTGCAACATCGTCCTTCTTTCTTTTCCACAAGACTTGTCGTTGCCAAGGCTTTTTGGGTCCAATCCGGTCGCCGACACCCCTGCAATCGACAGACGTTGTGGGACAGCTCGAATCCAGCTCCTGGTTGTCATCGACGCCTCCTGGACCTCGTGGCTGAAGAGTCAAGGCGACCGTCCAACCTACCTGAAGCACTCGACATCGGTGGGCATCTGCTCATCGCCTTCCTGGTCACTGGCTAGTGAGCCAGACTCTGTCCCCTCTGCTTTCAGGTTCTTCAGATCTTCGATCCACCTTTGGATCCACCGAACACTTTCGACTTGGTCGCCAGCAGCACTTTGCAGCAGATCGCCATAGAAAGCGGCAACGAAACCCGACCCCGAAAGACACCTATGCACCCAGCTCCCCTGGGTGAGGTAACTCGAGTACTCCGGTGCTCCCATGGGTATTGACACTAGAACAGCCTAGTTCTCAAGGGGTTTGCTCCAAGTCCTCCTCTAAGTGTCCCTTTTCTTTTAAATTCTAATCGCGACTTTCCCCATAGAAGTTAACGGTGGTTCGCCGCTGTGTTCATACACTGCACGCGTCCCCGTGGGTCCCCTGTGTCACTGCCTTGGGTGGTTCCTTGTGGTCCAAGCACTTCTACAGGCTCTAGGCCTTGTGTCTAGCTCAGTCGTGGTTCTTATACCACTTTATTGGTATATGGTTTGGTACGCCCCTGGGGCTCAAACGTGTATTTGTGCTATTACTGTGAATAACTAACTTATAATTTATGTACTTCGAACTCTAGCCTCATAAAGAGACTAGAGGGGTGTGTTTAGTAATAAATACATATATTTTGAATATATACCTGGTGTGGTCCTCTTTCATTTGGTCACTCAAGAGATTATAGACTGGTAAAACAAGCTGCTTTACATTCCTTCAAGACTTAGCCTGAAGGCTGCTCTCCATAGCTACCACTAGGATAGCTTTCAATAAAGGTTGTCTTTAACCTATCTCCAATAAGGGGTTGTTTGGACTAGTGCAAGGTGCCCACTATAATTAGTGGACAGCATATGCCAGGCCAACTTCTCACACCTGGTAGACGGCCTGGCAATTGGTGGAGGGTGTTTAGCAGGTTGTTGTCATGCAGAATCAAGGAAGTTTCTACCAATTCATGCAGTTGGAGGGTAATATCACCTTTCATGATCTTAACAATAAAGGAGAAGTTTGATATTGGTATTCAGCTAGATGGGTTTTCTGGGCGGCTGGCAAGAGGCTTATGTAGCAGCGGGTTTGTTATACTGTGTTTAAGAGAACTTGGAACAAGTAAGGGAAAATTATCCTTATCCTTACTGTGGCAGCCAAGCAGGGCTCGGCTGGGATATTAAGGCTTTCAGCATAACCACTGTTTTGCACACTCGGTTAAACTATGAAAATTATGAAAAAAGAGAATAATAATTGGAGATGAACCACATCAATTAGGACATAGAATGATGACCACCTTTTTAACACCTGAGGGTACCATTTACTTGGACTGCGTTGCCCATAGTGCACAGGGACATTTTGCTCGAGGTGGGGCCTGGAGCACGGCGCTATATAAGCGCACTATTTCACCCACTGTGCAGGACGATTGAGGAGACTGTGGTGTCGTGGGCGCTAGGCCCACATGCTTATCAGTAAGGCGCTCGGACACATTAGTAGAGTACTAGTAACTGGCCAAGGGCACTTGCACCCGGCCCCTTTTATTAGCAGGGTCACCTGACCGGTGATGCCTGTGATGGGTGGGTGTACAGTGTGGGTTAGCACCATGCAAAACATTAGAACGTGTCCAGCAGGACACTACAGAGACATTTGCTTGTACTACATTGGGCATAGTGCACAGGGGCACTTTGTTGGAGGTGGGGCATGGCACATAGCGCTATATAAGCGTGCAATTTTATCAGCTGGGCAGGACACCTGAGGAGACCATTTGGTTAGGCTATGTTACCCATAGCGCACAGGGACACTTTGCTGGTGGTGTGCCACTATATAAGTAGCTATTTCACTTGCTATGCAGGACACACTCTGGCACATACCTGGACAAAGACCGGGCCAAGGGCAGGCTCATCTGCGCTCGTCAGATCCCAGAGGAGGCTGGGATGGGCCACACCTCTAGGTTTGGTCATCCAGTCAACTACATGATGGCTAAACACAAAATCCCCCCTCAAAATCGATTGGGGTCCAATCATTTGGATTCTAGGCTGGAATTATTTTTTCACTGAAAATGAAACCTTAGGGCCAGATGTATCAAGCATTTTTGTGTTCGCAAACGGGCAGATTCACAGAATCTGCCCGTTTGCGAACGCAAAAATTGCTTTTCCGATGCAGCAAACCTAATTTTGCGAATCGGGAACCTGTTACCGAATCGCAAAATGGGTTTGCGATTCGGTATTAGGAAGGGGCGTGTTTAGGGCGTCCCTTCCTAATACTGAATTGCATTGGTATGTATGAATGTTTTGTGACTGCAATTGCGGTCGCAAAACATTCGCATTTTACCACCTACTTCAAGTAGGTGGTAACCCATTCGCAAATGGGAAGGGGTTCCCAAGGGACCCCTACCCCTTTGTGAATGTTTGTAAAACCATTTTTAAGAGCAGGCAGTGGTCCCACCTTCATACATTGCATTTTGCGATTCCCTAATTGCGAATCCTTGTGATTCACAATTAGGGAATCGCGAAATGCTATCTTGATACATCTGGCCTAGTGTTTAACTCCCTTGACAGTTGCTATCAGAGATTGGTCAAGACTGTAGGTACAATTTCGGAGGTGCAGTATTCAATTAACACTATTAATTTGCAGATTGGTTCTACTAGAAGTTTCTTTGGCCCAAACAATTACTTCTTCCTCCTTCTGTATCAAGGCCTCAGGTGGGCCTTTCTATGGTAAATCCTGAGTCTTCTGGAACTCCTATTTCTAATTATGGTAAAGTATCAACACCAAAGCGTGCTTTTGCGCCATATGTAACACCTGCTGGGTCTAACAGGAGGGTTTTGGTGAGTGATGGAGAATCTTGGATTCCATCTAGCAGTAATCCACTTATCGGTATGTTGGACTTACGTCTTAATGCCACCCCATTTGTTTTGCTATTTGCCAATGTTCCTAAGCTTAGAAATGGATGTATTGAAAATTACTCTCAGTTAAAGTTCAAAGTTGTACACTGGCTTGATATTAGAACCAACAGGAGTTTTCCCTTGTATCAACATATTAATATGGCCAGAAGAGTACCCTGGGTAGGGAGAGGGCCCAATATTTTATAGGGAGACAGTATTGAGGTGAACTTTAACCAGCCTTCATTGGTGGGCAGAATTCTTTCTGTCTTCTCCCCCCTAGTTGTACCTCAATTCAGGTTAATTGTATACACCTATATTTATGCCCAAAGGCCATACCCCATACACTCATACACTAGCTAGTGGTTCCAGGATGCAGTGCACATGGTATACCAACGTGCAATTGATTTGCACGCTTGAGTAACTTGGAGAATGTTGACTGACTGACTTACACTGACAGTTCGGTCATCCTCTCCGCTGTTGCCGTTGATGGTACCCTGGTGAACCCATGGCATTAGATAATTCCTCTGAGGAAATACCTTTAGACGTCATCCACTCTGTTGTTGCCGATGATGTCACTCAGGTTGAGCCCGTGGAGTCAAATGACCCCCCCTGACTATACTTTTAGCTATCCTAAACATCCTAAGCTGGAATGTAGCAGGTATTGAGTCAAAGAAAGGTGATCTGGGTTGGTGCTCTTTATTAAAGGGCTACAAGATTATTTGCCTCCAGGAAACCTGGACTGTTTCTAACTCTTTTCAAGGTTATAGTTCTGTTTTGCTTCCGCAATTGCTGAGGTTTTTAGGAGAACTGTGAGAGGCTGGCCTGGTATATGATGTACACTTATGTAAGTGGACACCTTGCACCAGTCCAGACAACCCTTATGGTGATTTAAGAGGTCTTAGACAACCTTAGAAAGCTCTCTAAGTGGTAACTGTGGAGAGCAGACTTCAGGCTTAGTCCAGAAGGAGTATAAAGCAGCTTGTTTTACCAGAATGCAAACTTATTGTATAGATTAAGTGAAAAGAACCACACCAAGTATTTATAAAAATATGTATTTATTATAGAATGCTCTCTAGTATGTTCAAATATCTCCAACACGGAGATAAACACAATGCACACAATACTTCAGTTAAAAACACAGTAAATAGCACGATATACACAGGGGACCCCAGGGGGGGCCCAAACCATACATTAAGAAAAGTGGTATAAGAACCACGACTGGGATCAAGACAGTGTTGAGAGGACATAGAACTGCTGGGGACCCACAGAACCACCCAAGGTAAGTAGATAGGGACCCCACGGAGAGCGTGTGCAGTGTGGGAACACGATCGCGTGCTCCGTACAAGCCTATGTGCAAGTCGCGGTTGGATTTTTAAAGATTAAGGACCCTTCCCAGTGGACCCTGAGGAAACCCCTTTGAAGACAGAAGGTTGGAGAGCCACCCCACCCGTGGATACCTTAGAACCCACGTTACCTACACCAGGGACGTCGGGTGCATAGGGGTGAAGTGGTGTCGGAAACCACAGTCGAACCCAATGGAGAACTTCAGGAAAGTGCCACTGCTGGAAGAGGAGAAAGTGTCCGTGGGAATCCAAACGTGGATTCTTGAATAAGAGTACCTGAAAGCAGAGGGTATAGAGTCTATGTCACTCGGGAGTGACCAGGAGACTTGGAAGACGAATGCCCTCCGATGTCGGGTGCTTCAGGATGGATGACGAGGACCATGACTCTGCAGTTGGGAGGACCAGGCGATGCTGAGGAGGACCAGGAGCCATGCACGAGCTGTCCCATGAAGGATGTCGAGTGCTGAGGGGTCGGTGTCCGGTGGGAGCCCCAAAAAGCCTTGGCAAAGGCAAGCAATGCAGGAATCAAAGAAGTAGCAACGTCGGGACCAGCAAGGTCCAGGGGACTCACCAAAGGCAGGGGAGTCAGGGAAGGCCCGAGCAATCAGGGGAGCCCAAAAGAAACAAGTGTGACCCTCAAGTGTATCCACAGGCCAGAGGCACTGGAGTCGCGAGAGGACCTCAAGCAGCTCACCACAAGATGCAGGCCACGGTGCACACGATGCGGTGTGGCTGAAGATTCTGGTCACAGGAAATGCTCGAGGTTGGGGCTACTTGGAGCCCGAAGATCTTCTTGCAAAGAAGCCAACAAGCCTTTGCAACTGCAAGTTGGACGCTATACACAGGGGTTCGGTTATTGCAACCCCCTTCGAGGGATACTGGCCTCAAACTTGGTGAGAGGGTAGAGCAGGCCTTGGGAGCTGGGGAAAACCACCACCTGTGTTGCAGAGCCCACGGAGTCCGGAGGAGCTCAGGATCTGCAGACCGGTCGACTTAGTTGCGGTGCCTGCAAATGCAGGGGAGTGACTCCTTCACTCCAAGGGAGATTACTTCAGGTGATGCTTCAAAGGCCTTGGAGATTCCTGTATGAAGCACAGGCACAGACGATGCAGCAGACTGGAAGGGAGTTGAAGTCAGGCCCAAACGAAGTCTAGCGAAGTCCAGAGTGCCCAGACTGTAGCAGTGCAGTGGTGTCTGATCTGAATCTTATCCCACGACGAATCTAGGGACCTACACCCAGTTAAGCCCTTAAGTACCCTAGGGCAAGGGTTGGGATGATTCAGGAGACCCTCCCAGGGGAAAGTCTGGACAGGGGGGAGGTTACTCCCATGTCTTTTGTCCAGTTTTGCGTCAGAGCGGGAGCCAACAGCTCCCAGGACTGGTTTGAACTGGACTATGCACATCAACACCAAATGTGCCCCTCATGCAGACTTTCTGGCGCTGGCAAGCGCACCCACCCGGTCCAAATACACTAAATCCTGTCTGGGAGGTGGTCACACCTCCCCGTGACAGGATGCCTATTGTTCCACCTTCCTCTGCTCGAGCTTGGCTCAGCAGCAGGAGGGCAGAAATGTGTCTCTGGTTGGCAGCAACCATTTTGTGCTGTCCGGGGCTAGAAGGTTGGCACCGGGAACACTGAGAGCCTAACGGAGGGCTCTTCCAGTGCTTGGAATCATACCTCCCACACTGTTTATGGTGTGGGGGTATGATTCCAACATGTTTGATACCAAACATGATGGGATTCGTTGCAGCCGTTGTCGAGATGGTCATCGCATAATTACGCGATGCCCCTCTATATATATCATATGGCTGCTTCACTGACAACCCGGGATAATGGACTCCGTGGGCTACAGGGGTGTACTGCTCATGCAAGGGCACCCTCTCACTTAGAACCAAGCACCCTGCCTTCAGGATTGCAAAGGCCTGCTATAGGGGTGACTTATAGGTTTTAAGTGCAGTGACCCAAGATATAGTAAACCTATATCTTTAGTAAGTGGTGCAAGCACCAACTTACACAGGCTGCAATGGCAGGCCTGTAGTTCCATTTTGAATGGTCTCTCATGGGTGGCATAATACACGCTTCAGCCCATGGGAGACCTCTGGGGTACCTATGCCCTGGGTACCTTAGTACCATATACTAGGGACTGAGAAGGGTACCCCAGTATCCAATTTGGGATGTACCTAAATACTGAACACGACCATTTAGGGAGAAAGCAGATAGACTGGGGTCCTGATTAGCAGGATCCCAGTCAGACTAGTCAAAACACAGCTTATCATCAGGCAAAAAGTGGGGGTAACCATGCAGAAGAATCCCACCTTCCTACAGTTACTTACTTTAATTGCTCTTTGTCTGAATTGTAAAATCGAGGAAATTTGTACTAATTTTCTCAACTTGTCAGCTGTTTTACTTACCTTTTCAAGATCCATCAGCCTGTCGGTGTTGAATTTTTGTAATTCAAGTAGCACACAGCGGAACTCTATACATGTGCACTTCTAGATCCTTTTTGGGGCGCTTTAAAGAAAGTTACACTAAATCACTAAACCGATGGTCATGGTTGAAGATCCTCCGCCTGTTCTTTTGTTCCCAGTAACCCAAACTATAGCAATGTATTCTCAGGGATTCACTATAAACATTGTGACCAACGGGATATTATGAACAGTATTCTGGCTCATTTGATTTTTCCTCCATTAGTACCGTAGGGGAGAATTATGTGTCATCCACTAAGATGCCAACTTTTACAGACAGAGGCTGTTCCTCAGTTATAGATTTCATTCTGGTCTCAGCCCCCCTTCTCTCCTTGGTTAAAGAGCATAAAGTAATTTGGGACGCTCGTAGTGATCACAATCCATTGAGGGTCATCTTGGCCTGGAGTGTCATTTCTAGCCCGATTACTCACTGGGGGACAAGCGAGGTTAGAGACCTTGATCAGGGATTAAGATTCAGATGGATAAAAGTTATGCCGAGAGTTTAGCATAGGAATGTAGTGAATCACTGTTTAGAGGATTCTGTCATCTGTTTGGATGATCATTCTACACCTGAGGCAATTTTGAAATCATGTAACTCTAACTGTGAGAATGTGAGGAACTTGTTGTGTATACCTCTAATATCCACCTGAGTCAATCCTTGTCGGTGATTTGAATATTCTTGCTCCAAAGCTCATTGGGATTTGATTGGCACTTTAAAAAAACATCCAAGGTTATTGACTGAAGTTACAGATTGTAGAGCCGTTTATAAACAAACAAGGAAAGTTAGGAAAAGGGTTTTTCAGTAAGAGGCTTGAGAGTAACTTTAGCACACTAGTGGTCTAAAAATGTAACCCTCTTTTGGAACATTGTCAGCCATCCTCTTTTCTCACCCACTCAGAGTAACTCCATGTGTGCTACCATCTCTGTGGAGATATGGGTTAGCCACTTTGAGGGGATTTTTGATCTTCTCTCTTCTTTGTCAACTAGTCCTGCTACTTTAAAGACATAGGGCCTGATTAGGATGGCGGTCGGAAAACCATCCCGACCGCCAGGGTAGTGGAAATGAACCGTGCGCAGGTACCGCGGGAAAACCGGCGGTCAGATTAGGCTCAACCACCAGAAAATCCGACCGCGGCAGACGAATCCAACAAAAGACCGCCGGTAGCGGGCGGAGCAGGTGAAAATCCGTCTGCAGCGGTCGGATTCGTGGCGGAAAAACCCGAACCCGCCGCAAGGCCAGCGGAG
Organism: Calotriton arnoldi; assembly: GCA_963921515.1. Taxonomy (NCBI): domain Eukaryota; kingdom Metazoa; phylum Chordata; class Amphibia; order Caudata; family Salamandridae; genus Calotriton; species Calotriton arnoldi. Next base: position 222,545 of record CAWUFW010017204.1, read on the forward strand.
TGACCGCACGCACAATTAAGATGCCATTGAGGTGACAGCGGAACGATCCGCTGTTTCCGACCGCCGCGATCGCTAACTGTGATGAATGGGAGAGCAGGTGGAAGGGCCGTAGCATACCCACCGCCGCAGCCAAACCGGAACCATTATGGCGGTCGACAAAAAAAACACACAACAAGGCCACCAAGTGCACACATCAAACTAGCTCAGCCCCCCAAAACACCCAACACACCCCAAGGACAATAAAAAAATACAAATCCCAGGACAACACACACAAAACACCTGACAGCAATACACCAATTTGACACACCCACATAGGTGAGTATAAAACCTGCCCCTTCCCTGACCAGAATCCTTTGCACTACTCCAGCCCTGAAGGAACTAAACCCTACAGCACATTGGATAGGCAAACCACCACACATCTCACCAGCACAACAACACACGCACATACACACCACCACACACACACCTGCACCTCAAACCATTTGCACATCACACACAATGGCACAAAAGAAAATGCCCAAATTCACTGACAATGAGTTGTCAGTCATGGCAGATGAGATAATCAGAGTAGAACCACAATTGTTTGGTAACCTGGTCCAACAGACACCATTAGCCACCAGAGCACAAATGTGGGGAAGGATAGTCGACAAGGTCAATGCAGTAGGGACCACCCCGCGCACCAAGAAGGAGATCATGAAGCGGTGGCATGACCTCAAGAGGCAGGTAAAAGCAAAGAACTACAAGAACCGTCAGCTGGCTCAGATGACTGGCGGTGGCTCTCCCATTCCACCAAGAACATTCACTGCATGGGAGGAGAAGGTGCTTGCCATACTGCATCCAGAGAGTCTCACAGGAATATCCGGGGGAGTGGAGGCTGGTAAGTACAAACAAATGTCCATCATCACATTGCTATGTACTGTCTTGCACAACTACAAAACTACACCTCCTAGGCCCAATTCCATTCATGTGCACAGCTCTCTCCCCAACACATGTCTCACAGATCCAACATTCACTCCCTCCTATTCACCCCAAAGGTAGCTAGCAACATTACCTGGGCTGCCTGTGTACAGGCAGCCAGAGCTACAACTCCCACCAGGCCCCCTTGTCCCATAGCTCAGCAGGATGGAGCAACCCCACCCAGAAGCATGTGGCAGCCATTGCATCTCACTCATCAAACTTACAGGTAGGTAGCCATCTTCATAGGGAGGGGTGTTTGTGGGTGGGAGGCCAGCACTACAACTCCCACCAGGCCCCCTGTCCCACAGCTGAGCAGGATGGAACACCCCCCAACCAAGAGCCATGTATAACCATTCCCTCCCTCTGCTCCACAGGGAGCCAGCCATCTTAACAGGGAGGGGTGTCTGTGGATAGGCAGCCAGCACTACAACTCACACCAGGCCCCCTTGTCCCATAGCTCAGCAGGATGGAGCACCCCCCCACCCAGAAGCATGTGGCAGCCATTGAATCTCACTCATCAAACTTACAGGTAGGTAGCCATCTTCATAGGGAGGGGTGTTTGTGGGTGGGAGGCCAGCACTACAACTCCCACCAGGCCCCCTGTCCCACAGCTGAGCAGGATGGAACACCCCCCCACCAAGAGCCATGTGTAACCATTCCCTCCCTCTGCTCCACAGGGAGCCAGCCATCTTAACAGGGAGGGGTGTCTGTGGATAGGCAGCCAGCACTACAACTCACACAAGGCCCCCTTGTCCAACAGCTCAGCAGGATGGAGCACTCCCCCCCCACCCAGAAGCATGTGGCAGCCATTGAATCTCACTCATCAAACTTACAGGTAGGTAGCCATCTTCATAGGGAGGGTTGTTTGTGGGTGGGAGGCCAGCACTACAACTCCCAACAGGCCCCCTGTCCCACAGCTGAGCAGGATGGAACCCCCCAACCAAGAGCCATGTGTAACCATTCCCTCCCTCTGCTCCACAGGGAGCCAGCCATCTTAACAGGGAGGGGAGTCTGTGGATAGGCAGCCAGCACTACTACTCACACCAGGCCCTCTTGTCCCACAGCTCAGCAGGATGGAGCACTACCCCCACCCAGAAGCATGTGGCAGCCATTTAATCTCACTCATCAAACTTACAGGTAGGTAGCCATCTTCATAGGGAGGGGTGTTTGTGGGTGGGAGGCCAGCACTACAACTCCCACCAGGCCCCCTGTCCCACAGCTGAGCAGGATGGAACACCCCCCAACCAAGAGCCATGTATAACCATTCCCTCCCTCTGCTCCACAGGGAGCCAGCCATCTTAACAGGGAGGGGTGTCTGTGGATAGGCAGCCAGCACTACAACTCACACCAGGCCCCCTTGTCCCACAGCTCAGCAGGATGGAGCACTCCCCCCCACCCAAAAGCATGTGGCAGCCATTGAATCTCACCCATCAAACTTACAGGTAGGTAGCCATCTTCATAGGGAGGGGTGTTTGTGGGTGGGAGGCCAGCACTTCAACTCCCAACAGGCCCCCTGTCCCACAGCTGAGCAGGATGGAACACCCCCTCCCCCACCAAGAGCCATATGTAACCATTCCCTCCCTCTGCTCCACAGGGAGCCAGCCATCTTAACAGGGAGGGGTGTCTGTGGATAGGCAGCCAGCACTACAACTCACACCAGGTCCCCTTGTCCCACAGCTCAGCAGGATGGAGCACTCCCCCCCACCCAGAAGCATGTGGCAGCCATTGAATCTCACTCATCAAACTTACAGGTAGGTAGCCATCTTGACAGGGAGGGGTGTGTGTGAGTGGAAGGACAGCACTACAACTCCCAACAAGCCCCCTTATCCCACAGCTCAGCAAAATGGAGCACTCCACCACACACCCATAAAGATGTGTCAGAAATTCCACCCAAATGTGCCACATAACAGGTAAGTAGACAGTGCATGCACCCCGCCATTTCTCTCAAAAAGCATGGAGCCATATGACCACACCAGCCCTCACATCCCACCAAAATTGATACAGATCCAATACCCACTTACAGTGTGCAGACACCTAAGCGTATGTAACTGTCACAGAAACCAAAGTGTGACTCACCAAATAACATGTTGAAGAAATTCAGGGCACAATCATGCACAGCACTGAATGCTATCTGTAAGTGCCATGGGGGCAGAGCATCAAGGCCCATATGAAAACAAAACAAGCATGGTCTGTAGTAAAAAGAAAGCAAAGCACATGACATGACAAAGGTATGCATGAGATTACAATGGCTAGTTCGTGCTCAGATGTAACGTCTTCCATACAGAGCAATCAACAAAGATGCATCACATGAAGTTGTTGTGCTGCTAGTCGTTAGATGACAACATGTCCTTGTAATCACGAAATCTGCACGTGGCGCATGGTATCTATTGACATGTGACACCATGGACAAGTATTGTATGTACCACCACATCATGTCATGATGCACAGTACTGTGCAGACATACAATGTGATATCAATGCAAACTGTGTGGTGTATAACTTGTAAATAAAAAACATCTAACACCAAGCTTCTTGAGGTGCACTTCAATGACCATTTCCCCTCTGTACCACAGGTGACCAAGAACTGACAGCTGAAGATGACCACACCAACCTGCAGAGCCAGTCTCCACCCCCGGAACATGGACTCTCTGATGCAGACTCCCTAGATTTCTTGGATGCGGAGCCAGAAGCAGGCCCATCAGGCATGCCAGGGCGCAACAGGTCCCAGGACCCCACTGTCCCCACCGCCACCACCTCAGCAACAACAACTACGCTGACCCCTGCTGTAACGACCTGTGCGGCCTCCACCACCACCACCACCACTAGTGCTGCCTGCAACACTCTCCCTGCCTCAGAGGATGACCACCCTACCCTACAATCTGAGGAGGGAAGGGAGAGTATGCAGGTGCGAGAGTGGTGACGCCACAGGTCCGGGACAGCAGGGCAGGTGGGAGGGCAACTGGGCATCAAACCCAACCGGACACTGGGACCGAAGCCCTGGCCAACATCACAAGAGTCCTTGGGGCCTATGAACAAGCCCAGGGACACACGGGCCAGGCTCTTGAAGAGTCCCGTGAGCTCTGCCTGCTGTTGAGGTCCAAATCGTGGGCCTCTTGGGCCAGCTTGTGGGGGTCCTGAAAGACAGGCCTGTGGACCAAACAACAACTCCACCTCCCTCCAGTGGCCCGCAGGGTGACAGTTTCCCCACCTCCCCTGTGGCCACAGAGAGGGGTGAGTCCTCAGACCCCGCTGAGGCCAAAGCAGAGGCCCCCACTGCCAAACGATTAAGGGGCCGTCCAAAGAAATCCCAGGGAGGATCCCGTGGCAAAGCACCAGCCAAACGCCAGTCAAGGAGCCAGCCATGATGGCACCCCTCTTCACCCTGCCATTGACTTTGTTGACTGTCCTCACCCACACTGCCAGGCTAATGGCATGCGTCTGTTGGACTAGGTCACCACATCAATGTGGTGACTACTCGATTGTCTCATCTACCATCACTGACAACTCTTTGAATCCCTCTTCACCATTTTGAAAATATTCACTTCCCTGTCACATATACCCATTGTAAATAAACACTCTTTACACACCTATGTTTTCGTGTCAGCTCCATGTTTATCACAGGATGTACAATGTTGACTCTGTTTACAATGTACCAGGAGCACTGATGGTCTGGACTCATTGAGAGGCTGAAGGGACCTAGGAAAACACAAGGGAACAATATTCACTTGTCAGGTGATGGCATCTCAGCCATTACACAACACTTGCCATCAAGGCACTCAAATCTGCACACATCACAATGAGCAACAGTACCAACATAGACATCCTATAGCTGTGCATGACTACCCTATCCCAGAAACATTAGCAGCCAGCACAGAGCCAACAACAGGCAGCAGTAACAAAGCTCACCTAGGCCTTTTCACCAGCAACAAAATCAGCACACAATGGCACCGTTGTACGTTGACACTCACCTTCAAGGGAAGTAGCGGTTGATGAGCTGTTGACGCAGGTCGACACCTTCCTCCTCTCCACTATCCTCGTCACTGGACATGTGTGGGTTTGCAGGAGGGGGCCTCGGCTGCTCATCATCATCCAGGAGCAGGGAGATCTCCTTGCGCAAGGCCAGGTTGTGGAGCATACAGCATGCAACTACGATCCGACACACCTTTTGGGGAGAGTACATCAGTGCACCTCCGGTCTTGTCCAGGCAGCAAAATCGTGACTTGAGTAGACCAAAAGTACGCTCCATCACACGACGTGTCCTGCCATGGGCATCATTGTAGCAGACATTACCCGGGGTCCTGGGATTCCTCAGTGTGCTCAGCAACCAAGGCCGGTTGGGATATGCAGAGTCACCTAGGTGTGAGATACACAGACCAATTTAGTTATATGAACAGTAGCTGAGAACAGCATGTCACACATACAGCACACTACTTGACTCTTTGTACTCACCCACAATCCACGCACGCTCTGGATGCAGATTTGCCATCAGCTGTGGTACGATGCTGTTACGCAGGATGTAGGAGTCGTGGGCTGATCCCGGAAATTTGGCACAGACATGTGAGATTATCATATCCGCCTGGCATACCACTTGCACATTAATGGAATAGAAATGCTTCCTGTTCCTGTAGATGTGCTCTCGTGCCTGTGATGGTACCAGGCCAACATGTGTGCAGTCAATGGCACCAACAACATTAGGGATGTGGCCAAGGGCATAAAAATCACCCTTCACAGCCGCCAATTCATGCCTCCTGGGGAAATGGATGTATCTGTCCTTGTAGGTCATCATAGCGAACAGGACATCACGTAGCACCATGCTGAACATAGATTGCGACATCCCTCCTGCGCTGGACACTGTGTACTGGAACGAACAAGTTGCAAAGAAATGCAGGGCCGCCATCACCTTACACGTTGGTGTCAAAGCAGTTGGATAGGTTCTGCGAGGCCTCAGATGGGGCTCCAACAGAGCACATAGGTCTTGAAGGGTAGATCGATCCAGGTGGAATTTCCGTATGATGTCCACATCCTCCATGTCCGCCAGCACTGTGAATGGACGATACAGATTTGGGCGCCTCCTAGGTGAGATGAAAGGGCACACATGTCAATTAAATCTCCCAATGTGATGTGTACAACATCTTACGTGTTGACTGAGACAGCGCCAACAATGACTGGCAAAAACACTTCAGCTTACTGCACAACTCACATGTAGGGACACCTTGACCTAAACTAGTTGCACACTTGTCCAGTATTCACACAGAGATGTCCCCCAAAACAGATCCAGACTAGGTGAATTCAAAAAGGTACATCCCAACATCTTGTGCCACCAGCCCTGAGAGTAGTTGACACGGCACATGTGTGAGACAGCAACACTGCTAGCTTCTACGTAGCTGCTGTACCTGCCACATCTTCTTGCGTAATTCAGACATGGCACACATTAACAACACAATGTGCACAGTGTGTTCACAAAGATCAAGTATTAACATGAGTACAGCAATCTACACAGTGAAATAGGCACAATATGTGGTCAGACCTACATCACTGTGTGTCGCTTAAACATCTCACACATTGGAATGTGTACACATGTGAGAGTCCATCACACCACAGATCTGTGTACAAGCACAATAATTTCATAAGTGACATGTGAGTGAGTACATGCCTGTGCATGTAATCCTGTGCACTGACATGGCATGTGTAGTCATCAGTGGGCTAATAGTCACACTAGCATTGGTTAGCATCATCTGGTGGCATGATTCATGTGTCTACTGTACAATGTTGAGAAATGCCCATTGACTCTGCCACAGCATGATGTGTCCATAGGCGGCATAAGGGTGCTCCGCCACCACAATCACGGCCAGGGACACCAATATCATGCGGCTAAATCACGGTAGCGACCGCCTGGCCCCTGCGGTGTGGCACCGCCAATGCCCACCACTATCGCGGTAGTGATGTACACATTGTAAAATGGCGGTTGGTGTGCTCCGCCACCACAATCACGGCCATGGGCACCAATATCATGTGGCTAAATCATGGTAGCGACCGCCTGGCCCCTGCGGTGTGGCACCGCCAATGCCAACCGCTATCGCGGTAGTGATATACACATTGTAAAATGGCGGTTGGTGTGCTCCGCCACCACAATCACGGCCATGGGCACCAATATCATGCGGCTAAATCACGGTAGCGACCGCCTGGCCCCTGCGGTGTGGCACTGCTAATTCCCACCGCTATCGCGGTAGTGATATACACATTGTAAAATGGCAGTTGGTGTGCTCCGCCACCACAATCACGGCCATGGGCACCAATATCATGCGGCTAAATCACGGTAGCGACCGCCTGGCCCCTGCGGTGTGGCACCACCAATGCCCATGCCCTTACAGCAAATGGGAAGCGCAATCGCGGTAGCCAAATGCAATTTTGAAAATCGCGGCAGGCGTTCTCCGCTACCGCGGGGCCAGTCAATGGATGCATTTGAAAAAAGCTGACCTTGAACACCAATTGCAGCAGCTTAGTACCACTGAAACAACCCCAGGGGGCTATATATGTGTGGGAGAGAGCCACACATTTCCACTGCTTCCAGACACTGCTGACTGACACACTTCACCACCAACTGCTGCTGTTCCTGTCTCCTGGACCCAGTGATGGCGAGGACTGAGAACATCAGGGCCCGTCCCTTCACCACAGAGGAGCTGGACGTCCTGGTGGACCAGGTGCGCACACAGTATGGGAGGCTATATGCTGCTCCTGATGTCATGGTAAGTGTTTCAGAGTTAAAGTAGGGGAGTGCAGGGAGTGCACGAATGGAGTTGATCTGCTGCAGTATGTGCCTGAGAGTGAGGGTTTGTGTGATACACTGCCTATCATGCTGACTTCAGGGGAAAGGGGTTTGTAGCCTATTTTACACATTTCCCTGGCTGCATATCAGGATGGGAGGGACATGCAGTGTTTTTGCAGCCATACAGTGACACTGCAGGTTTGTAAAGTGGGAGTCAGTACAGAAATTGCCTGTGCTAATGGATGTTTGGGTCCATGAGGTTCTTCACAGGCTCATCTGTGACATTACAAAGAGTTTCCGTCCAGAGGGTACTGATGGAAGTGGGTTTGACTTCATATTGCTACCATGGATATGTCAGCATTATGCACAAGAGTGAAATGCCTGAGGGTGACACTCTTGGTGGAAATTCACCTATGACACAGCAGATTGTTGTACTTTTGAAACATCCCCCTTCCATTTTCATCATAATGTGTACTGAGTCGCATGTGTAGGCAGATTTTTCCCTTCCATTTTGTACATGCATGTGACAGTTCGGATGGCCCACGTTAGACCGCAGTGTGAGCCCCCCTGGGCTGCACAGTTACTGCCCAATTTGTCAGGGACCCATCACTGAATGGACAGAGTGAGACATATGGGTTGTCTGCTACCCTATTCCTCAATGAGCTATCTTACGCCTGTGGATTGCACAAGACAGACCTTGTGATAAGGGTGTGAGATAGTAAGATCATGTCCCTATATGTGACCTCCATGACACAGGTAGCCATTCCCATGCCAAGGACATTGAGGGGTGTGCAGTTTTGGACACAGTGAGTCTGCCCGAAAACATCATTTGCAATGTAATGTATGTCTTGCTCCCTCACATACTGCATTGCAGATGTGGGCCATCTTCACCTTGCTTTCTGTGCTGGCATTCTGCATGTGTATGGGATGGCCAGGTACTGTGTCCATCCTCATATCTGCATGCATTTCTATTCAAGTATCTCATGCTAATGTACTACGTGTCATGCTGTATTGTCTCTGCTAAACATATCTGACTAGCTGTGCTGAGTGTGTGCATGCTCCTGTACTGAGATACAGTGGTACATAACCCAGTGTAACTGAAATTTGCTCTCCTTGTCTCCCATGCCTGCAGCTCAAAGTCCACCAGTGTAAGGCCGTATGGAGGGCCATTGCACGCAAGGTGCGGGCTCTGGGTGTGTCCAACCGACGGCACACACACTGTCACAAGAGGTGGGATGACATCTGCCGGCTGAGCAAAAACATGGCAGAGATGATGCTGGGGCTGCTCCCTCGGACTGGCAGGTTGGCCCGCTGGAGCATGACACCACTAATGGCCCGCATCTTGGCTGTGACACAGTCAGAGCTGGATGAACGTTTGAGGGCCCATCAGCAGCAAGCTGGGGGTGAAAATTCTGGGAAGGGTGACTTTGGTTGTGAGTGACTGCATATATTCCAACCCTGAGCCAGTGCTGAGCTCTGTGATGTTGCTCGTGTGATGCAATGGCTTGTAAGTGGCCTCTCTGCTGGGTGAAGCTGTCATGCATTTTTGCTACATCTTCTTTCTCATGTCATTGATGTAATGGCCCTTGACGTTGCATTCTGAGTTGTGACCTTGTGGCATCGGGTGCATTAGGGGAGTCAGGGACATCCCATGGCAGTGAACAGCACTGTGTCTCATCTGAGTGTGCTTTCGTCAATGTGTACAGTGCCTGAGCTCGAAATTGAGAGAACTACACATCTGACACCAATGTGCAACTGTAGTTATGCACCAAGGCATTACATGGTGGATGGCAGGAGCTCATGGCCATTGCTAAATGACATTTTGGAGTCTGTATCTGTGTTGTCCCCTTATGTTGACTCCATATGTGACTGTGACAACATGTTGGGATGTTCATCTTTTTCACCCACAGGGACCTAGGTATGCTCACAGGGATCTGTATATCAGGTTACACGGAGGCACAGGCAAGCTATTTGGCTGTGGACATCACATGGGTCAATGATGCCAAGTGTGCATGTTACCATACATCTTTTGTGTTTTGAATTGAGGTTGCACAATGTGACTGCACAGGGTGGTGTGCAACTTGGGCTTATCATCATCTTGTTTTGTGCTTTGCTTGCATATGATGTTTGTGTGTATGGCACTAAACTGAACCTACGTCTCTGTCTCTTCCAGCATCTGCCGAGGGCACAGAAGGACAGGGGACTTACACCAGTGGTGAGGCATCTTGCACGACTGCTACACATGAGCCCACTGACACTGATGTGACCAGTGCCTCGGAGGGGGACCGGAGTGTCCCTGAGGAATCACGCCCAGAAACACCAACCTCTACGTCATCTGACGCCAGCGGTGACTCCTCGATGTTGGCGGGCACAGGGAGTGGGAAATCTGCCTCCTCTTCCACCACACATCGTCCAGTGCCCACCCTCCCAGCTACTTCCACTAGTGCTGCACGTGCTCGCACCAGTAAGAAGGGAAGAGTGTCCTTCACCCCAGGCACTGCTGCCCCTGCCCCTGTCTCCCCTGCTGCCCTCAGTGTTGAGGCGGTGGACCTTTTGTGCCAGCTGTGTGTGGGTCAGACAACTCTCCTGAATGCCTTCCAAGACCATGACAAGAAGTTGGCACAGGTAGTTGCCTTCATGGAGGGGATTCATTCAGACGTGGGTGGGCTACACAGGACTGTCCAGTCTTTGTCTTCCACAGTGACAGCAGCCATTCAGCTTCACAGGCTCAGAGTCCAGCTCCAGTCCCTTTGGCAACCCCCCTGCCAGTGGCTACAAACACACACCACAGCCCACAGGCTCTAGGTACACCACACGCAGCACACAACAGCAGCACCCCAAGCGGGCCAGGGCACAGACACCATCCCCCAAACAAACTAAAGTGACACAGGAGCGCAAAGGCAAAAGCCCTTCAGGTGACACTCAGGGGCATCAAGCCAAGAAGCAGGCCTCAGGCTCACATGCCTCAAAATCTGCCACATCCAAGGACACTCCCGTACCAAAGGCATCTCCCAAAGACAGGCAGACAGTTGCCGTGCCTGCTGTGAAGCTGGTGCCTGCTAAGAGTCTGCAGAAAAAGCCCTCTAAGGCAGATTCACCCACAACCTCAACTCCCACCCACACCCCTGTGAAGCTGGGAAAGGAGTGCACGGTAGGGGGTTCAGCTGGTCAACAGGGGATGGAGGGGAAAAGGCAAGGCCAGGCCAAGCGTACCGGCCGATCCAGCAGATCCCCAGAGGGTGTGCCAACACCTGCACCTGATGCACCTGTGGTGGGGAGTGAGTCTGTTGTGCCGTCCCACTTCCCACTCCTACCAAGACAATTTTTCCCTATCGAATCCCCAAGAAGTGGAAAGGCAGCCCTCCACATTCTCCCTCACACACTGAGTCTCACGGCAGCATGTCTCCGCCTCCACGTGCCACCACACCACCCGGTCCAAGCAGCCCTCTGGCTCCCAAAACCACTGATGCCTCTACCTCAGCTGGTCCTCTCTCTCCCAGGTCCAGTCCTACTACTGGGCCTGACAATCAGCCACCTCCCAGTCTGACTGACAGCCAAGTCTGAGGCTAAGTCCCCCTCCCACACCTATCTCTCCCACAGCGGTGCCTGGACTGCCCATTGTTATCCCCCTAGCTGTGTTGCTTCCCATGGCAGTGTACGGTGTCACCCATTCCCTGTGCAGGTTCTCATGCACACATGTGCCTACTTTGAACTATGGACTGGCCACTGGCCTTGCTGTTTGTCACTTTGTTTGCCCATTCCCTGCGCAGGTTCTCATGCACACATGTGCCTACTTTGAGCTATGGACTGGCCACTGGCCTTGCTGTTTGTAACCATGGATGCCCATTCCCTGTGTAGGTTCTCATGCACACATGTTTATGTTTATGTTTATGGGATTTATAGAGCGCGTGACTACCCGTGGGCATCTCAGTGCTAAAATGAAGCAGGAGGAGTCTGTTTAGCACTGGGGTTTAAGGAAAAAGCCAAGTTTTCAATCTTTTTTAAATGCCACTTCATTGTCAATTATTCGGAGTTCCAGGTCCATACTATTCCAGAGTTTTGGCACCAGGTGGGTAAATGATCTTCCACCCCATCTAGATCTCTTGATTGCGGTGGAGTTCATCAGGAAGTTGGTGCTTGACCTGAGTTGTCGACAGGGAGAGTAATGCGAGACCAGCTTTTGAATCAGAGCGGGTCCTCTCCCATGCATGGCTCTGTGAGCTAGGCTTAAGGACTTGAATTTGATTCTGGCTTGTATCGGGAGCCAGTGAAGAGCCCTGAGTGCAGGTCTACATGTGCCTACTTTGAGCTATGGACTGGCCACTGGCCTTGCTGTTTGTCACTTTGTTTGCCCATTCCCTGTGCAGGTTCTCATGCACACATGTGCCTACTTTGAGCTATGGACTGGCCACTGGCCTTGCTGTTTGTAACCGTGGATGCCCATTCCCTATGCAGGTTCTCATCCACACATGTGCCTACTTTGAACTATGGACTGGCCACTGGCCTTGCTGTTTGTCACTTTGTTTGCCCATTCCCTGTGCAGGTTCTCATGCACACATGTGCCTACTTTGAGCTATGGACTGGACACTGGCCTTGCAGTTTGTAACCATGGATGCCCATTCCCTGTGCAGGTTCTCATGCACACATGTGCCTACTTTGAACTATGGACTGGCCACTGGCCTTGCTGTTTGTGACGATGGATGCCCAATCCCTGTGCAGGTTCTCATGCACACATGTGTACAGGGAGTGTGACAATGAGCCATGTGTGTTGTGCTGATGACATACACATGTCAAGTGAGTTGAGACAGATGTGTGGCTGATCACTGTTTGACTTCAGACACTTCCTATCATTCCTGTGCCAATGCATGGCTTGCCTTGATGTCTCCCTGAGTTGTTGGACAGAGGTCACTTTGGTTTAATTCCACTCACTGTGCCACCCATGTCTGATCTGATGGCCTAAGGGTGGTGTGATATGTTCCTTATCTTGCATGTGATGTACACATGCTTTGTGGCTTGCTCCATGGCTTTCCATCACTGTCCACTTCACTTTTGTCTGGCCCATTTATTGCCCTCCATTACTGCTGACATCTGGTATGTGTATGTGGCTGTGTGTCAGTGTGGGGTGTGTCTGAGTGACTTGACAGGCAGTGTGAACAGTTCAGTGGATGTTCATATGCAGTGTGAGTCTTCATTTTGTGATTGGACTCAGTTTGCTTGACATGAGTGGAGGGTAGGTGGGAGGAGGAGGAATGCCCTGCCCCTGAGCTTCTGTGCAGGGTGTTCCTCTTCACCCCCTTCTAAGACAGGCTCCCTGGTTGTTTGATGTGTGTGGTGCAGGGTCTGGCTACACCTGGCAGATGAATTGGGCGGTGGGGGCAGAGGAGGAGCACACAGCATGTCCCCAAATGGGTGTGGGGGTTGTAGTGTGTGAAGGGTGGAGGTGGGGCCCTGTGAATCTTTGTGGACTGCCCATGCCTGGCGCTGGCCCTGCCTACTACATTATGCGCAGGTTTTCTCGCGTCTTCACCGCTGCGGTGACGTGACCGGGACATTGCTATGATTTCGCGGTTGATGGGTGACCCGGATGCAGAGGGGTGATTTTGTGACAGGTAGGACATGTGTGGGTACACTTGGGGATGTGTTCCTGTCCCCACCAGAGTGTCTGATGTGGACAGGAACCGTATCTCAGCCCAGGAGTTGTGTGTTGTGTTTGTGTGCGGAGTTGTGTGATTGCGTACCTGCGGCGTTGTCGGCGACGGGCCATTATTTGCTGGTAGTGGATCAGGTAGAGCACCGGAAAGGCCTGTAGAGCTGGATCCATTGCGGTCGGGACCGGGTGGAGGGGACCGGGAGTCCTGTTTCGCGCTCCGCTGTCGTGCTTCCGCCGTCTCTGGTTGGGTGGTTTCTCCGCTGCGGTGTGACGGGCTGTTTGGGGCTTCGTGATTTGTACGGCGGACGGGACGTCATTCCGCACGGCGGTGGGTCTCTATTGGCTCACACCGCCGCGGTGGCGTGCGTCAATTTGTGGCGGTTCACGGCGCACCACGGCGGACGGGAAATGGGTTATGTTTGCCCATTGTAATATGGCGGGCGAGTGGACCACTGCTGGTGTGCGGTAAATGGCATTTTCCGCCAGCACCAGCACCGCGGAGGTGCCCCCGCCTGCCATCCTAATAAGGCCCATAGTTGTTTCTCAGCTGCAGGTATCGCTAGAGGAGATTAATCTAGCCTCATAAAATAAAGCCCCAGGGCCAGATGATGTTCCTGTGGATATGTTTTGATCTTAAGTTGTCTCTGGGCTCCTTTACTCGCAGTTTACATTAATGCTGCAGTGAGACATGGCCAAACCAAGTCCTGGTCACAATCTTTGGTCGCACCTGTTTTTAAAAAGGATGACAAGGGTGATCCCTGTTGTAACAGGCCTGTGTGCTTGATAGATTTGGTGGTTAAAATCATTGGCCTTATAATTCTTACTAGGTTGACAATATGGTCCTCTGAAAACAAGTTCCTGGCTGATATCCAGTTTGGTTTTAAATCTGGCCCAGGGATGATTAATCAGTGTTTAAATCTCTATCTAATTATTAATAAATACACTGTAGCCAAGAAGGGGTCTTTGCATGTTGCCTTCATGGATCTGAGTTTGGCTTTCAACAGGTTGAATAGAGACAAATGATTTAGCATCATGAGTTCCCTAGGTGTAGAGCCGAACATTGTGCACTTTTTGCGAGATCTTCACCTGAACCTTTCGGTGAGATACGGGGCCGGAGGGCAATATTCAGCCATGTTTAAGCTAAAGAGAGGTGTTCATCTGGGATGTATACTTGCTTCTTTTCTTTTTACCCTGTATATAAACCAGTTAAAAAGTGTTTTGGCTGTGGCTGGACATGATGTGCCCACCGTTGGAAGGAGCCAGGTCCCTGCATTACTTTATGCAGATGATACAGTTTTATTAGCAAGAATGCCATTAGGCTTCCAATGTTTATTGGATTGGTTCTTTGAACCTTAGCACTAAAATTCTATGTAATGATTATAGGTCCAAGACATACTAAATTTCATGTCTTTTTTGTATTTAATGTCAAATATGACATATTTACTATGGTTGACTTGTTTCCGTATTTGGGGTTGTTATTTGATTCTTCTAGACGTGGGCCCCACGTTTATCTTCTAGAGCATTCAGTTTTAATAGATCAATTACATCTATTTGGGACTTTGCTACTAGACTTGGCAAGAGGCCCTTACGAAGATTTAAAAGATCTATGAGACAAAATGAGTCTTTATAGCCTCTTATGGAAGTGATATCTGGGGATATGCTGATGTTTCCTCTCTTCAAATTGTGGAGAGCCAGTATTTTAGAAGGTTGTTATCTCTACCTAATAGTTCTGCCTCTTGTATTGACAATGAAGAGTTGGGTTTTGTTCCTTTGACTGATATCTTGAAAAGGCAACTTCTTTTGCAATGGATCTCAGTCTGGCTTAAACCAGAAGCTAATCTAAATAGCTTGTTAATAAAGGACTGTTTATACTTGAACAAATCTAATTGAATTTCATGGTTTTTTTCGTTAAGAGATCTTTTATAGAACTGGGGCACCCTGAGATTTTTTATAATCCAGAAAAGCTTAAGTTCTAATAGAGAAAATTTGGAATTGACCAAAATCTGTAAGATCCCATCTCATGCTGAAAACCCCTTCAACTCTTTAACCTTATCTAAATCTAGGACTCTCTTTGCACCATCACTTTCTGCTGATCAGGTTTAGACGTAATATGATTCATCATTTACTTCCAGTCCCTAAGGGTTGGTTCACGGAAGGCTCCCAGCTTCCATGTTACTGTGATTTGGTTTTGAAGCAGGACACTTTGCACTTTATAATATTTTTTCCCCTTATAGGGATTTGCATAAAAAGTTCATTATTTCTCTTTTAAAAGAGAAGAACTTTACTCAGGCTAAACCTGCTTTGTTCGAGCTACAACTACTTTCAGACCAACATACTTGTTTTTATATGACTTGCTTTTTAGCAGGTGCTGTTAAATTGAGGAATCTGATGGATCCTGTATGATGAATTGGTATGTTTGAACTTTTCCTGTGTTTTAATGAACATAGAATCAATTGATGTTGCACAATCTATTTTTAATCTGTCACTGTTTTTACTGTCTTTGTCTTGTTTAATTTGACTGATCCTAGGAGATCTGATTGGCCTACATATGTAATGTTTTATGAGATAAATTTTGTATATATATGTAATTTTCATTGATGTTTTGTGTTTTATCGTAATGTAATGGTTGGTTTCTTTAATGGTTTTATTTTAAAACAGAATAAAGAAACTGAATTGAGTTGACCTCCTTGTACTTGGATATCCACTTGGATCTTTAAAGCAGTATTCTCAAATTTGGATTTCAGGTTTTCACAGTGTTGGTCAGAGATGGCAGAGGCATTTTAATGCCTCCAGTTCTGATATTTCCTGGAATTGAGACTATGCGCACCAATGGTACCGATTCCAATGTAAGATGGCTACTCTTGAATTAAAGCAGCAGCAAGGTGTTGCTAAGGTCTACCCTGTAGCACAGGCACGGAGCATTGGTATACCAATTCAAGTGGGTGCCTGAAGTCCAACAGCTTGCAGATCACGGACTGGCTGAAAGTCTAGTATGGACTCTTTTGTAGTGTCTGTAGTCTTTGTTGATGGACTCCCTCTTCTCTTCTCCTGTGCCAGAAAACAGCAGCACAAATACATGTCTCTGGACTCTATAGTTGACACTTCCCTGGCACAATGAGTGATAGCTGCCTAGATGTGAAGATCAGGCTAGACAACTCACGCATATTCTTTAAGTGCAGCTCAGTAAGATCTCAGTGACACTGATCCATGAGGAATGGGGGAAGCAGCTGTACTGACACCTGTAGATCCTGACCTAAATGCCCCTTTCCCACACATACCACTACAAATGACCTCAATAGCTGTGTGAATTCACCTATTGCTCTGTCCATCTCTACTTCACCACAATCCTTATTTGAATATTCTCTTAATACTACATATCCAGCAATAACAATGACCTAAGCCCTTACCTGCATATGCACTACTCTAGTAAATAGTTCTACAAGTGCACCTCAGTTCCGAAGCACATTCCATCTAATGCTACACACCAGATGTTGCTCCAGAATTCTCAATTTGGGGGTCCACGAGGAAGCATGGGTGGACAATGAATGTGCATATGAAACAAACAATTGTCAGTGTTGGGTCTTTGGGCATCTACTGTTTTAGACACTGAGAGGATTTGTACAATGTCAAGCATATCTATGACAATAGTGGTTTGCACATATGGAAACATTGCTTGCAAAGGATTCTGTTTCCTCTACCATTTATTTGAAATAGTACTAGAGCCATGCTGGCTTTGTTTTAACTTCTTTCACACTGTCACTGTGAATTTGAGGCATTCTAGGGATTTTTTGTGTTCTCCTGTGATATCCATTTGGTATCCCCTATGACTAGTACAGGAAAACCATTAAGCAGAAATAGGAATGCAGTTTCCCTATCACTATGTTGGGTATGAAGGGGCTTGATGAAACCCAATAAAAGCATAGTGTGCTTGGGCATCAAGCAAAATCAGAAACCTGAAATTCTCCTTTGTTGTGTGGCTGAATCAGAATATTCAAACTCGATCACTTGAGTCATAAGGGACCACACAAATCTAAAAAGATGGGTAATCAGGAAGAGATACAACCATTTCCTTAGAACCACTATCTTTGTTTTAGCTATCCTACCCACCATGGGGACAAAGAAAACCCTGCAACACTCCACCTGAGCAGATAGTTTGGTGGACAAGACCCCATGTATGCCTCTCACAATCATATCACCATCAAAAATCAACTGAACAGCAGATACCACATGGAAGACTCCTGCTACCACAATGTAAAATCCACTCCACCATCGGGGAACCTGAAATTAATTTATTTTAGTTTCCATTTATACAGCACACTTGGACCAGTCAGTAAGAGGGTGTTTTAAATTACAAAAGAGGCTAATACAATTTAGGATTACGTTGAGATGGAGAGAGGGTTAAAAAACTTGGAGAAACAGATTTTGTCAAAGTTTATGGCTAAAATATGAGTCCATAGACTCAGAGTTGGATTTACGTTAGAAAGTGTCTGAAAAGGTGAACCTTGAGCTGTTTGTGGAAGACTGAGGGGCCTATTACGATCTCGGTCAGAAAGCCTCCTACCTGAGGTCAAAGGCTTTCCAACCTAGATCGTCAGTTTCAATTCCGACCGCCTAATTACAATCTATGCGGTCTGAATTGAAACCGGCCAGTCATTCCGGCTGGATTCCGATGGGCTCAAGGAGCCTGTCGGCCAGTCGGAGATATGCTGTAATCCCAATGGACGGCGTTTCCGCTGTTGGGATTACCATGCTCGGTTCCCCACAGGCTTTCCATGCTGGAATTTCCGACATGGAAAGCCTGTCAGAAAGTGACTAGCAGGGCCCCCTTCTTTTTGCAGCCTCCGGTTGGGGGCCGAGGGGGCACCTGTGGTGCCCACCTGTTTCATCCTTGCACCGTGTGGCAGGCACCGTGAGGTGCAGGGTTGAACACCATTTGGCAGGCACCGTGAGGTGCAGGGATGAACACAATCTCCCATTTCTCTATGGGAGCTTGTGCTACGGCCGGTTTACGGCTGCAGCACAAGCTCCCAGAGGGAAATGGAAGTATTCGACCACACCATGTGCTGTCGCATCGTAATTCTGCGGTCAGGATCGCTGACCGGAGGTTGGTCAGTCTCGATTACGCAATGATGTCGGTCAGAGGCAACTCCATTATAATCGGCGCCTAAGGGTCAGTATTCTGAGGTTGGGAGGCAGTGACTTAAGGCTGCTGTTGCCACCCAGGAGGATGACTGTTTCTGTGCTGCAGCTGTTCTAGATTTAGGTGATGTTAGAAGACAGATTTTCTGACGTCTAACAACACCTTGAGCCCCCAGAGATGATGAGTATATCAGCCAGGTAGGGAGGGGTGTTTTTGTGAATGGCTTTATGAATGAGACAGCAAATTTTGAACATGATTCTGAAAGTGATGAGTTGGCAGTAGAGATTGTGATATTATTGGGAAGATAGCTGATTTTGCTAGCTTATATGGGGGGGAAATTGTTGCTCTGTTCACAAATGTACAAGGAAGTGAAGCAATAAAGTGATATTTCTCCTCAGAAAGCTCAGGCCCGTACGAGAATAGAATTCAAGAAGTGGGCCGCGAAGAGGAGGGGAACATCTCTTACCTGTGCTCCTAAAGACTGATATAAGTTGAAAAATTACTCAATTCACTCTGCTGCAACCATTGTGTTGATATGAAATGGATGTATTCATTTCAACAACCCTTCTCCTGGCCAGTTCTGCGTGGAATGGTGATTCTAAAATCCCATTCAACAGAGTTGAAAGCTTTTTCAGTGTCTAGGAAGAAACCATCTCTGGACGCAGATGGTGGAGTAACAGATACAAGGAACGAAGATTGAGAGATGTGGAGCTCTATACCCAGAAGAAATGGAAGAACCCTATTAGCTATGGGCATTCAGACAAAATATTGAACCAAAAATATTGTGCTACCAAAATATAGTGTCCAAAATATTGCGATATGGAAATATCGTCTGCAAGAATATCGTTGTCCAGATATCAATTTAAGGTAAGTAATATCAATATTGAAAATATTGAAGTCATTAAAATCATTTACAAAAATATAGTTGTTAATAATATCGTTTTTTAATTATTGTATTGCATTTTAGTATATAATTAATTTTTTTTGTATAAATATTGTTTATGTTTTTTAATATAGTTGTTAAATTTTTAGCAGTTATTCAATTGAATTTAATATATTTTTGTGATTTTTAGTTCTGTAGCGGGTTGTGGGTTTATAGGGGCACAGGGTGGGAAGTAATTTAGTTATAATTAATTAATAATTAGCTTTTAATTTATATTAATTATTTGATGGATAATTATGTAATTAATTTTTTTAAAGTTACATTTTAGTTGCAGGTTGTGAGTATCTAGGGGAACAGGGTGGGAAGTCATTACATTATATTTAATTAATAGTTAGTTTTTAATTAATAATAATTATTTAATTGAAATTTAATTATATTAATTGTGCAATTAATTTTGTTTTATGTTAAATTTTAGGTGTGGGTTGTGGGTTTTGTAGGGGTATAGAGTGGGAAGTAAATACATTTTAATTAATTAATAATTATTTTTCAATTGATATTAATTATGTAGTTGACAATGATGTTATTTGTGTAAATAATTTTTGTTACTTAAAATGTTAGGAGCTGGTTGTGGGTTTTGTAGAGGTATAGAGTGGGACGTAACTAAATTAGAATTATTTAACATTACATACTAAGGGCCCGATTCTGATCCCGTTAGGAAAGCCCTCAGACCGGCTCGGTTCCGGAGAGCTTTCCAAGTGAATTGCACTACGGGAGTCCGTACGACCGATTCCGATGCATCCGTATAGTGACGGACTCGGTTTGCTCGGACTCCCATTAAACTCTATGGGAGCCTGTGTACCGAACGAGTACACAGGCTCCCATTGAAAAAAGGGGTTGGTGGGGAAAAGCGTGCACCCTGTGCCGCCACACTGTGCATGCATGAAAAGGGGGGACACATGGGTACCCCACTGGACCGATTCGGATGGCCCCGGGTGAAGGGGGGCCTGCTACAGCCCCCCGAAGTCCAATTCCCACAGCCGTCTCATCTCGGAAAAACTGAATCGATACGGCTGTCAGAATCGTGCATCATACTCGCTCGTTTGGAAGCTGGCTCCATTGCGCCGCACGATTCGGATGCGAACGACTCAGACTGCCAGGATCGGGTTCGGAAACGATTCGGTCGGCGAGGACGAGATCTTCGCATCGTACTTGATCGCTCGGAACGGTGGACGATTCGGTCGGAAACATAGGCTCCGAACCGGATTTGCTCGTTCCGGAACCTGTCTGGAGACCCTCCTAATGGGATGGGAATTGGGCCCAAAATAATAAATAATGTTAATTTATAAAAAATTATATAAATTATAAATATATAATAATTGTTAAATTTATATATTTGTTGTGTGTTGATTTATTTGTATGGATAAAGGGTGGGGTGGCAATTAACTACAATTAATTTAGGAATAAATAATACTTATTAATATTTTAACTAATATTTAATTATTTAACACGTGGACATAATATTATTTTAATGAAGACTTTTGGATATTTGTTGTGTACTTTGTTGAATTATAGGGTAGAAAGTTACTTAAGTAATAACAAATTAAAAAATAGGTAATTAGTTATGTTATTTATTATTGTATGTGTTAATTGTGTTGTGTTTTCTACATGTAAATAATATTGTATTTATTAGTTGTTCTTATTTTGAGAATATAGGGCCTGATCACTGTGCCGGTCGGACTGTCGTCCGACCGGCACCGTGGTGGAAACAGGACCATCCGACTAGATGTTGGTGGTCCCGCTGCATGCATTAGGATGCGGCCGCCTTCATGGCGGTTGCACTGTGTATACTTTGCATTGTGACATGTGCTGCGGGCAGCAGCACACGACACAGTACAAAAAAAACACATTCCAAACATCCCTGCACTATGTGGCAGGCACCATGCAGTGTCTGCCACATGGTGCAGGGAAATTTAGGGGGGCACCATAGTGGAGGGTTAGGGGGTAAGGGGGCTCTGCTAGGGGCAGCGAAAGTAACTTTCTGCCTGCCTTTTCATGGCGGGTTAACCGCCATGAAAGGGCCGGCGGAAAGTGACATCCTAATCCCTAGAGCGGTGCCTGAGCAGGCACTGCCCCATTGTAGGGAATAGGAGTCCAACCGCCGCACTGACGGGATCCTTGATCCCGTCGGATGCAGCGGTCTTTCCCCCCGCCGGCCGAGATCCAATCGCCTGCATCCTAATGCGGCAGTCAGATCCAATGGGCTGGATGGCGGTGGGACCGCCTGAGGGTGGCGGTACCACCGCCATTGTAATCAGGCCCATAGTTTTGTAATTTAATTGTAATAAAATTTGTAGTTATTTATAATATGTATTTAATAATGTAATTCATATTAATTTTTTTAAATATATATATATATATTTTTTTTTGTGACAAATTTGTTTTTATTATTTACTATGTTTTTGAAAATATTTTATTATGGTGAAGTGAATTAGTTTGTTTCTTATGTTGCACTGACTGGAGTGAGAATAGTAAATTTCACCCCTCCGCAATCAAACACTTTCCCCATTGTTGCACTTAGTGGAGTGGGAATAGTAACTTTTACTCCTCCTCAATGCAACACTTTCCCTACTGTTATAGTGACTGGAGTGGGCATAGTAAGTTTTACCCCTCCACAATCTAACACTTTCCCTACTGTTGCACTGACTGGAGTGGGAATAGTATATTTTACCCCTCCACAATCCAACACTTTCCCTACTGTTGCACTGACTGTAGTGGAAATAGTAAAATATACCCCTCCACAATTTAAGAATTACCCTACTGTACACTGAATGGAGTGTAAATAGTAAATTTTACCCTAGTGTAATGTAACCGTTTTCCTACAGTTACTTTGTGTGAAGTGCGAGTTGTAAATTTTATCCCTCCTCAGTTCAACACTTTGCCTACTTTTGCATAAATTGTAGTGGGAATAGTATCTATATTAAATGTAAAGTTTATTTTTATTATTACAATTTACATTATTCTGTTTTTGTTTATTTAAAATTATAATATTTATAATTATGTTTAATGTAAATTGTAATTTTTTATGTTTACCTTAATTTATTTTTAATGTTACAGTAATAAAAAAATGATTACATTATAATATAAATTAAAATTATTAGTTTAATAATACTTATTTTAACTATATATGTACAGATGAAAATATATATAAATAAATAAATAAATATATATATATGTATATATATATATATATATATATATATATATATATATATATATATACAACAGGTTTGCCCTACCGGTGAGGTGCACTCGCTGGCTGCATGCAGCTGATAAAACACAAGGGCATTCGGCACAACATAATCCTCCATTTCAAATGCCTACACGTTTCGGGCTTATATAATATATATGTGTGTGTGTGTGTGTGTGTGCGCTTTACTTTTTTTAAAAAGGTATAATTGTTAGATTTGTTTAAATAAAAAATTAAGGAGCTTTCCGACCCCCATCGTCGGTTTCCATTCCAACCGGCTGATTATGTATCAGCCGGTCGGAATTGAAACCGGCCGGTCATTCTGGCTGGCTTCATATGGGCTCAAGGAGCCCTTTGGCCAGTCGGAACTGGCTTGTAATCCCAAAGGGCGGGCCTTTCCGCCCTTGGGATTACGATGCATGGTTTCCGGCATGGTTTCCATGCCAGCCTGTCCGACATGGAAACCATATCGGAAAGTGTGTTTGGGGGCCCACAGCAGGGCCCCCTTCTGTGTGCGGCCACCGGTTGGGGGCCGAGGTGTTGATCCCTGCACCCCGTGGCAGGCATCCTGCCATGGGGTGCAGGGATGAACAACACCTCCCATTTACCTATGGGAGCATGTATTACAGCCGGTTTATGGCCGTAATGAATGCTCACATAGGGAAATGTCGGAATGCTACCAAACATTGTTCGATCGCATTCTAATGAGGCAGGCAGGACCGCCGACAGGATGTCGGTCGGTCCCGTTTATGAGACGGTGTCAGGCAGACAGAAGTCCGCCCGACATCGTAATCGCCCCCTTTTATTATATTAATGATATTATTTAATATATTTAATATTTACAATTTAAATGTATATATATTTAATTAGAGACAATTGAGAAAAATGGCCTAAGGCAAGGCGATACTCAAAACTAATATGGACAAAAAAACCATGAACAGACAAGGTACTTTAAACATATAATAAACAAGAACATACAAAAAATAGGATATTCAATACTTTAATTTATAAAAAAAATAATCATAAATATTTTGTATAGACATTTTTCTACATATATTTAAAATACATTTCTTAACATGAATTGATGATCATCAATAAAAATTTATTTATATAGCAATGCTAATCAGGTAATGCAATCTTCGTTGTTGTGCTTATTATCTATAAAGCAATGTTTAAACTGAGATAATCTGGACGTGGTAATTTATATAAATACTATGACATTCAGAACCATTGATATGAACTGGCGGTCAATTATATAAACACTACGCGCGTTTCGGCTTTGCCTTCTTCAGGGATCCGTCTCAGTTAGAATCTGTAATCGTATAATGCAACAACAAAAGAAAAGAAATTGGTTTCTTGGTCCATATAAAATATACTTCAGAAAGCTTACTGCTACGAGTAAGATGATACAATAGGATAGGCGTTTTTGATAGACAACAACACTGAGACCGAGAGAACTGGAGTAATAGAAAACTTCATACAGAACCTTAAAAATAAAAAGAATAAAAATGACACCCAAAGGTGTGACAATAAAAGTGCACAAGCGTATGTACAGTGAATAAGTGATTACCCACACAAACTAGTGTGATTAGAAATGCAGAAATGAGTATATCTAATAGATACACTACCTATGGAACTACCGGAAATGTATTATACTGGGGGTCTGAACTTCCCTTGATCATGAAAAGTGTATCCTGAATAAAAATACAAGAATGAAATAATGTATATTTGAAAAAAAATTCAGTACTTAACTGATTGAACATAGGCAAGAATGGTGATATTACCTTAAGCAGAACTGATGCTGTATGTATTCCACTTAGTATTTACTATACGTGGAATACTTAATGTACACATGTATGAAACTGGTTATAGGAGAAAAACCAGCAAACTGGCAATAAACTCTGTAGAGGTAAAAAAACAGGGAAGCTCAGAAAAAAAAAGGTGAAAAAGATTGTGAAATGTAGTGGAAAGAACATATTACTAGTCCTTACCCTGATGTAACTCGCTCACGGTATCAGCAACTAGCTGATTTAATGAGTCTCTGCTTTGGATGATAGACATATGATTCTTCACAGGGTCAAGATAACAATAACCGACAAGCTAACATGCAACAGTTGTCCCGAGCCGCGTTCATGGTTAAAATACGGAATGGTGCCTGTGGGTAATGGCTCTGATGCCTCAGCTACCCAATGATGAAAAGCAAGCCCCAACGAGAGACTAAAATGGCCGAGACATGGGGTTGGTAACGCGACCGAACAGAAACACGTTAATACAAAGTGAGACCAACAGGTTAAGGCGCCTTACCAGTATAGTGCAAAGCGATCTCTTAAGATAACATGGGCTGAAGCTTTTACATCATGTTATTCTATCACATTAGCGGAGTGGATCTATTTATACATCCATATCTTAACATGATTTCCATCTTGTACTGTGATTTCGTATTAGTCTCCTTTCTTGGCATTCATTTTCTGAACCTGTTCCAATATGGCCACCACAGAAGCTAGCTACTGCATTAGCGCGGTCGATGCACCCGTTCACATGACGCTCTGCTTCATACGTCATGTCCGGCCAGCAAGGATTTAAATCTCCTGCGTTAGTCTCTTCGTCCCACATCGGTATCATAGGCCCCGTTCGTGCTCACTGGATCTATCTTTTGGAGTTGGTTATTGAGGTAAGTCAGCGGTTCGCTGTATTGCACATATTTGCCCCGTCTGTTATCTTAAGAGATCGCTTTGCACTATACTGGTAAGGCACCTTAACCTGTTGGTCTCACTTTGTATTAACGTGTTTCTGTTCGGTCGCGTTACCAACCCCATGTCTCGGCCATTTTAGTCTCTCGTTGGGGCTTGCTTTTCATCATTGGGTAGCTGAGGCATCAGAGCCATTACCCACAGGCACCATTCCGTATTTTAACCATGAACGCGGCTCGGGACAACTGTTGCATGTTAGCTTGTCGGTTATTGTTATCTTGACCCACCTGCCCTCTTAAAAACAGTAGATGAGGTTCTTTTTAACGCTTGACTACATCTTTATGATATCTTTAGGACTACCGATTTTATATGGCTCTCTTAGTATACTATGGGCACCCAAGTCATGTAGGTTTGCACTACGTGCACTTTTATTAATTGTATTTTTCATCACCCCCGTTATTACATTGAGAGCTGTTATATGTACATCCTATCCATTAGATAGCAACTTGTTACAATTATGTTTCTTTACATGCAGAACCCATTTTCATCTTTCTATCTGAACATCGTATTAACCCTGTGAAGAATCATATGTCTATCATCCAAAGCAGAGACTCATTAAATCAGCTAGTTGCTGATACCGTGAGCGAGTTACATCAGGGTAAGGACTAGTAATATGTTCTTTCCACTACATTTCACGATCTTTTTCACCTTTTTTTTCTGACCTTCCCTGTTTTTTTACCTCTACAGAGTTTATTGCCAGTTTGCTGGTTTTTCTCCTATAACCAGTTTCATACATGTGTACATTAAGTATTCCACGTATAGTAAATACTAAGTGGAATACATACAGCATCAGTTCTGCTTAAGGTAATATCACCATTCTTGCCTATGTTCAATCAGTTAAGTACTGAATTTTTTTCAAATATACATTATTTCATTCTTGTATTTTTATTCAGGATACACTTTTCATGATCAAGGAAGTTCAGACCCCCAGTATAATACATTTCCGGTAGTTCCATAGGTAGTGTATCTATTAGATATACTCATTTCTGCATTTCTAATCACACTAGTTTGTGTGGGTAATCACTTATTCACTGTACATAAGCTTGTGCACTTTTATTGTCACACCTTTGGGTGTCATTTTTATTCTTTTTATTTTTAAGGTTCTGTATGAAGTTTTCTATTACTCCAGTTCTCTCGGTCTCAGTGTTGTTGTCTATCAAAAACGCCTATCCTATTGTATCATCTTACTCGTAGCAGTAAGCTTTCTGAAGTATATTTTATATGGACCAAGAAACCAATTTCTTTTCTTTTGTTGTTGCATTATACGATTACAGATTCTAACTGAGACGGATCCCTGAAGAAGGCAAAGCCGAAACGCGCGTAGTGTTTATATAATTGACCGCCAGTTCATATCAATGGTTCTGAATGTCATAGTATTTATATAAATTACCACGTCCAGATTATCTCAGTTTAAACAATGCTTTATAGATAATAAGCACAACAACGAAGATTGCATTACCTGATTAGCATTGCTATATAAATACATTTTTATTGATGATCATCAATTCATGTTAAGAAATGTATTTTAAATATATGTAGAAAAATGTCTATACAAAATATTTATGATTATTTTTTTATAAATTAAAGTATTGAATATCCTATTTTTTGTATGTTCTTGTTTATTATATGTTTAAAGTACCTTGTCTGTTCATGGTTTTTTGTCCATATTAGTTTTGAGTATCGCCTTGCCTTAGGCCATTTTTCTCAATTGTCATTTTTCCCTGCAGTTAGGCTTTTTCATCCTTTATGTAGGGGCCCCGTTCTTTCCCAAATTTATTTAATTAGAGACAACAGTATTTTTTTCAGGATATTTTTGTACTTACCATTATAAGTAAAGGATGACGATATTTATGTCCCATAGCACGATATTTTAGGAGGCTTAGCTATGACATTCCCTAAGATTTTGTTGTATGTATTAAAAAGAGACAGCCGTCTGTGTGATTCATTACGAAAGGCTATTTTTCCAGGTTTCAGTAAAGTAAACATAGTTGCCTCATGAAGATTAGGGGGTAGAATGCCTCACACTCTGGGCCTGATTACGATGTCGGGCGGATTGCCCGGTCTAGGGACCGACCGACCTCCGGTCAGCGGTCCGACAACGCCATTACAATGCGACCACACATGGTGCGGTCGCATACTCCCATTTCTCTATGGGAGCTTGTGCTGCAGCCGTAAACCGGCTGTAGCACAAGCTCCCATGATGAAATGAGAGATTCTCTTAATCCCAGCACCAGGTGGCAGGCACCTCAAAGTGCCTGCCATGCGGTGCAGGGATTAACAGGGGGGCACCATAGGCGCCCCTTCGGCCCCCAACCAGAGGCTGTGGAGGAATGGGGGCCCTGCTAGGGGCCCCCAAAGTTGCTTGCCAACAGGCTTTCCATATCAGAAAGCCCAACATGGAAAGCCTGTCGGAAACCGACAACGTAATCGCTACGTAATACCCCCTCAGGGATTACGTCAGGGATTATGTTGGGGCCTCCGACTGGCCGACTGACTCCTTGAGCCTGTCAGAATTCAGCCAGAATGACTGGCTGGTTTCAATTCCAACCACCTACATTGTTATTAGGCGGTCAGAATTGAAAGCGGAGATATCGGTCGGAAAGCCTTCGACCTTTGGTCGGAGGCTTTCCGACTGACATCATAATCGGCCCCTCTGTGTTTAAATCTTTTTATTGGCATTTCGAAAAGGCAAAAGAAAGTAAAAACATAAAGCAAACATCAACCATTATTGGTATCAACATTTCACCCATCGACTCCCTCCTGCCGGTCGATAGTGTATATCATAGGATATGGATAGTTGGAACCTGTGAGTGTATTGAGTCAGGCGCAGGGTGGGGGTAAGGCATAGCCAGTGCCCTCTGGCCATCGGGTGGAAGTGGTAGCGCAACAGGTCTTAGTATGGGTCGCCGGAGACATGCAAGAAGGGAGACAAAAGAGCAGGTTTGCCATGGTGAGAGACTAATGCTAGCTCACACTCTGGATGCAAGTCCTTCAGGTGACAGGCAAGGACATCTACATATTCTTTGTAAAAATTGAGCTTAAGACCATAACTTCCTAGTGAACTCCCACTGTATATGTCCGGCACAACATTTTTCTTTGCTATTCAAAAATGTTGTGATAATGCCTCTTTATCAATATTCTCTAACAAAGCCAGGGCAACACCTATCTAGATATACGATATCTTTGACTCAGATGTGGCCTCACTTAATGAGGCAAGTGGGGCTTATTTTTCCACAAACGCACTTTGTATTCCATCTTCATCATACCACTTACCATCCTCCCTCTGTATTTTGATAATATCTTGGAATGACCAATCTGGCCTTAGCAATATCACCAATGTGCTTCCTGGTTGCTCACTGTTAGAAACTGGGTTTCTGGTTGGCTAAGGTATACACCTAAGCCCGGTGAAACCCATCACTCTAGTCATGGTAAGCTACATACACAAATGAGATAACCTGTGCTCATCCTCTGGTAGCTTGGCGCAGAGCAGGCAGGCTTATCTAAAGAGGCAATGTGTAAGGTATTTGTGAAACACACACAGTAGCACAATGAATACACCTCAAAAAGACTCCACACAGGGTAGAACAATAGCTTTCTGTATTATTAATAAAATGAGACCAAAACTATAAAGATCACAGGTATACTTTTAAAGATATGCTCATTCAAAAATATCACATTAAATACACCATTTAACGATCGTGATCGGAAGCACCCGCCCTTCTATTTGTTCAGGACGGTAAGCGCGTTGGTGGAAGTACGACAATCCCCGGCAGGGACGGACAAATGAACTGTTCAAATGTTGAGCAGGGAGCTGTGCTCCAAAGACTCTAGGGGGTCAGTTTACGGAGTTGAAAGGGAGTAAACTCAGGGCCCAAGCATCGCCAGTAAGAGAATCCTCACCCGGACCATCGCGACTGAGTAATGGCAAATTCCGCCGCCTGCGGGTGCACAGTGCAGCTCCAGGGACCACACGGGTCCTTAATGATCACTTTACTTTTTACTGTATGGGGCAGTACATTGAAGGTGGTCTGCCTGTAATGAGGATCTTAAGGACAGGGATTCTCATGTCGCGATCTCCTGCCTGGGGACCACAGTGGGCCATCTTCGTACAGCGCTGGTGTGTAGCGAACAAGGGCGGCGGCTTCTCTCAGGTGCAGCGGAAGGTGGGGCTCAGTATTTCCTTGGCATCCCCAAGCAACAGGAAAGGTGTGATGCGGGCCAACATGCTGCCGCTCGTCCGAACTCTACTGTAGGTCGACAAAAAATGCAGGTCTGTTGGTGGTGCACAGAACACTTCTCTGTTGGAGGTTAAAGCGCTCGTCTCCACCACATGGAGTTGTGATTTGAGTGCAGAGCGGAGCGCTGGCGACGCGCTGGTCCTCTCCAAATGGGTCTTCCAGCAGTAGTAACAAAAACAGAAAGATGAAGTCTTTGATGTCCCTGAGGATAAGCCAACAAACCCTTGGAGAAAACTTGATGTCACAATGTAGAGGTGGCAGGCAGCAAGCTAGCACAGCAAGGCGGGTAGCAAAGTGGCAGTCCCTCTTGCAGCTCAATAAGCAGCATGCCAACACAGCAGAGCAGTTAGCAAAGTGGCAGTCTCTTCTGGCAGCACAGCAGGGTCTCTGGCAATGTAGAGCCAGTGATGTCTGGTTACAGGTCCAAAAGTGTCTGATTTCAGGGGGTCAGAGACCCAGTACTTATACCCAAAAGTGCCTTTGATGTAGGACGTGACTTTCAAAGGAACTCTCTGAAGTGCACAAGGATCCCTTTTAAACCAGTCTTGTCTGCCAAGCTAACCCTGGGGGGTAAATCAGTGGTTTGTGTGTGGACAGGACACTACCTACTGAAGTGTAACTGTCAGTCCCTCCCATTCCACCCTGCCCAGGAAGACCCATCATAATGCAGATGAATGCAGATGAGTGATTAGAATGCAGATGAGCCTCACCTTACTGTGTTTGTGGCTCTCTAGAGGGAATGCACAAAGTGTAGCTGTGACCCAACCCAGACATGTATTTGAGACAGGCTGTCGGGCACAAAGAGCTGTAAGTACAGAGAAATGTCCACTTTCTAAAAGTGTTTGCTGTAGGGAGGGAAGGTCATCCTTATGGAAGAGGAAGCATCACGCACAAAATTGTGTCATGCTTCATCATTGGCAGTGTCTCCCCACCCTGGATGGACAGTATCTCCAGGGCAGACTCTGCCCATCGTATTTTTTTAGGTAGGACTCACCTGAGTACATTCAGTATTTTTTGGTATTCTTTCACTAATTTTCCTCCTCACATTATACAACAGGCGAATAGGCCCCCAGAGTGTGTTAGGGATCCCTGGCCCTAAGGAATGCCAAAGACCAGTATGGGCTTCTAAGATGGGCAGAAACATGTTGACCTAACATTTTATGGTGGCATGAGTCATTGCTCTCACATTACCGCCTCACAACGTCTTTTAACCTTACCTAATGTACCCATTTATAAAGGCAAATAGCCGGGATACATTAAGGTATTTTTAATTCACTGACCTGGATCCAGTAGCTTTCATCTAAGTACTCCCTTCTGGCCGAGTCCAACAGGAGGCTGAGTTTGCCCTGGAGGTACTGTTCTTCCAGGGTGAGGAGTTGCTGCCGATGATGAAGCATGACATAATTTTGTGTATGAGGCTTCCTCTTCCATAAGGATGACCTTCCCTCCCTTCAGCACTCATACATGGTTTCTGTGACGGTCCAAGTGTGACTTATTGGATGTTTGTTTTCAGGCAAGAGCACTAATTGTGTTTTCTACCTGTATCTGCCGTATTTCTTGTGGTAACAGTCTCTTTCTAGGAGGGCGTAAGGCTGCTTACCTCCTCCTCTCTTCGGTGTATTGTGTGCACTTTCTAAAAGTGTCATTTCTAAAACAGTAATGTTAAATCCAACTTCACCAGTAAGGAGGATTTGTCATTACCATTCCAAACATATGAAACATAAAAATGCAACTCTTCTCTGATCAGGAATTACTGCTTAAAACTGTATTAAGGAATTCCCAATGATAGCCTATGAGAGGAGTAGGCCTCAAAGTAGTGAAAAATGAAAGAGGCAGTTTGTCACTAACAGGACATTCAAAACATAAAGGTACTTGTTCTACCTTTTACATACAAAGCGCCCTGCCCTTAGGGTTACTTAGGGCCTAAATTAAGGGTGAATTATATGTAATAAAAGGGGAGTTTAAGACTTAGCATGTAGTTTTGAATACCAAGTCAAAGTGGCAGTAAACTGCAGACACAGGCACCGCAGTGGCAGGCCTGAGACAGTTTTGAAAGGCTACTTTTGTGGGTGGCACAATCAGTGCTGCAGCCCACTAGAGGCATTTGAAGTACAGGCCCTGGGTGTAGGAAGGTGGAATCTGACTATATGGTTGCCCCCACTTTTTTCCTGGTGTTTTGCTGGTTTTTGACTTAGTTGGACTGGGACCCTGCTATTCAGGGCCCCAGTTTTTCTGCTTTCTCTTTAAAATGGATTCCTAGTACCTTAGGTACACTTCAGATTGGATTCTAGGGTGCCCTTATAAGTCCCTAGTATATGGTATACTATGTACCCAGGGCATAGGTACCCCAGAGGCCTACCAGGGGCTGAAGCATGTATTGTGCCACCCCTGGAAGGCCATCCAAAATGACACCACAGGACTGCTACTGCAGCCTGAGTGAGGTGGTGCATGCACCCCTTACAGAGATATAGGTTCACTATATCTCACCTATCACTGCACATAGAAACCTATCAGTCACCCCTATGGCAGGCCTTATCAATCCTGAAGGCAGGGTGCTTGGTTATATGTGAGAGGGTGCCCATGCATGAGCAGAGCCCCTCTGCAGCCCTCGGAATCTCCAATCTGGGGTTGTCTGTGGTGCAGCCTGACCATATACTCTTAAGTGCATTATAACCTCGCGGTAAAATGCTAACTTTGGACTGGCTGCACAGAAACATGTCGTGTTTGGTGTCAAACACCTTGGAATCCTACCCACCCGCCAGTCCTGGTGGCGGGGGTAGAATTCCACCCTTCTAGAGGGAGAGACATGTCCCCACCGGTATACCCGGTAGAAACCTTAAAGAGCTCTGGCATCACAAAATGGATGCTGCAGCCACAGACATGAGTCTGGCCTCCTGCTGCTGACCGAAACTCCGGCAGGGGAGGCCTGGACAGTAGGTTTCCTGTCACAGGGAGGTGTGACCACCTCCCAGACAGGCCTTAGTGGATTGGGGCTGGGTGGGTGCACTCTCTGAGTGCTTTGAAGTCCTGCACTGGGGGCACATTTGGTGTCCTCGTGCATACCCCAGTTCAAACCGGTTGCAGGGGCTACCAGCCTCTGCTCTGGTGCGAAACTGGACAAAGGAAATGGGTGTAGCCACCCCTCTTTCCAAACCCTCCCATAGGTGGGTCCCCAGAGTTATTCCAACCCCTTTCTTTAGTATAAGTAAGGGAACCCTGGCAACAGGACTTTAGATATCCCTGGACGAAACTCTGAAGGTGAATCCTGGAACTTCGATGCTCTACTCAAGACTAGAGGACTGAAGAAATCTCCCTTGGGGTCAAGGAGTGACTCCCCTGCATGGCAGGCACCAACAAAGCATTTACCGGTCTGCATATCCGAAGCTCCCGCCGGACTCCGAAGTACTTGCAGCCCAGGAAGAGGATTTCCAGACATCTCAGAGGCCGGTCCAAGTCCCCAGCAAAGCTGAGACCTGCAGCCCTTGTGAGTAGCGTGGAACCGGAACTCCTGGTCACAGTGTACATTTGCTAGTGCATTGACTTCTCAACGACTCTTGAAGTCCTGCTTTGGGTTACTTGTAGCCCAGGCCCCGAGCACTATCTGCACTGAAGATTGTGAGCCTACACTCCACGAGTGTTCCGTGGGCCCGCTTCCTGCATTTCCGCTTGGGGCTCCTTTGCAATCCCTGGTTTGTCAACTGGTGGGTCCCTGTGAAGGCAACTCTGATTTTCTTTGGGCGTTTCTGGTTGCTCCAGACGTGCCCTAACTCCCCACCAAGTGGTGAGTCCCTCAGATCTTGCTGGTCTGCTCCGAAGCCTCTTTCTCCTTTCTGCGTGGGTTGCTGTTGCCAAGGCTTGTTGTGTTCAATCCAGACACCAACACTGCAGTACTCGACATCCTTTGTGGGACAGCTCGAATCCAGCTCCTGGTTGTCGTCGATGCCTCCTGGTCCTCGTGGCTGAAGAGTCAAGCTTCACCTCTTTCACCTGAAGCGCCCGACATCGGTGGGCATTCGACTATCGTGCCCCTGGTCACTGGCAAGTGACCCAGACTCTGTCCCCTCTGCTTTCAGGTTCTTCTCATCTCCGATCCAGGCTTGGATCTCTTCGGACACTTCGCATCTTCCCGGCAGCAGCACTTCGTGGCAGGCTGCCATTGAAAACGACGACGCGACCCGACACCATTTGACACCTATGCACCCAGCTTCCCTGGGTGAGGTAACTCGAGTACTCTGGTGCTCCCATGGGTGTTGACCCTAGAACTGTCTAAGTCCAAGAGGGTTTTGTCCTAGTCCATTTCTAAGTGTCCTTAAACTCTAAAACTCTAACCGCGACTTTCCCATAGACTTTAACGGAGCTCGCGGCTGTGTTCACACACTGCACACAGCCCCGTGGGTCCCCTCTGTCACTACCTTGGGTGGTTCCTTGGGGTCCCAGCGATTCTACAGGCTCTAGGCCTTGTGTCTACTTAAGTCGTGGTTCTTATACCACTTTCTTAATATATGGTTTGGTACGCCCCTAGGGCTAATCGTATATTGTGCTATTTTACTGTGCTATTCGACTTGTAAATTGTGTACTTTCACCTCTAGCCTCATAAAGAGACTATTGGGTTGTGTTTAGTAATAAATACATATATTTTATATATATACCTGGTGTGGTTCTCCTTTCATTTGGTCATGCATGAGGTTATAACTGGTAAAACAATAGCTTAACACTCCTTCAAGACTTAGCCTGAAGGCTGCTCTCCATAGCTACCACTAGGATAGCTTTCAATAAAGGTTGTCTTTAAACCTATCATCAATAAAGGTCGATTGGACTGGTGCAAGGTGCCCACTATAACTAGTGGACAGCATATACCAGGCCAACTTCTCACATTGGTGTGCAGCGGTTGGATTAAAGCTTGCCTTGTTTTACCAGATAATCTCAAGTGTGTGACTAACTGAAAACCACTAAAAGTACCTGAGGTACATATAAATTCAAGCTTAGAAATACAGTAAGTTCTACTGAACTTAGAGTTGTGTGTCAAGGGCTTAGCACACCCTTTCTACAACTCAAGAGAGTTTAGTAGGCCACACTAGAGTAGGTAGTGCATACACCACACCTCACTAGTGATGTCTTCAAGGCCAGGAACCAGTGGGTCCCTGCCAGAAGCCAGTGGGCTTCTACCCTCCAAGTATGACAACCTCCCATTCTTGGAATTGAGAGAATTGTGCAAGACTAGGAAGCTGAAGACAGGCAAAAGTGCCAACACCCAACGTCTCATAGAGATGCTTCTGTTGGATGATCTCAGAAGACCCACAGGGTCTGAAGGGGTAGGCAGAGAGGGTGGGGCAGAAGATGATGAAGGGACCAGGGGTGAAGAAACCCAGGACCTGCCCTCTGAAACTGGCCAGGAAGATGACAGTGATCTTGCCCTGGAAAATTCAGCTCCTCCTGCAGATGAGGAGGAGGACCAGAATGGCCTCCCCTTTGTCCCACCAGAAAGAGTTGTGAGTGTGCCTAGAAGGTCAAGATCTCCTTCTCAGGAGTCTAACCATTCTGACACCTCAATAGGGACCTCTGTTTCCTCTCATAGGAGGGAATCCTCTCATGAAAGGAAAAAGAGACTGCTCCAGTATGAAGAAGCTCAGCTTAGGATCAGAAGAGAGCAGCTGGCTATAGACAGGGAGTCCCTAGAGCTTCATAGACAAAGAAGAAAGTTGGGACTAGAGTCCCATGGTGGCAGCAACTTCCCTAGTGGTAGGGAAATGTCTTATGACCATAGAAACCTAAGCAAGATTGTCCCTCCCTACCAGAGTGGGGATGCCATCCACAAATGGATTACTGCACTGGAAAGGGCCTGTAAAGTTCAGAGGGTCCCCCAGGAGCAGTGGGCAGCAATCTTGTGGCTCTCCTTTGCAGACAAAGGTAGAGACAAGCTCCTCACTGTAAGAGAAGAGGATGCTGACAATTACAAAGTCTTGAAGAGTGCTCTGATAGATGGGTTTGGCCTAACCACTGAACAGTATAGGTTGAAGTTCAGAGACACCCAAAAGGCTCAGACTCAAGACTAGGTTGACTTTGTAGATTGTGCTACTAAGGCTCTGGAAGGTTGGATACATGGCAGCAAAGTGCATGACTTTATAGGATTGTACAATTTGATTATGAGGGAGCAAATCCTTAATAATTGTCAAAAACAGCTTTTACACCAGTACCTGGTGGACTCTGATCTGACCTCTCCCCAAGAATTGGGAAAGAAGGCAGACAAATAGGTCAGAACCAGGGTGAGGCCTAAGAATCAGGGTGGTGACCAGAAGAAAGATTCTACCGAGTCCCAAGAGAAAGGTGGGGATAAATCTAAGGATAAATCCACTATAGGGCCCCAAAAGTCCTCTTCTGGGGGTGGGCCCCAAACTCCTTCCTCTCCTGAAAAGAAACCATATTGCCATGTTTGTAAAAAGCCTGGCCACTGGAAAACTGATCCCAGTTGCCCCAGGATTGGCAATAAAGAAAATGTTCCTCCAACAAATACTACCACCCCTCCTGGTACTACCAATAGTAATCCTCCAGTTGGGAGTAGTGCACCCAAAAAGTTAGGTGCTTTTGCAAGGGGAACAGAGGTGGGCCCTAGTTTAGACAGGACCCCCTCAACAGACTCCTCTGACTCTGATGGTGGCATAGGATTTGCCACCTTTACCATGGGTCCCAATGCATTGGGCAGGTACAGACTGGAGCCAATGATTAATGGTCAGAAAGCTGTGGCATTCAGGGACACAGGGGCTAGTGTCACCATGGTGGCAGGGAAACTAGTCCCCCCTCACCAGCTTTTACCTGAGTTTAAATACCAGGTGACCAACATTGATGGTGTCAGAACAGATCACCCCATGGCCATAGTCCATCTCAGCTGGGAAGGGGTCACAGGCCCAAAAAGAGTGGCAGTGTCCCCAACCTTGCCTATAGATTGCCTGATGGGCAATGATCTAGAAATTTCAGCCTGGGCTGAAGTTGAACACCAAGCCCATCTGAAAATGCTGGGCATCCCTGAGAAAGTTAGGGGGGCTGTGATGGCCACAGCCCCACCCCAGGAACATTTTGGAGTGATGGAGCCTGAAAGAATGGCCCACTCTCCTCCACAAGAGAGCAGAAGGGTTGAAGAAAAGTCTTCTTCCCCCCAGACTATAGGTAAGGGTCAGCCTCCTCAGGGAACTGATCCCACCCCTAGTGAAGGAACTGCCCCAGAGGGAGTCAGGCCTGGCCTGGCAACCCCTCTGATGGCAGGGCACCCTTCCAAGGTGGTACCCAGTCTGGAGCAGGTAACCTGCCCCTCTCTACCCTGCCTCAGTCAGCCCAGGGCTGCAAAGGTCAGTGGACCCCACAGGGCCCACTGTCCTGAGGAACCCCCCCCCATCAGCAGATTAGGGGCACCCAGTCTAGTAGCCCTAGCCAGGTGAAAATTCCTCAACACACTGAGGGATCCCCCATACCTTTGTGTAGGGACCTCCCCCAGAAGGACTCTGTTAGGCAAGGGCAAACCTG
This sequence comes from Calotriton arnoldi, assembly GCA_963921515.1. Taxonomy (NCBI): domain Eukaryota; kingdom Metazoa; phylum Chordata; class Amphibia; order Caudata; family Salamandridae; genus Calotriton; species Calotriton arnoldi. The sequence goes on from CAWUFW010017204.1 coordinate 259,690, forward strand.
GGACCAAAAGGTTCCAAACCTGCCATGTCCCTCCAGTGTTCCATCCAAAGGGACCCAACCCCCAGCTGTAGGCAGCCAAAGGTTGACCCTTAAAGCAAAGTGCAACTTAGTCATGGAAAGACAGGCATATATGGTGACCAGTGATCTGAGGAAGCTGAAACCAACTGTATTAGGGCCGCACTTCTCTACTCAGACACCCCACCAGCCTTTTACTCTACCAAAACACACCACAGGTAGTAATTCCCCATGGTGGAGACCCTCTCATACCCTTAGGGTGAGGGATAGCTTGGTGGACCATAAGATAGGGGGTAACCATGCTAGTGCAGGTACTTCCTTATATGGCCACTTTGTCAATAAAGGCTCAACTGGCCAAGGTTAGCCTTATCTCCTTTCATTTGGGGGGGGTTATGTAGGAAGGTGGAATCTGACTATATGGTTGCCCCCACTTTTTTCCTGGTGTTTTGCTGGTTTTTGACTTAGTTGGACTGGGACCCTGCTATTCAGGGCCCCAGTTTTTCTGCTTTGTCTATAAAATGGATTCCTAGTACCTTAGGTACACTTCAGATTGGATTCTGGGGTGCACTTATAAGTCCCTAGTATATGGTATACTATGTACCCAGGGCATAGGTACCCCAGAGGCCTACCAGGGGCTGAAGCATGTATTGTGCCAACCCTGGAAGGCCATCCAAAATGACACCACAGGACTGCTACTGCAGCCTGAGTGAGGTGGTGCATGCAACCCTTACAGAGATATAGGTTCACTATATCTCACCTATCACTGCACATAGAAACCTATCAGTCACCCCTATGGCAGGCCTTATCAATCCTGAAGGCAGGGTGCTTGGTTATATGTGAGAGGGTGCCCATGCATGAGCAGAGCCCCTCTGCAGCCCTCAGAATCTCCTATCCGGGGTTGTCTGTGGTGCAGCCTGACCATATACTCTTAAGTGCATTATAACCTCGCTGTAAAATGCTAACTTTGGACTGGCTGCACAGAAACATGTCGTGTTTGGTGTCAAACACCTTGGAATCCTACGCCCCCACCAGTTCTGGCGACGGGGGTAGAATTCCACCCTTCTAGAGGGAGAGACATGTCCCCACCGGTATACCCGGTAGAAACCTTAAAGAGCCCTGGCATCACAAAATGGATGCTGCAGCCACAGACACTAGTCTGGCCTCCTGCTGCTGACCGAAACTCCGGCAGGGGAGGCCTGGACAATAGGTTTCCTGTCACAGGGAGGTGTGACCACCTCCCAGACAGGCCTTAGTGGATTGGGGCTTGGTGGGTACACTCTCTGAGTGCTTTGAAGTCCTGCACTGGGGGCACATTTGGTGTCCTCGTGCATACCCCAGTTCAAACCGGTTGCAGGGGCTACCAGCCCCTGCTCTGGTGCAAAACTGGACAAAGGAAATGGGTGTAGCCACCCCTCTTTCCAAACCCTCCCATAGGTGGGTCCCCAGAGTTAGTCCAACCCCTTTCTTTAGTATAAGTAAGGGAACCCTGGCAACAGGACTTTAGATATCCCTGGACGAAACTCTGAAGCTGAATCCTGGAACTTCGACGCTCTACTCAAGACTAGAGGACTGAAGAAATCTCCCTTGGGGTCAAGGAGTGACTCCCCTGCTTGGCAGGCACCAACAAAGCATTTGCCGGTCTGCATCTCCGAAGCTCCCGCCGGACTCCGAAGTACTTGCAGCCCAGGAAGAGGATTTCCAGACATTTCAGAGGTCGACCCGAGTCCCCAGCAAAGCTGAGACCCGCAGCCCTCGTGAGTAGCGTGAAACCGGAACTCCTGGTCACCGTGCACATTTGCTAGTGCATTGACTTCGCAACGACTCTTGAAGTCCTGCTTTGGGTTGCTAGTAGCCTAGGCCCCGAGCACCATTTGCGCTGAAGATTGTGAGCCTACACTCCACGAGTGTTCCGTGGGCCCGCTTCCTGCATTTCCGCTTGGGGCTCCTTTACGATCAATGGTCCGTCGACTGGTGGGTCCCTGTGAAGGCAACTCTGATTTTCTTTGAGTGTTTCTGGTTGCTCCAGACGTGCCCAAACTCCCCACCAAGTGGTGAGTCCCTCAGACCTTGCTGGTCTGCTCCGAAGCCTCTTTCTCCTTTCTGCGTGGGTTGCTGTTGCCAAGGCTTGTTGTGCTCAATCCGGACACCAATGCTGCAGCACTCGACATCCTTTGTGGGACAGCTCGAATCCAGTTCCTGGTTGTCGTCGATGCCTCCTGGTCCTCGTGGCTGAAGAGTCAAGCTTCACCTCTTTCAGCTGAAGCACCTGACATCGGTGGGCATTCGACTATCGTGCCCCTGGTCACTGGCAAGTGACCCAGACTCTGTCCCCTCTGCTTTCAGGTTCTTCTCATCTCCGATCCAGGCTTGGATCTCTTCGGACACTTTGCATCTTCCCGGCAGCAGCACTTCGTGGCAGGCTGCCATTGAAAACGACGACGCGACCCGACACCATTTGACACCTATGCACCCGGCTTCCCTGGGTAAGATAACTCGAGTACTCCGGTGCTCCCGTGGGTGTTGACCCTAGAACTGTCTAAGTCCAAGAGGGTTTGGTCCTAGTCCATTTCTAAGTGTCCTTAAACTCTAAAACTCTAACCGCGACTTTCCCATAGACTTTAATGGAGCTCGTGGCTGTGTTCACACACTGCACACAGCCCCCGTGGGTCCCCTGTGTCAATACCTTGGGTGGTTCCTTGGGGTCCCAGCGATTCTACAGGCTCTAGGTCTTGTGTCTACTTAAGTCGTGGTTCTTATACCACTTTCTTAATATATGGTTTGGTACGCCCCGAGGGCTAATCGTATATGGTGCTATTTCACTGTGCTATTCGACTTGTAAATTGTGTACTTTCACCTCCTGCCTCATAAGGAGACTATTGGGTTGTGTTTAGTAATAAATACATATATTTTATATATATACCTGGTGTGGTTCTCCTTTCATTTGGTCATGCATGAGGTTATAACTGGTAAAACAATAGCTTAACACTCCTTCAAGACTTAGCCTGAAGGCTGCTCTCCATAGCTACCACTAGGATAGCTTTCAATAAAGGTTGTCTTTAAACCTATCATCAATAAAGGTCGATTGGACTGGTGCAAGGTTCCCACTATAACTAGTGGACAGCATATACCAGGCCAACTTCTCACACTGGGTATATGGTAAACCACTTTACAAGGGACTTACCAGTACAACAAATATGCCAAACAGGTATACACCAATGTCATCATGTTCTAGGGGAGAATCACAAGCACTTTAGCTCTGGTTAGCAGTGGTGAAGTGCTCAGAGTCCTAAAGCCAACAAAAAGAAGGTCAGAAAAAGAGGAGGAGGAAGGCAAAAAGTTTTGAGTGACCCTTCAGAGAGGGCCATGTTTCAACACTCCCTTTCCCCATACACTGAGCCACGGCATATTTACTGAGATACAGAAATCCTGGTTCTGGTGTGTCATGGAATTCTAGCAGCTGTGTAGGGTTATCTTTCAACAGCATGTCTATGCTCTAGATCTTGAAGCTCACCATGCAATACAGAGGGCCTTTGAAAGCTTCCAAAATCGTTCATACACTCGAAACTGACCCCACATTCAACTGGAAATATTCTAAGTTAAAAGACTTAACCTCTGCCCTGAAGACCTGTTCTAAAAGTGCCTCAGATGGTGATCACCAAAGACAGACTTACTAAACTCGTAGCAAAGTCAGAGAATAATGTGCAGGGTAGACCAATCACCTCTCCCTTCCACATACTTGTATCACAAGAGCTAGAAGTCGATGTGATGGGGCCTATCCTGCTCTTAGAAAAGAGAAGACTTTGGCCTGGGGGTGAAGGAGGCAAAAGACATTGATCAAACAGCGCTGTTCTATTATTGCTGCAATGTCCATAACGTCAAGTGACCACGACAGGGCTATTGAACTGGATCTGTCTTTCGCACCCCAAGTTAGTACTACATTTTAGAGTGCCACGTACTAAGCATTATACTTCAGCATATAAACAGTGGCGGCTGGAAAGTCTGCTGATTAGAGGGGCGGGAAAAAGATTTAGTACATTTTGAAAATAAAATGCATAAATACAATTAAATACATTAAAGAAATAGAAAGGTACTTACCATTTTCCAGAGACACGTCCTCCTCGCTCCTCTCGTCTTATTCTCCTGATGTCACAGACGTCACCTCATGTCCAGCTGTGCTTAACCAATCCTGGCGATGCATGAGAGCAGTGCCAGGACTGGAGGGAGCGGCATCTCTAGCCACTCCTGAGGACAGTAGAGGCCTGTGTAGGCTCTCAACCTGGCTGTCTAGGACAGCGGGGTTGAGAGGTTTATAGTGTGCATGTCAGGCTGGCTGTCGCAAGACGGCCAGCCAAAGGGACGTGCACACTATAAACTAGTGCAGTCAGGTAGCCCACCACTGCTGCCACTCAACAGGCCCTGCCCCACCCCTTCCTGATACTCTGTTCAGTACGGGTTGACGGAAAATAAAATGGTAATAAATTAACTTTATTACCATTTTATTTTTCATCTTTATGTGGGCAATTAAGTGGAGAGACGCTCCTCCGCTCAAACGGAGGAGCCGCCCCTGCATATGAAACCATGCAGAACTGAGTAGAATCAATATTTGAACCCTATGTGTTAACAAATGTGAGCATGAGCCCCCAATGCCCCCTCACCAGATCCCGACATGACCCTCGACAGTCGCACATCAACTCTCACAATCTTCCACAATGTGTTTATAATGAAAAGTGATCTTTTAATGAAATAGGTGGCAAAACCTGTGAGTGAATTTTATGAGATGCAAAGTAATGATGGATCCCACACATCTGTGCAAAGTTCATTTCAGTCCCAGGAGTCAATTGCATCTCCTGCAAGAAAAATCAGCATAATTCTGTCTAGGAAAGCTAGCACCCTATAATCTAAATGCATCATTGTTCTTTGTCAATAGTCTAAGGCATATTTCAGGCTTAACTCCCATGGATGTCTGCACCTTTGGAACTAAAGGACAGTAATGCATCTTGAGATATCCAGCTTTATCTTAAGAATTTTTTCATCATGCAAGGTGCAGTACAAACATATATATCTCCAAAGACTCTAGGGGGTCAGTTTACGGAGTTGAAAGGGAGTAAACTCAGGGCCCAAGCGTCGCCAGTAAGAGAATCCTCACCCGGACCATCGCAACTGAGTAATGGCAAATTCCGCCGCCTGCGGGTGCACAGTGCAGCTCCAGGGACCACACGGGTCCTTAACGATCACTTTGCTTTTTACTGTATGGGGCAGTGCATTGAAGGTGGTCTGCCTGTAATGAGGATCTTAAGGACAGGGATTCGCATGTCGCGATCTCCTGCCTGGGGACCACAGTGGGCCATCTTCGTACAGCGCTGGTGTGTAGCGAACAAGGGCGGCGGCTTCTCTCAGGTGCAGCGGAAGGTGGGGCTCAGCATTTCCTTGGCATCCCCCAGCAACAGGAAAGGTGTGATGTGGGCTAACATGCTGCCGCTCGTCCGGACTCTGCTGTAGGGCGACAAGAAATGCAGGTCTGTTGGTGGTGTACAGAACACTTCTCTGTTGGAGGTTAAAGCGCTCGTCTCCACCACATGGAGTTGTGATTTGAGTGCAGAGCAGTGCGCTGGCGACGCGCTGGTCCTCTCCTAATGGGTATTGCAGCGGTAGGAACAAAAACAGAAAGATGAAGTCTTTGATGACCCTGAGACTTCAGGAAACGGGGGAATAAGCCAACTAACCCTTGGAGAACACTTGATGTCACAATGTAGAGGTGGCAGGCAGCAAGCTAGCACAGCAAGGCAGGTAGCAAAGTGGCAGTCCCTCTTGCAGCTCAATAAGCAGCATGCCAACACAGCAGAGCAGTTAGCAAAGTGGCAGTCTCTTTTGGCAGCACAGCAGGGTCTCTGGCAATGTAGCCAATGATGTCTGGTTACAGGTCCAAAAGTGTCTGATTTCAGGGGGTCAGAGACCCAGTACTTATACCCAAAGGTGCCTTTGATGTAGGAGGTGACTTTTTAAGGAACTCTCTGAAGTGCACAAGGATCCCTTTTAAACCAGTCTTGTCTGCCAAGCTAACCCTGGGGGGTAAATCAGTGGTTTGTGTGTGGACAGGACACTACCTACTGAAGTGTAACTGTCAGTCCCTCCCATTCCACCCTGCCCAGGAAGACCCATCATAATGCAGATGAATGCAGATGAGTGATTAGAATGCAGATGAGCCTCACCTTACTGTGTTTGTGGCTGTCTAGAGGGAATGCACAAAGTGTAGCTATGACACAACCCAGACATGTATTAGAGACAGGCTGTCGGGCACAAAGAGCCGTAAGTACAGAGAAATGTCCACTTTCTAAAAGTGTTTGCTGTAGGGAGGGAAGGTCATCCTTATGGAAGAGGAAGCATCACGCACAAAATTGTGTCATGCTTCATCATTGGCAGTGTCTCCCCACCCTGGATGGACAGTATCTCCAGGGCAGACTCTGCCCATCGTGTTTTTTTAGGTAGGACTCACCTGAGTACATTCAGTATTTTTTGGTATTCTTTCACTAATTTTCCTCCTCACATTATACAACAGGCGAATAGGCCCCCAGAGTGGGTTAGGGATCCCTGGCCCTAAGGAATGCCAAAGACCAGTATGGGCTTCTAAGATGGGCAGAAACATGTTGACCTAACATTTTATGGTGGCATGAGTCATTGCTCTCACATTACCACCTCACAACGTCTTTTAACCTTACCTAATGTACCCATTTATAAAGGCAAATAGCCGGGATACATTAAGGTATTTTTAATTCACTGACCTGGATCCAGTAGCTTTCATCTAAGTACTCCCTCCTGGCCGAGTCCAACAGGAGGCTGAGTTTGCCCTGGAGGTACTGTTCTTCCAGGGAGAGGAGTTGCTGCCGGTGATGAAGCATGACATAATTTTGTGTATGAGGCTTCCTCTTCCATAAGGATGACCTTCCCTCCCTCCAGCACTCATACAGGGTTTCTGTGACGGTCCAAGTGTGACTTATTGGATGTTTGTTTTCAGGCAAGAACACTAATTGTGTTTTCTACCTGTATCTGCCGTATTTCTTGTGGTAACAGTCTCTTTCTAGGAGGGCGTAAGGCTGCTTACCCCCTCCTCTCTTCGGTGTATTGTGTGCACTTTCTAAAAGTGTCATTTCTAAAACAGTAATGTTAAATCCAACTTCACCAGTAAGGAGGATTTGCCATTACCATTCCAAACATATGAAACATAAAAATGCAACTCTTCTCTGATCAGGAATTACAGCTTAAAACTGTATTAAGGAATTCCCAATGCCAGCCTATGAGAGGAGTAGGCCTCACAGTAGTGAAAAATGAAATAGGCTGTTTGTCACTACCAGGACATTCAAAACATAAAGGTACTTGTTCTACCTTTTACATACAAAGCGCCCTGCCCGTAGGGTTACTTAGGGCCTAAATTAAGGGTGAATTATATGTAATAAAAGGGGAGTTTAAGACTTAGCATGTAGTTTTGAATACCAAGTCAAACTGGCAGTAAACTGCAGACACAGGCACTGCAGTGGCAGGCCTGAGACAGTTTTGAAAGGTTACTTTTGTGGGTGGCACAATCAGTGCTGCAGCCCACTAGAGGCATTTGAAGTACAGGCCCTGGGTATATGGTAAACCACTTTACAAGGGACTTACCAGTACAACAAATATGCCAAACAGGTATACACCAATGTCATCATGTTTTAGGGGAGAAGCACAAGCACTTTAGCTCTGCTTAGCAGTGGTGAAGTGCTCAGAGTCCTAAAGCCAACAAAAAGAAGGTCAGAAAAAGAGGAGGAGGAAGGCAAAAAGTTTTCAGTGACGCTTCAGAGAGGCCATGTTCCAACACTCCCTTTCCCCATACACTGAGCCACGGCATATTTACTAAGATACAGAAATCCTGGTTCCGGTGTGTCATGGAATTCTAGCAGCTGTGTAGTGTTATCTTTCAAGAGCATGTCTATGCTCTAGATCTTGAAGCTCACCATGCAATACAGAGGGCCTTTGAAAGCTTCCAAAATCGTGCATACACTCGAAACTGACCCCACATTCAACTGGAAATATTCTAAGTTAAAAGACTTAACCTCTGCCCTGAAGACCTGTTCTAAAAGTGCCTCAGATGGCAATCACCAAAGACAGTCTTACAAAACTCGTAGCAAAGTCAGAGAATAATGTGCAGGTCAGACCAATCACCTCTCCCTTCCACATACTTGTATCACAAGAGCTAGAAGTCGATGTGATGGGGCCCTTCCTGCTCTTAGAAAAGAGAAGACTTTGGCCTGGGTGTGAAGGAGGCAAAAGACATTGATCAAACAGCGCTGTTCTAGTATTGCTGCAATGTCCATAGCGTCCAGTGACCACGAAAGGGCTATTGAACTGGATCTGTCTTTCGCACCCCAAGTTAGTACTAAATTTTAGAGTGCCACGTACTAAGCATTATACTTCAGCATATAAACAGTGGCGGCTGGAAAGTCTGCTGATTAGAGGGGCGGGAAAAAGATTTAGTACATTTTGAAAATAAAATGCATAAATACAATTAAATACATTAAAGAAATAGAAAGGTACTTACCATTTTCCAGAGACACGTCCTCCTCGCTCCTGTCGTCTTCTTCTCCTGATGTCACAGACGTCACCTCATGTCCAGCTGGGCTTAACCAATCCTGGCGATGCATGAGAGCAGTGCCAGGACTGGAGGGAGCGGCATTTCTAGCCACTCCCGAGGACAGTAGAGGCCTGTGTAGGATCTCAACCTGGCTGCCTAGGACAGCGGGGTTGAGAGGTTTATAGTGTGCATGTCAGGCTGGCTGTCGCAAGAAGGCCAGCCAAAGGGACGTGCACACTATAAACTAGTGCACAGTCAGGTAGCCCACCACTGCTGCCACTCAACAGGCCCTGCCCCACCCCTTCCTGATACTCTGTTCAGCACGGGTTGACGGAAAATAAAATGGTAATAAATTAACTTTATTACCATTTTATTTTTCATCTTTATGTGGGTAATTAAGTGGGGAGACGCTCCTCCGCTCAAACGGAGGAGCTGCCCCTGCATATGAAACCATGCTGAATTGAGTAGAATCAATATTTTTAACCCTATGTATTAACAAATGTGAGCATGAGCCCCCAATGCCCCCTCACCAGATCCCGACATGACCCTCGACAGTTGCACATCAACTCTCACAATCTTCCACAATGTGTTTATAATGAAAAGTGATCTTTTAATGAAATAGGTGGCAAAACCTGTGAGTGAATTTTATGAGATGCAAAGTAATGATGGATCCCACACATCTGTGCAAAGTTCATTTCAGTCCCAGGAGTCAATTGCATCTCCTGCAAGAAAAATCAGCATAATTCTGTCTAGGAAAGCTAGCACCCTATAATCTAAATGCATCATTGTTCTTTGTCAATAGTCTAAGGCATATTTCAGGCTTAACTCCCATGGATGTCTGCACCTTTGGAACTAAAGGACAGTAATGCATCTTGAGATATCCAGCTTTATCTTAAGAATTTTTTCATCATGCGAGGTGCAGTACAAACATATATATCTCCAAAGACTCTAGGGGGTCAGTTTACGGAGTTGAAAGGGAGTAAACTCAGGGCCCAAGCGTCGCCAGTAAGAGAATCCTCACCCGGACCATCGCAACTGAGTAATGGCAAATTCTGCCGCCTGCGGGTGCACAGTGCAGCTCCAGGGACCACACGGGTCCTTACCGATCACTTTACTTTTTACTGTATGGGGCAGTGCATTGAAGGTGGTCTGCCTGTAATGAGGATCTTAAGGACAGGGATTCTCATGTCGCGATCTCCTGCCTGGGGACTACAGTGGGCCATCTTTGTACAGCGCTGGTGTGTAGCGAACAAGGGCGGCGGCTTCTCTCAGGTGCAGTGGAAGGTGGGGCTCAGCATTTCCTTGGCATCCCCCAGCAACAGGAAAGGTGTGATGTGGGCTAACATGCTGCCGCTCGTCCGGACTCTGCTGTAGGTCGACAAGAAATGCAGGTCTGTTGGTGGTGCACAGAACACTTCTCTGTTGGAGGTTAAAGCGCTCGTCTCCACCACATGGAGTTGTGATTTGAGTGCAGAGCGGAGCGCTGGCGACGCGCTGGTCATCTCCAAATGGGTCTTGCAGCGGTAGGAACAAAAACAGAAAGATGAAGTCTTTGATGTCCTGAGACTTCAGGAAACGGGGGAATAAGCCAACAAACCCTTGGAGAACACTTGATGTCACAATGTAGAGGTGGCAGGCAGCAAGCTAGCACAGCAGAGCAGTTAGCAAAGTGGCAGTCTCTTCTGGCAGCACAGCAGGGTCTCTGGCAATGTAGAGCCAGTGATGTCTGGTTACAGGTCCAAAAGTGTCTGATTTCAGGGGGTCAGAGACCCAGTACTTATACCCAAAAGTGCCTTTGATGTAGGAGGTGACTTTTAAAGGAACTCTCTGAAGTGCACAAGGATCCCTTTTAAACCAGTCTTGTCTGCCAAGCTAACCCTGGGGGGTAAATCAGTGGTTTGTGTGTGGACAGGACACTACCTACTGAAGTGTAACTGTCAGTCCCTCCCATTCCACCCTGCCCAGGAAGACCCATCATAATGCAGATGAATGCAGATGAGTGATTAGAATGCAGATTAGCCTCACCTTACTGTGTTTGTGGCTGTCTAGAGGGAATGCACAAAGTGTAGCTGTGACCCAACCCAGACATGTATTAGAGACAGGCTGTCGGGCACAAAGAGCCGTAAGTACAGAGAAATGTCCACTTTCTAAAAGTGTTTGCTGTAGGGAGGGAAGGTCATCCTTATGGAAGAGGAAGCATCACGCACAAAATTGTGTCATGCTTCATCATTGGCAGTGTCTCCCCACCCTGGATGGACAGTATCTCCAGGGCAGACTCTGCCCATCGTGTTTTTTAGGTAGGACTCACCTGAGTACATTCAGTATTTTTTGGTATTCTTTCACTAATTTTCCTCCTCACATTATACAACAGGCGAATAGGCCCCCAGAGTGTGTTAGGGTTCCCTGGCCCTAAGGAATGCCAAAGACCAGTATGGGCTTCTAAGATGGGCAGAAACATGTTGACCTAACATTTTATGGTGGCATGAGTCATTGCTCTCACATTACCGCCTCACAACGTCTTTTAACCTTACCTAATGTACCCATTTATAAAGGCAAATAGCCGGGATACATTAAGGTATTTTTAATTCACTGACCTGGATCCATTAGATTTTATCTAAGTACTCCCTCCTGGCTGAGTCCAACAGGAGGCTGAGTTTGCCCTGGAGGTACTGTTCTTCCAGGGTGAGGAGTTGCTGCCGGTGATGAAGCATGACATAATTTTGTGTATGAGGCTTCCTCTTCCATAAGGATGACCTTCCCTCCCTTCAGCACTCATACAGGGCTTCTGTGACGGTCCAAGTGTGACTTATTGGATGTTTGTTTTCAGGCAAGAACACTAATTGTGTTTTCTACCTGTATCTGCCGTATTTCTTGTGGTAACAGTCTCTTTCTAGGAGGGCGTAAGGCTGCTTACCTCCTCCTCTCTTCGGTGTATTGTGTGCACTTTCTAAAAGTGTCATTTCTAAAACAGTAATGTTAAATCCAACTTCACCAGTAAGGAGGATTTGTCATTACCATTCCAAACATATGAAACATAAAAATGCAACTCTTCTCTGATCAGGAATTACAGCTTAAAACTGTATTAAGGAATTCCCAATGCTAGCCTATGAGAGGAGTAGGCCTCACAGTAGTGAAAAATGAAATAGGCTGTTTGTCACTACCAGGACATTCAAAACATATAGGTACTTGTTCTACCTTTTACATACAAAGCGCCCTGCCCTTAGGGTTACTTAGGGCCTAAATTAAGGGTGAATTATATGTAATAAAAGGGGAGTTTAAGACTTAGCATGTAGTTTTGAATACCAAGTCAAAGTGGCAGTAAACTGCAGACACAGGCACTGCAGTGGCAGGCCTGAGACAGTTTTGAAAGGATGCTTTTGTGGGTGGCACAATCAGTGCTGCAGCCCACTAGAGGCATTTGAAGTACAGGCCCTGGGTATATTGTAAACCACTTTACAAGGGACTTACCAGTACAACAAATATGCCAAACAGGTATACACCAATGTCATCATGTTTTAGGGGAGAAGCACAAGCACTTTAGCTCTGGTTAGCAGTGGTGAAGTGCTCAGAGTCCTAAAGCCAACAAAAAGAAGGTCAGAAAAAGAGGAGGAGGAAGGCAAAAAGTTTTGAGCGACCCTTCAGAGAGGGCCATGTTCCAACACTCCCTTTCCCCATACACTGAGCCACGGCATATTTACTAAGATACAGAATTCCTGGTTCTGGTGTGTCATGGAATTCTAGCAGCTGTGTAGGGTTATCTTTCAACAGCATGTCTATGCTCTAGATCTTGAAGCTCACCATGCAATACAGAGGGCCTTTGAAAGCTTCCAAAATCGTGCATACACTCGAAACTGACCCCACATTCAACTGGAAATATTCTAAGTTAAAAGACTTAACCTCTGCCCTGAAGACCTGTTCTAAAAGTGCCTCAGATGGCAATCACCAAAGACAGTCTTACTAAACTCGTAGCAAAGTCAGAGAATAATGTGCAGGGTAGACCAATCACCTCTCCCTTCCACATACTTGTATCACAAGAGCTAGAAGTCGATGTGATGGGGCCTATCCTGCTCTTAGAAAAGAGAAGACTTTGGCCTGGGGGTGAAGGAGGCAAAAGACATTGATTAAACAGCGCTGTTCTATTATCGCTGCAATGTCCATAACATCAAGTGACCACGACAGGGCTATTGAACTCGATCTGTCTTTCGCACCCCAAGTTAGTACTAAATTTTAGAGTGCCACGTACTAAGCATTATACTTCAGCATATAAACAGTGGCGGCTGGAAAGTCTGCTGATTAGAGGGGCGGGAAAAAGATTTAGTACATTTTGAAAATAAAATGCATAAATACAATTAAATACATTAAAGATATAGAAAGGTACTTACCATTTTCCAGAGACACGTCCTCCTCGCTCCTGTCGTCTCTTTCTCCTGATGTCACAGACGTAACCTCATGTCCAGCTGGGCTTAACCAATCCTGGCGATGCATGAGAGCAGTGGCAGGACTGGAGGGAGCGGCATCTCTAGCCACTCCCGAGGACAGTAGAGGCCTGTGTAGGCTCTCAACCTGGCTGTCTAGGACAGCGGGGTTGAAAGGTTTATAGTGTGCATGTCAGGCTGGCTGTCGCAAGACGGCCAGCCAAAGGGACGTGCACACTATAAACTAGTGCACAGTCAGGCAGCCCACCACTGCTGCCACTCAACAGGCCCTGCCCCACCCCTTCCTGATACTCTGTTCAGTACAGGTTGACGGAAAATAAAATGGTAATAAATTAACTTTATTACCATTTTATTTTTCATCTTTATGTGGGCAATTAAGTGGGGAGACGCTCCTCTGCTCAAACGGAGGAGCCGCCCCTGCATATGAAACCATGCAGAATTGAGTAGAATCAATATTTGAACCCTATGTGTTAACAAATGTGAGCATGAGCCCCCAATGCCCCCTCACCAGATCCCGACATGACCCTCAACAGTCGCACATCGACTCTCACAATCTTCCACAATGTGTTTATAATGAAAAGTGATCTTTTAATGAAATAGGTGGCAAAACCTGTGAGTGAATTTTATGAGATGCAAAGTAATGATGGATCCCACACATCTGTGCAAAGTTCATTTCAGTCCCAGGAGTCAATTGCATCTCCTGCAAGAAAAATCAACATAATTCTGTCTAGGAAAGCTAGCACCCTATAATCTAAATGCATCATTGTTCTTTGTCAATAGT
>CAWUFW010017205.1:0-273492 GCA_963921515.1 Calotriton arnoldi
TTCGATATTATCTATTGACGATATTACTTGTTCGATATTTTATACTTCGATATTTTTAAATAAAAAAAAAAACTATATTTTTGACTACGATATTCATTATTACGATATTATGAGACATTCGATATTACAACTTCGATATTACTGCAATTCGATATTTAGGATTCGATATTATGTCTATTCACCGCTCAGAACCACAGATGCGCGATACATCCCGAACACGAACCTCGCATTGCAGCCCACGGTGTCCTCAGAACTGCCGCTTACGATTCGTCCTTGATGCAGGCCTTCACATTGCAAGCCCCTCATTGACAGCATACTCAATGACGACGCAGGACTTTGCATTACTTCCCTGCAGCTTCTTCAGAACCACCGGTGTTCAAAACATATTCGATGCAGGACTTTGCATTGTAAGCATCTCATCGACGGCATCCTCGATGACCACACAGGACTCCGCATTTCAGTCTTACAGCTCCTAGGAACAACCGTTGCGCGATGCATCCTTGATGCTGTCTCAACGCAGGATCTTGCAATGCTCTGAAAACTAGAATTTAAGGTACTTTGTTCAGGGGCCCAACTTGGTACCTGTATCTGTCCCCGCTGCATCACGGTGGGCCTGAACTTATGACTTTGTCCCAGTCCAACAAGACCATATAACCACCCGCTGACGCTTTGTGCTTCTAGGCACTATTTTTACCTAAAACTTTAAAATTGCATATCTCTTATTCTACTGATTGGATATTTGTTGTTTTAAACTCAAATAATTTATTAAAGTTTAAACTATTTTTCAAAATTGATCTTGTGCTTTTACTTTATTACTATTTGAAGTGCTGCATACATACTTTACACATTGTCTCTAAGTTAAGACAGGTTAATTTGGGGTTGCTTGTGTTTCCCCTGTAAGGAAACCAAAGTTGCTGGGACACTGGGGTTAAGAGTAAATATGGCCTTATAGTGCTCTCTTCCCCTGTACTAGTACTCTTTAAGTCTGCCTAGCATTATGCACACACCCTTGCACCACAACTCAAAGGTGTTTGCATGCTGTCTAGCATGGATTTTGTACTGGAAGGGTACCATACTCTTCCAGTAGAAAGTCCTATGGTTAGTTTCTTTTTGTTTAAATATTTCACAAATTGGATGTATGCTGTAGAGTGCAGCATACATCCAAGTGTGACATGTTAGGAGAAATTAAAACATTTCCTTAATTTTGTGACTGCCTCAAGAAAGTGCTACTTTTTATGCAAGACAAGTCTGAAAATCTTTTTATGTCTGGCTTTGTGTTAAAAACCAAGGGTGGTAGCGTTGAAATGCCCAAGTACCACCCAGGAAACATCCCCCTGACATGAAGTAGGGCAAAGCAGCACAAAATGTTATTTGTGCTACATAAAGAGCAATTTTCGAGTGCAAAAGATGCCGCCTAGCCTCAGCGCTACACTGTAGCCAAGCTCATTGACGGCTTTCCCTACCGTGTAGGCGTCTGGTCCCTAAAGTTGTGGTGCACCTAAAGCGGTGTTCATCTAGTAACCCCACTGAGCCAATGCACTACTACCACACCAGGGCTCCAATCTGACCTTTCACCACATGGCACCCGGAGGACATGCACCTGATTAAAGATGAACACCATTGCGACACATCTATACAGACAGAAGCATTCCATGAAGCTCCTTCCAGAGCAGAACCTCCAGCACTTGACCTTTCCCCTGCTCCCACTGTATGATAGGTCTTTCCTTACCTTTAATACTGCCTTCATATCTCCTGCCGCCACCTTCGGGATGTTCAAAGTCATTGCCTGACCTTAAAATGTAACCAATATCAGAAATGTAAGTCGTCCTGATCTTCTTGGAGGTATATGGGCCCATCAAACAACCATAAAATTCTCCTACTCCTTGTTAAGAGTGGTTCCTTTCTTCAGACTGCAACTCTTTATAGCAGTAGTGTCAAATATTACCTCTGATGCCTGCTGAGGAGGCAGGCCTGTCTGTAATTTTAAGCCCTGCTCACCTGGCACTCTTGACCTTCCCTCTCCTCACCAAGACCCATAATACCCTTAGAATATCCTTATCCTTGCAGCCTTGATTCACTTGGGATCACATCCACTGCCAGAGACTAGAAGTGTACCTTCAATGCGTGAGCACCCTGCAATCAGCCACTCTAGATAACTTGGGTTTGAAACTTTAACCCTCAAAGTTCATAAAAATGGCTACGAACCCCACCAACATGGCTGACCCGAGAATGCATGACAATAAGGCCCCCCCTTCCCTGACTCCCCAATAAAAACAAAACCTGACAATAACGCAGCCGTAGACCAAATTATGGAGAAACTCGACACATTGACTGTCCTTGCCCAATCCACAAAGGCCACCACAGAAGTCATGCAGGATGACCTCAGTTTCATAAAAGAACTTCTTTGTCTCAGGCAGAGTTACGAAATCTTACAGACTATGGGCCCCGATTACGATGTCGTTAGGAAGGGCTCCAGATGGGATTCGGTAATGTCGAATCCGATTCAGAACCCTTGTTTCCTACCGAATCGTACAGTTTTCCCAACAACCGATTACGATACCCGGAAACCTTTTGAGCAGACCGAATTAGTTCTGAAAGGCATCCGGACAGCCCGAGTCTTTCAGAGCCGATTCGTACAGCTCTATGGACTCGGTTTCCGGACGAGCGATTCCGAAGACCGATTCGGACAGCCGTTCTGATTCGGTTTGCCCGAGATGAAACGGCTTTCGGAATCGGTCTTTGGGGGCCCGTTGCGGGCCACCCTTCACCCAGAGGCATCCAAAGGTGGCCCGTGGGGGTACCCAAGGGACCCCTCTTTCCAAGAATGCACAATCTGGCAGGCACCAGGGGGTGCCCGCCACAGGGTGCAAGGTTTTCCCCACCCACCCTTTTTTTCAATTGGAGCCTGTGTTCACGTTTGGAACACAAGCTCCCATTGAAGTCAATGCGAGTCTGAGCGAACGATGTTGGGAGGCATCGTAATCAGTCGTCCGGACTCACAGGACCTGATTCATTTGGAAACTAGTCCGGGACAGTTTCCAAACGACATCGTAATTGGGCCCCAAGAAGACAGTAATAGAAGGGGAAATCTGCGGATCTTTGGACACTCAGATAAACACGCTCCATCCTGTGCTCCGCTAATGGAAAAATTGATTTTTCAAGTCTTTGTCCTCAACTTTACAAAGGACTTTGGAATAACATATGCCCACAGAGTCCCTACCTTCAAACCAAAAACCAGTAGCTCACCCAGGTCTGCTATGTACAAACCTCTTCTGTACTCGCACACTGAATCAATTCTCATGCAGATAAAAAAAGGTGCTAAGGATCAGCTGGCAAGGCTCCCCCATCAGAATCTCCAATGACTATTACAAAGACACTGTCAAGAAAAGGAAAACATTCATGTGCCAGCAAAAAACTCTTAAAGACTTAGCAATACAATTCTCCTTCATAGGACCAGCTCACCTGAAGACCACCTACAATGGGAAAATGACCATCTTTGAAGATCCCAATGAATAGGACTCATTCATTGCAGAGATTCAAGGACCAAACATGAGCACTTAATAATATGTCTGCACTTAACATTACGCTTGCAAGCTCAGCTAATCACTACCTTCCATGATGAATTTTGCCACTAACCCTGACACGTATGAAGTATGCTCCATGGTCCCAATGCCTTCCTGACATACCATTGCCGACTTATGCCCTACCAGGCTGTCACTATTGACATCCCCCTACAGCCATATGATATGCACATTTTGCAAACGGTAATAGCGGCTCTACCCCTTTTATTCACATTAACCCATCTAATGAAAACTACCAAAATGCTGACCTGAAACACCGAGATGGTGCTGATATGATTTGAATCCCATTTCAACTCTGATTCCCCTTTATTTACCTATTCGCATAGTTTCATTGTTCTCTTTTAGTGTCTCTTTTGTCGCTGATATTCAGGGACCAAATATAATATACATTTGTAGAGAAATGTCTACATGTCTGCATGACCTATTAACTAAAATTGACACCAGCCCGCCCACACAGGATATGTGACATTCCTTTCCCTGACTACTAACCATCCCACCCCTTAAATGCACATCCTGCACAAGCTACCTTGGTAAACCGCCTTCATATGTTCCTCGCACACTTTTTATTGCCTGATTGCATGTTAGTTATCCAGTTGCTACCTATGTGCATGTGATTCCTGATGTAGAATCATACTCACATAGATGAGTTACCATTCACCCTTAGGCTAACACCATATTGTGGACTAATTAATTCACTATCCTGTTTATTTCTCATCCGTGAGTTAAGCCCAAATCTCTTAACATTCCTCCATAGATCAACCTAAGGGTGCTGCCGCTAGCCTTTGAGTCTAGGCTTGACCCCTCGTGACCTTCACTGCCTATCCTCCAAATGGGTTCATTTATGTACCTTTCCTTGGTACTTTGGTTCATAGTCACATTCTTTCTGTTGCTTTTCCCTCTGCTTTTCTCTCGTTCTCTATTCTTTTCCTACCCTCTCTTATCTTTTGGCTCATCACCTCCCTGCCCCTTCTCCCCTCCCCCATCATTATCATACCCCCTCTCCTACCCCTCCCCCTCTACTACTTTCCCATCCCCACCTCTTCCCACCCCACCCCCCCATCCTCCTGATGGCATCAGCTATATCATCCCCTCAACCCACTCGACTCGACTTGGGACACCTATTGCACGGTCCATAAACCGCAAATATGCATAACATAGAGATATTATCCCTTATTGTCAAGGGACTAAACCACCCGACGAAATGCTAGAAAATCCTAGACTACACCCATGAACTCAAGGGTGATGTGATAATCCTACAAGAGAAAAAAGTTGCTCTGAAAGGAGCTATCCTTGTAAAGAAAGCTTGGACCAGTGACCTATCTTGTGTCCCAGCCACCAATAGAAAAACAGCCCCATTACCCTTATTTCCAACCCGTCTGGCCTTAGAATCACATCTGCAGAAGCAGATCCAAAAAGCAGATGGCTCATTACCAAACTCCATAAAGACAACACCGAATTTGTAGTTCTGAACGTTTACGCTCCCAGTAGATACCTTCCTGTATTCTGGTCGCATCTAAATAAAAAAAAATAAAAAAATGTCTCTCCTTCCTCCTCGTAGCAGAATTATCATGGGTGGGGATTTTAACCTCCCATGGGACAGAGTCCTAGATAGGAACTCCTCCTGCCCATTCAGACCAAACAAGTCTTACAAACAAATGCTAAATTAATGTAACAACCACAAACTGAAAGATGTTTGGAGAATATTCAGCCCTACAAGCAAAGATTTCTCATTCTTCTCTCACCCTCACAACTCCTTTTCTTGCATAGATTCTATGCTCATTGACGAGACTCATATCCCAGTCACTTTCAACCCCACCATCGAACCAATTCTAGTGTGAGATCCTGCTTGCATATCCCTCCTATACAATATTTGACACAACACAACTAATCATAAATCATGGAGAATGAATGACCGTCTCCCAGAAGACCCCTCATTTAGAGATAAAATTAAAAAGGAAATTACTCAATTCATAGAACTCAACAGGAACTCAAATAGTGTGGAATGCCCTCAAATCCACTATCCGTGGCCACATGGTCAAACTAATGTCCTGGAAAAACAAACAGAATAACCATTCTCTAGGCAACCTGCAACAACAAATAAAAACTTTAGAAAAAGACTTTAAATAAACCTGAAACAAAACACATATAAACCACTTAACAAAATTAAAATATGAATACAATAAAATACTAAGCAATAAAGCACACATATTTGTCCAAAGATGCAAAGGTATCACTATTTGTGGTTGGAATAAAGCTGGAAGATTACTAGCCTCTTACCTAATTCAAACTTACCATGGACCCAGGATAACCTCTATCACTAATGAACATGGCACACCCTCCACTAAAGAGAAGGATATTCTCTCCACCGTTGAAAGCTTTTATGGTAGCCTTTACTCTAGAAGCAACAACACTCCCTATGAGATTTGCCCAGAGTTTCTCAACAAGAGCCCCATCATCAAAATAGACAACAAAATCAAATCCTTACTCAAGAAACCAATCGCATGATGTGAAACTGCAAACGGATCAAACTACTCAAATCTAGGGAGTCACCAGGCCTGGACGGCTTACCTGCCTCTTTTCCCATTTCTACTTCCCTGGTACGGTCACTGGCACTGCGGCAAAAGCCACCACAAAAGTCATCCCTAAGGGTGTTAAAGACCCATCCAACACCAACAACTACTTTCCTTGTACTCAGGTTGGAACCCATCCTCAAATCAATTATCAGTCCATCACAATCCAGATTTATCAAAGGCAGATTCAGCCCGGACAATATTCGACCCTTCAGTCACATTATCGAGAACGTCCACCACCTCAACTGCCCTACCTGTGCAATCGCATTAGATGCGGAAAAAGTCTTTGACAAGGTCTCATGGTCGTTCCTACATGCCACTCTCACCACATTCAATCTGGGCCCTAACTTCTCTAAAATTATTCTTGCTCTTTACAAAGAACCCAAAGCTAAAATAAACATTAACGGAACATTATCAAACACCTTCAACCAACAACAAGGCACCAGGCAAGGTTGCTCCCTTTCCCCCCTACTATTTCTATTAACTATGGAACCTTTTATTATAAAAAATTAGAGAGAACCCCTCCATTCCTGGTATCCCCTTTTCTGAAGGCCCACAAAAAGTGTCAGCTGATGTAGATATCATCCTTCTTTTCACAACTCAAGCCGACTCTGCTTTATCTAACATCATGTCTACCATCAATGACTATGCCCAAGTGTCAGCTTAGTCCCTTAGCAGACAAAACCTTTAAACATCCACTGCAATAGTTCAATAATCAGAGATTATGGTCTTAAATGGGCCCCGACAAAATAAAATATTTGGGAATCTGGGTCAGCCAAAACCTCAGAGAATCCATTGATTATAACGAAAAAACAACCTTAAAAAAATTTAAAGACATTCTAGATAAATGGTCTTCCAGATTCATCACCTGGTGGGGATGCATAGAAACCATCAAAATGATGGTCGCCCCCTTATAAACATGTTGATTAGCATGTCTCCAATTTACCACTTGGACACTTTGTTTGTCAGAGTAGATGTAATATTTACCAAGATTCAATAAAAATCCCCAAAAAATAAGAATTGCTGTAAAGAAACTAAGGCTTACAAAGAAACATGGAGCTCTAAATCGCCCAGACTGTAGAAGATACCAAAAAGCCTTCTTAGCGAGACAAGGATGTTTCTGGCTTTCCCCACTTAATCCCAATCCTCCCTCCTTGCTTGACATTGAAAATAATCTCGCTAAACCACTCTCCCTTATCTCACTCGTTTCCACTAAGAAAATAAAAACAGAACATGCTTCAGTCATTCTCTCCAACACAGTGCAGGCCCTTCGTATAATTGATAAACTCCAGAACAAAATGTGCTACCCCCCTCCTTGCCTCATTGTGGCATAATTATTACTTGAAATCAGAAGGCAAGAAACTCTTCCTAGAGAAATGAGCACAAAAAGGCATCCTTGGATCTTCCTTCAAACCGATACTTTTTTCTCACATCAAATGCAAATTTGACCTCGAAGACAAAGACTTTTACCAATTTCTAAAAATGAAAGCCATCATTTCCAGACATAAACCCCGGGACCTCCCGACCTCCCCAACGCTATGAGGACCTTAGTTAAAGGGGACACATACCTTCCAAAATATACTCTATCCTCACTCTCACAACTTCCTCTCTAACTAAATCGATACAAAACAAATGGGAGTCTCTCTTAAACAGTGCAAACAATTCACATAATAAGCCACTAAATTGACCTTCCATCTGGGCTAACCTCACTCCCAACATGATCACACCCTCTCTAGCACAATGTAAGTTCTGGACTGCTTATATGGCCCACTGGTCCCCCACAAACTTTATAAACTTGGTCTTTGCAATTCTGACATTTGCTGGATCTTGTAGAAAGAGTCAGGTGACCAACAACACATGATACTCGACTGTGCCTTCTCTAAGAAATTCTGGTCGGAACTCGGCGTAACCATCTTGCAAATTCTACGAATAAACTAGACCCCTAACCTGGCCTCATTGGTCTTGGTATCCTCCCCTCTGACACAAACACTAGGCTGGGCATAGAAGATCCATTTTATGGAATATCCATGTCTCAACCAATCTTAAAGCCATTTTCTCTGAATGGAAAGACCTCTCCAAAATTTTGACCCACACCTCATGGGAATGGGTTCAACTTAGTAGGAAAGCAAATAACTCTCTAAACACTTACCTAAGAACCCATTCAAAGAATAAAACAAAAACATATGGTCTAAATTGGATGCATTCATTACCACCTTAGATACCATCTCTCCCCAACCTCTCCCTTACCTTCCACCCCACACACCCCCTCAGCTTCCCCCTCACTCCCTCATCCACACCTTCACCTCATACATTACTTCATCCATCTCCTCCTTGCTTTCTTTCTGTCTTCCTCCTATATATCCTTTTACTTTTCCATCTCCCTTCCTCTCCACACCTCAATACTGCCATGAGGTATTTCAACTGGTCTTTAATGTACCATACCCTATTAACACTTCTCTCTCTCTAATATAAAGGACATAAGGTGCTTTGTATTAATGCAATCGCATTTGTTTGCTATATTACAGCACTTCGATCCTGTGATGCTTCTATACCAAAGTAAATACGTTTGTATTCTACTTCATTTCTCACACCCCACCAACCAACTGTTCCTTTCTGTCTGTACTATGTCTATAACTCTTGCCTATTAAAAATTTCAATAAAAGTAACTTTGAAATAAAAAGAAGACTTTGGGCCACTTTGCATCACTTTGTCATCACTTAAAGTCTTGATAAATCTGCCCATTATTTAAAAGCAACATCTGTTCCTTTAAGTAGTGGTGGTATACTGTTCATTGTTGAACACCAACCCTGTGGTTGTAGCCAAATTGTGACCTGCCAAATTAATATTTATCAGACGGGTCATTTTGCAAAGCCCCGCAACTGAAGGTTTTGTGATGCATCCTATTAGTATATTGGTCACATTGCAAAATTACATACTGGTCTCTAACAATTGGTGCATCACTTTTTGCAACCAGCCTTTTAGCACATCTGGCCTGTACATTTTTGTAGCGGTTGTTTGCAAGCACCTTAAAAACGGGTTTATCTTAACTTTGGATGACTGGAATCCAGCTTCAGAAAGGAGCTCTGATGCAGGTTGTGATGCGTTTCAAACATAAATGTCCCACTTACAACTCAGATGTAGTGAGGGAAGATACTACCTTGTCTGGATCACAAAAGGGCAGGCTGTTTCTGTACCTCGATTTTCTGGGTGTGGGAACCCTGGCTGGGTGATGGGGAGGGGTAAGACTGTCCAGGCCTAAGCCCCTTGTACTCACAATCAATAAATTAATCAATCAGGGGTTTGTGAAGCGCAACTTCTCACCCGCGAGGGTCTCAAGATGCTGGGGGGGAGGCGGCTCCATAGGGTGCTGTAGTTATCTGAAGAGCCAGGTCTTGAAGTCTCTCCTGAACTGGTTCAGTGTAGGGCTTTACCGGAGGTGGAGGGGGAGGTCATTTCAGGTCATGGCTGCGAGGTAGGAGAAGGACCTTCCCCCGGTTCTGGTCTTGTAGATGTGTGGCATGATGGCCAGAGAGAGGTCGGCTGATCGGAGGTTTCTCTTGGGTACGTGGAAAGAGAGGCAGTTGTTTAGGTATGCTGGTCCGATGTTGTGGAGAGCCTTGTATGCATGTATGAGGAGCTTGAAGGTTAGTCTACTTTTGATGTGGAGCCAGTAGAGGTCATGGAGGTGTTGGGTGATGTGGTTGCTGCGGGGTATGTCTAGGATCAGTCTGGCTGCGGCGTTCTGGATGGTCTGGTATTTTCTAAGGAGTTTTTTGTTGATTCCGGCATAGAGGGCATTGCCGTAGTCGAGTCTGCTAGTGATGAAGGCATGAGTGACCATTTTTCTGGATTCGGAGGGGATCCATCTGAACATTTTCCGGAGTAAGCGGAGGGTATTGAAGAAGGCCGAGGAAATGGCGTTGATCTGGCGGTTCATGGTGAGTGATGAGTTCAGTATGATGCTGAGATTTTGTGAGTGGTCTGTTGTCGGGGGGTCTCTGAGGGTGGGGGGCCACTAGGTGTCATCCCATGCTGAGGGGTTGGAGCCAAGGATGAGGACTTCTGTTTTCTCTGAGTTGAGTTTCAGGCAGCTGTCCTTCATCCAGGTGGCAACAGCTTTTATCCCTTCTTGGAAGTTGTGCCTGGTGATGTTGGGTTCCTTGGTGAGGGAGAGGATGAGCTGGGTGTCGTCTGCGTAGGAGATGACGTTGAGCCCTTGGTTTCTGATGATGATTGTGAGGAGGGCTAAGTAGATGTTGAAGAGGGTGGGGCTCAGGGAGGATCCCTGGGGTACTCCACATCTGGTCTTTGTTGATTCTGAGAGGTAGGGCAGGAGTCTGACTCGCTGGGTTCTGCCTGTGAGAAATGAGCATATCCAGTCTAGGGCCTTTCCTCGGATGCCGGCGTCATGGAGTCTAGTGGCTAGTGTGCGGTGTGAGACAGTGTTGAAGGCAGCTGAGAGGTCCAGGAGGATGAGGGCTGCCGTTTCGCCTTGGTCGAGGAGGGCGCGGATGTCGTCGGTGGCAGCGAGTAGGGCGGTATTGGTGCTGTGGTTGCTGAGGAATCCAGATTGGGAGGAGTCCAGGATATTATTGGCTAGTTGTATGTTGACGGCCGTTTCGATGACTTTGGCTGCAAATGGAAGCAGTGAGATGGGCCTGAAATTCTTGAGGTCCGTCGGATCAGCAGAGGGTTTCTTCAGGAGGGGGTTGACTTCGCCGTGTTTCCAGTTGTCAGGGGAATGTGGCGGTCTCGAGGGAGCAGTTGATGGTCTGGCATAGTTTGGGTGCGATGGCCGTGGCAGCTCTGTGGAAGATGTGGGGGGGACAGGGGTCTGAGGGTCCTCCGGAGTAGATGCCCTTCATGATCTTTAGAGTATCTTCTGTCGTGAACGGCGCCAATGTGGGCAGGGTCTGTTGGGTGGCATCCCTTGGGGTGGGGGCTGAGGTGATGCAGAGGTCTTGGTTGTCGAAGTTGTCGTAGAGCATCTTAATCTTGCGGTGAAAAAAGGTGCTGAGTCTGTTGAAGATGTCTTGGGAGGGGGATGTCTGTATTTTCGCTGCTGGGTTTGGAAAATTCCTGGATGATGGACAAAAGTTATTTGGAGCTGTGGGCGTTGGTGAGGATTCTGTCTTGGAGGAAGTTCTTCTTTTTGGTTTTGATGAGTTGGTGGTGTGCTGTGGTGGCTGTTCTGTAGGCAGTGCGTGCTTCTTGGGTTTTGCTGTTCCTCCATGTCTTTTCGAGTCATCAGCAGGATCGCTTGGATTCTTGGAGTGCAGGGGTAAACCAGTTTGCTTTCTTGATGTGTCTCCCTGTGGCTTTCTTGAGGGGCGCAAGTGTGTCTGCGCAGCTGGTGATCCAGAGGTGAAGGTTGCGTGCCGTGGTGCTGACGTCGTTTGTCGGTGGGGTGCTGGTGAGAGTGGTGGTGATCTGTTCTTCGGTCACTTTGTTCCAGTTTCTGCGGGGGCGGTGCCCATGCTTGTATACGGTGGGTTTTTTGAAGGAGAAATGGATGCAGTGGTGGTCTGTCCAGAGAAGTACCGTGGTGTGGATGTAGGAGATGCTGTTTCCTCCTGCAAAGAAGGGGTCGAGTATGTGCCCCGCTGTGTGTGTAGGGGCGGTGACAAGCTGTTCAATCCTATGTTGGTGAGATTCTCTAGGAGGGTGGTGGTGTTGGGGTCATTGTGTTTGTCCAGGTGGAAATTTAGGTCTCTGAGTAGTATGTAGTCTGTGGAGGTGAGGGCATGGGGTGCGATGAGGTTGACGATGGTGTCAGTGAAGGGAGCTCAGGACCAGGTGGCCTGTAGAGGGTTCCGCGGAGAGTCATTTTGGGGTTGGTCTGGATCTGGAAGTGGAGATGTTCCATGGAGGGTCGTAGCGTCGTCTGTGTCAGTGGTTGACTTGACATGCAGAGGGAGCTTTTGTGGACGATGATGCCTCCTCCTGGGCGGGTGGGCTAGTCTTTTCTCAGGATCTTGTATTCGTCTGGAATGGCGATTGCAATGTCGGGTGCAGAGCTGGTGTTGGTCCAGGTTTCCCGTGAGGAAGGTGACGTCGGGCTATTGGGTGTTGAGGAGGACCCAGATTTCTATGACATGCCTGTGTAGGGAGCACAGGTTGAGGAGGATGCAGTTCAGTGGTTTGTGTGTGATGACCTCCTGTGGGCTGGGTGCTGCTGCCGGGGTCCTGAGGTGGGTGAAGGTGCAGGGGCAGTGTCGGCAGGAGATCAGGCCTTGGGTGTCGCTCTGCATCGAAAGCTGGCAGTTGTTGCTGCGTCCGGGGTTGAGCATGCGGAGGATGCTGGAGTTGTAAGAGAGGTGGTTCAAGGGACCAGGGTCCCTACGCTGGTTGCGGTTGGGTCGCGGTTGGTGCAGACGGGCTTGCCTTTGGCGCACTTTCGGCGTGCCAGCGGCATGTCCGCTGCGCATGCCCAAACAGTGGCTGCCATTAAGTAGGGGTCGTGGGGAGGGCGGGAGCAGGAAGGACACGCTGGAGGTGGGATGGGCCGCAGGGTCAGCAGCGGAAGGGAGAGCGAAGAAGAGCACGAAACGTAAAAGCCAGAGAGAGAGCAAAACAAAGATAAAGGGGGCAAGGTAGCAAAAGAAAGAGCAAAATGGAGAGTAACAGAGAAAAAAGAGTGCAGAGAGAAAGTAAAGTGAGGTGGAACAGCAGAGTGCTCTCCCACTGGCAACCAGGGATGAGGCGCAGGCAGGAGCCTGCGGGTGGAGGAGGGCTTCGAGCCTGCATCCAGACAGCGATCCCAGGGCTCACAGGGCAGCAGCACTTACTGGTGGAGCTGCGCGGGGGAGAGCTGACCATGGTCAGTGGTCTAGCTCTCCTTGCCACACAGCAGCTGCCATTAAGTAGGGGTCGTGGGGAGGGTGGGAAGGACACGCTGGAGGGGGAAGGGGCAGCGGGGACAGCAGCGGCGGGGAGCGCGAAAAAGAGTGCAAAAAGGAAAAGCGAGAGAGAGAGCAAAACAAAGAAAAAGGGGGCAAGGGAGCAAAAGAGGAGAGAAAGAAAGAGCAAAAAGGAGAGTAAAAGAAAAAAAAAGTGGGCAGAGAGAAAGCAAAGCGAGGCGTAACAGCAGAAGAGCAGAGTGCTCTCTCACTGGACCACCAGGAATGATGCACAGGCAGGAGCCTGCAGGTGGAGGAGCGCCTCGAACCTACGTCCAGACGGTGAGCGCAGAGCTCACAGGGCAGCAGCACTTACTGGTGGAGCTGCGCGGGGATAGAGCTGTCCAGGTCAGTGGTCTATGCAAAAAGAACAACGTCTGGGCATACCCGTCCCACTCGGGGTGACAAATGCAAAAAGAACAATTGATGGACAGAATGCAGAACAATGTCATACATTCACCCCAGTACAGAGATCTGTGCCTAAATCCATCGTTTTTTTGCTCACCATGCCATTCCAGTTTGGGCCCAGCCATATGCAAATCAGCCTTGACCCTGCGTTCAATGGGAACAGTCCAGCCCGAACTGCCAGGCCAGGTCCTCCCTGGACTGGAAACAAGCATCCTATAACCAGTTTCGGGGTTTCACCCCTCATCAGCCAGGATAGCTTGACTCCAGTGGCATGGAGAGCACGGGACCCACGTCTGGGCTTACCCGTCCCACTCGGGGTGACAAATGCAAAAAGAACAATTGATGGACAGAATGCAGAACAATGTCATACATTCACCCCAGTACAGAGATCTGGGCCTAAACCCATCGTTTTTTTGCTCACCATGCCATTCCAGTTAGGATCCAGCCATATGCAAATCAGTCTTGACCCTGCCCCCAATGGGAACAGTCCAGCCCGAACTGCCAGGCCAGGTCCTCCCTGGACTGGAAACAAGCATCCTAGGACCGGTTTCGGGGTTTCACCCCTCATCAGCCAGGATAGCTTGACTCCAGTGGCATGGAGAGCACGGGACCCACGTCTGGGCATACCCGTCCCAATCGGGGTGACAAATGCAAAAAGAACAATTGATGGACAGAATGCAGAACAATGGTCTAGCTCTCCTTGCCGTGCAGCAGCCTCCATTAAGTAGGGGTTGTGGGAAGGGCGGGAAGGACACGCTCGAGGGGGGAGGGGCCACGGGCAGAAAAAGAGTGCGAAAAGGAAAAGCCAGAGAGAGAGCAAAACAAAGAAAAAGGGGGCAAGGGAGCAAAGAGGAGAGAAAACAAAGAGCAAAAAGGAGAGTAAAAGAGAAAAAAAAGAGGGCAGAGAGAAAGCAAAGGAGGATGGAACAGCAGAAGAGCAGAGTGCTCTCCCACTGGACCACCAGAGATGAGGCGCAGGCAGGAGCCTGCAGGTGGAGGAGAGCCTCGAACCTACATCCAGACGGCGAGCCCAGGGCTCACAAGGCAGCAGCACTTATCGGTGGAGCTGCGCGGGGGAGAGCTGACCAGGTCAGTGGTCTAGCTCTGGGGGTATGGATGGCTCTCTCCTACCTTAATCAAGTCTTTCCTGTCCTGGATACAATTCACTGTCTCATGCCCATCAACCTTCGACCCACAGAGATCCTTCTCTCCCATTTACCACCTGATTAAGGATAGTGAAGAACACACTTAAAGATGCCACCAACAACAAATTAACATTTCCAAGGAATCCCTAAACTGTCATGGAGTCTGGAAATTATGGCATCCATCTTGGATTATTGAGAATAACTTTCAACATGTTTTACAGCATCCTTGCTAGGCAATCATGCTACAATATTGGTGCACCCATGACCTGAATCAACTCAAATCAAATTAAACAAACCACTTAAAATGCAGGTTACCAAATGAGAGATTATATTTTCACACCTTTACTAAATAAACCCAGCTTTGAACCAGATTACCTGGACAATAATAGCCAGATTGCAGGACTTCCTAGAGTTTGCAAAATTATAAAAGAAATAGTAACAGAACGGAACCAAGCCTTCAGGTTCCTTAAAAATCCTTGACTCTTGCCTACTTAAATCCTGTTAAGAAATGACTCTCTAAGCAATAAATCATAATTCATAATGTAAGGGACATCTGAGATAAAGTTTACTTCACATGCTGATTTTACTGGATTTATCAGCAACAATAGATATGGACGACCACCATCAAATGAATAGAGCGAGGAGGATAAACAGGGTGAACTTAGTATGGATGACAGGCATGATATAAAATTGAGTGACAAAGCTGTGTTTACAACACTTCCTGCCTCCAGTAAACAATCCTTGCTGTGGGTACCCCAGGGCTCACCTCTAGCAGCCAGGATCCTACTATGTCATTCCCAGTGAAGAGCTCACTAGAAGATATATCCGGTTGCAGTCATACGCCACATGTGGTGTTCTCCAGATCAATATAACAGCATTCTGGCACATCTGAGGGAAATCAAGGCTTGGCTACATTGGAGTTGATTTCAACACAATGCTGGCAAAACAGAGGACCAGATGTATGAAGCATTTTAATAGTCACATATGCTCAGGTTTGGCATTTGCGTCCACTAAAATGCTTTTTGCTTTGTTCTACTTGTTTCCACTTTAGGAGTCAATAAGGTTTTGTGACTCCTAAAATGGGATTCCAACTGGACAATGATTCGGTACGTGGAAAGGACATGTCGGTCCAAATACTGAATTGGTATCATATGTACCAGTATTTTGCAACTGAAATTCTGTTGCAAAGAATTGAAATTTTACCAACCCCCAAGTTGGGTGGTAACCCATTCACCAAAGATAAATCTGTGTTTGTTGGGCAGTAAGCCATGGTCCACAGGGGAAAAAAGTCAAATGTTATTTTTCAATGTATTCCCATTTCTTTGAAGGAAAATGGGCTGTATTTATTTTTTTAAAGTTTACTTTGTTTAAAGGCAATCAAAGGAATTGGTGGTCTGCTGAACCCAGCAAGTCACTATCTCCGTGATAGCCTTCAATCAGAGTGAGTCGCAATTTGTGACCTACTTCATGAATATTAATAAGGTAGGTCAGATTACAACCTACTTTGAATCTGAATTTTCCAAACAGACCAGTTTACACATAATTCAAGTTTGCTAATTGTGACCAGTATCGATGTATATTTGGCCTGAAAGTATTATCTTATTAACTGAGTCTCAGCTTTAAAAGATCCCCTGGACAGAAAAATCTTGAGGCTAATCTTGATAATATTCTCACCATGGGTACACATGTGAATCAAAGAGTTTTCTTTCAGGCTCTCCCCAGCTGCTGCAACATTATATTGACTCACTCGCCATCTCAAGCATGCAAATGGCCTCTACATGGGCATTTCACAGAAGTTGTAATGAGAGACATAAACTGCAGAGAAACCAGGGTCTGTGTATATTTCCGATTCTGGAACTACAGCTATGTCACTGATGCATTCTGACTACCCTCTTTATTACATACATTTTGTTTAGTCAGAAGGTATTTTTAAATATATTATATGTTTTTTTCAGTAAAACATCAGAAAAATAGAACATTTGATTTTCACCTCTGTCACATCACTCTTTTCAGGGCTGTACCTAAATTAACCTATTAAGGATATTAAAATGTATTAGATAAAGGACCAGCGGATTAAGTATTGATTAACAAATTAATCAGTTTAGGAGTTACTAACCGGAACAAAATGGAAAGCTGCCAGGAGTAAAACATGAAACTAACTAATGTTCAGGATTTCATGCAAATGAATATTTGTATTTCTCTTTACAGAAGGCTGCATACCTTAATAACGAATCTAATTAGATCATGTGCTTACAAGTCTCAAGTACAAAGAGAACCACGTTTGTAAAGTTGAAGTGATTTAGCTGTTCCTCCTGTTACAAAAATATGATGGCACCAGAATTTTTTCCTGGAGCCACGACTTTCTTATAAGCCGAGAGCATGGGCATGATACTCTTACGCATAGGGTGCTTGAAATCTTCTAGTTGCATATTTCTGGTGCTGGTACTTTAGGCGAAGTTTCTGTGTTATTTGCACTGCCCAAATGCATCTTTGGATTGGAAATGCTGCCAGTAAAAAGTGGGTTAACGCTAGACACTGTAATGTTGGCCTTGCCTTCATGGAGTGAGGGTCTTGGGGAAGTGGAGGCCGCTGAAAAGGATGTGTCATGAAAATAATGTGTTTTGAATATGTAGGAAACAGTAGGCAGGGACTCATCTGGCCACGTGTACTTTGTGAGAGCGGAATTTTAGTTCATGAGTGTTGAAAAGTGCATTATTAGTAGTGGTAAATGTCTCTACCACTGGCAATAAGGTCACAAACACAATATAGGGCTCAGAGTAGGTCTTAGAAGATTATTCCCATGCTCA
This sequence comes from Calotriton arnoldi, assembly GCA_963921515.1. NCBI lineage: Eukaryota > Metazoa > Chordata > Amphibia > Caudata > Salamandridae > Calotriton > Calotriton arnoldi. The sequence continues at coordinate 17,411 of CAWUFW010017205.1, forward strand.
ATCCTTGGTAGCTTGGCTGCGAGCAGGTAGGCTTAACTTCAAAGACAGGTATGTAAACAATTTAAAAACACAATTTCAGTAAATAATTAAGACACAACACACAATAGAAATCCAACACCAATTTATTAAAATAGGAACTATTTTTATCTTTAAAATGACATCCAAATGGAAACATCCAATGTAAGGAACCGGAGATACGAATTTTTAAAGATTTAGCACTATATCGCAGATAGAAACCTAAAGTGGCTATTGGGACAACTGGTCATGCTACAACGGGACAAAGTCAAAGTTCAGGCCAACCACGAAGGAGCCCTGCGCAGCTACCGCTTGCGGAAGGTCTCGGTCAAAGTGTTTACCTTCTGACTTAGAAACTTTTCTGAAGCTTTTCTTCACAGGTTCCCTCGAAGCTCTCAGCTAGTCTGGATTTGGTGAGAGTTCACCGGCTTGCCTCCCGGTCAAACCTTTGGAAGTCAGACCTCCGGAGCTTTCCAGTGGGATGAACTAGAGATCCAGGCCGGCTCGCGTGAAGGTGGGTGGCTTGACTCTTGCTGTTGGTCCCCGTCACCTTTTCTATGTTCGAACTTAGAAACTTTTATGGAGCTTTTTCTCCTGGGGTCCCTTGATGCTCTTCACCATGCCGGATTCGGTGAGGGTTTGCTTGCTTGGGTTTCAAAAGACTCCCTGTCAAACTCTGGAAGTCAGACCTCTGGAGCTTTTCAGCGAGACGAACCTGGAGGGCAGGCTGGCTCGCGGTTGAGGGTCGCCGGCTTGGCTGGCCAGGTCAAGTCGGTCCACTTATGGAGCTTTTTTCTAAGTTGCTCCAAAGTTCTCCAAACGTTTGGAACTTCTTCATGGAGTTCCTTTGAGGGTCCCAAAGTGTCCAAAACTTACTCCACGGGTCTGGAAGCTCCAAGATGGTCCCTGAAAGTTTGGGACCTCAATTCCCACAATCCACTTGGTAGTACTTCAGGTTGGGGATTTTTGGTGGTGATGTTCCAGGTGAGCTCTGTTAACCTGTAGTTTGAGGGAGTCCACTCTTTAGTCCTTTTGAAGCAGGTTTGATCCACAGGGCTGTAGTTCCAGATTGTGCAGCAGGCACAGTCAGTCAGAGTGCAGGGCCTGGTTGGTGCAAATCATACTTCCAGCACGGACCCTTCTTCCTTTAGTTTCTAGCACCAGATCTGAGAGGCACTGCCCCTCTTAGATGCGTATTCAGTGTTCTCTGGGGTCACACAGGAGGGCACTCCAGTCCAATGAGGTGCAGGGCAACACTCCAGAGCATGACCATTTCCTCCAAAGTGTGGCACAATGGTCTCCCAGAAAGCACTATTTCTTCAAAACTCAATATGGCTGAAGTCTCAGCAGAGAGGCAGGATCTGACTAAACCAACCTCCAGGATGGCTCATCTCCACAGACTCCCTCTGCCTGGCATCTGCACATTCCTTCCTTAAGCCTGCCATGTGGCTGGGTTCAGAGGGTAGGGGCGTAAATGAAACTGGTTTCTACTGCCTGTCTCCTCCTCCTTTTAAAGATCATTGTTTACGACCCTTCCCCCTTAATCTGGCATTCCAATGCAGCAGAACTCTTTCCTAACAGAATGGCTCTTTCACCCCAGGGGCTACTTATCACCTCATCAAAGCAGCCTGGCTACTTCACTTAACTCTGACCAATTAGGGCTGATCACTGGAAGGCTGAATTTTGGCTTACAGACAAGAAAGCCTTATAAATTCTTATCTTATGTGTACATTTTACGATAAATTCAACAATAGCATATTGTTGGATTTATTAATACAGTCTACTAGTCCATGAATTATATTTTTCGATGTTTCCTGATGAGAGTTATTAATTAATAACTTCTTTCCATGTTAACCTATGTGGCTGGGGATGTGCAATGGGGAAAATGAACTGGGCAATTTCTCCAACACCAAGGCTTATAAAACATCTTTTATAAGGACCCTGTGTATATCTACAGGACCCCCGCTCCTGGAACACCTAGGGGAGACTTTAGGGGTTCTGAATATCTAAAAATATTGCAGATCCTCACTCCACAGTGCTCCTAGCACAAAAGTCGATTTTGGGAAGCACTTTACTAAAATGTGGGAAGTGAAATGTGCAATTTCACTAAACACAAGGCATATAAAACGTATTTTATAAGGGTCCTCTGTTTAAGTACCTGACCCCCACCACTAGGACACCTAGGGTAGACCCTGGGAGTACCTAATATGCCAAAATATTTTAGTTTAATAATTTGTAAGTGCCCCAACCACCAAAGCCGAGTTTGGGCACAATGTACATGTTAAAAGCAGTCCTGCAACACAGGGCTGCTTTTAAACTGGCCTCAGCAGTGCACACATGCAAGTGCAGAAAGGGCTGCTGGACTCTAAACTGCCACGCCCTATTATATACTAGGGACTTAAAGGCATTTTTGACCCCCCTGCCCTATTATGTACTATGGCCTTATAGGGGGAGGTCTTGCCAATAGAGGTACCCTAACTCATAGTGTATCCTAGTGTATGCAGGAATTTTCAATGTATTCCAAGTGTGTTTTCAGTTGAGCACTTGCCCTGGGCCTGGTTAGGCAGAGCCCAGGGACAGTCAAAGTCAGTTACCACCAGTAGCAGTCAGCAACAAATGGGGTGCCCAGGGCACAAGGATGACTTTGCAACAATGAGGTCCTAGAAGGGAGTCCTGTAAGTGATTTACTCTGCACATAATTACCCGGTATATCACAAAATGTAAGATCAAGGAGGGAACTTATCCTTCTGTACATTAATAAATACAGCTCCTAAGAAATCCTCTGCCATTGCAAACTAAGCACTTCTCCCAATTTAAATAGAGTGAGGAATGGTGTGTTTGGCACCGTTGAAGCAACACCAATGTATTGTTGTGTTCCCACTCTGTAGAACTCTAAATGACCCTCTAAGATATTTTTTCTCATTGTACGCTAGGGATGTGTGAAATTCTAATTTTCCAAACAGAACATTATGAGGCTGACAAACAAAGCTCTTTCAAATGCCAGCCAGATATTTTTATGGGAAAGAAAGCATCCAAAAAACATTCTTTACTACACAATTCTCCATTTAAAAGCAGGTTTTGCAGGGATTGTTTCTTGCAAAAACGAATTTTCCTTGTCGTTATTCCCACATTTAAAAACAATTTAAAACCTTTGTAAACTGTACAGAGCTTTGACATTTTTTAAGAATCCGTGTTGAGGTAAACTGTTTTGAGATTTACGTACCGCATGTTAGATGACATAAATTGAGGATGGGAAGTGTAAATTTAAGGATTGGATCATGCCATTGTTTTAGATGGCTTGCTGTCATATAAAGTGAAAGAGTTGTAAGGGTGGTATGCACTTTTGGTAGCAGTAAAAGCTTGTTTTTTTCACTGCAACCTTAATAGAATATGGTGCTTTCATTTGGAAATATTGCATAAGTTGTTGAAATATTCACAACAATTGCATATCACAATAGAATATAATAACAGCAAAATAATATAGCACAAATAAAACAAGACAGTACAAAGAACCAAAAACCACCCACACCTGAAGAAAAGACAACAGCATAATAACACAATGACAATACAACTTCAGTACAACACAGCAACACACCACAAAACAAAGCAATAATTCAATACAAAAACAACAGAGTAGCATTTATGCCAACTCAATACCCAAGAATCACAATAGACTGTAATTCGACACGAAACACCAAAATATCAAAAAATCAACTAAACAGAAAAGACTCTGTAATGTAATTGCTGTGGTATGTTGTGCTACGCTGTGTTGTGGTTTTGCTTTGGCTTATTATTGAGATATGTATGTAAGTTGCACAGGTATGTTGCTGCACTATTGCTGTGCTTTCATGTTTGTGTAGATTGGTGTTGTGATTTGTGTTCTGATTTCATTGTTGCATTGTTTCATTCTTGTGTTGTGAACAGTTACATTATTGTTATTGTAGTATTGGGTCATTGTAACATACATTTTTGTTGCTGTTGTTTGAATGTTGTGTCATTGTATCTCGGTTGCAGTCTGCTTAAATACTTAAATATGCATATATTATCACACATTACCACCCCCACAAATTTGCCTTCATTATACAGTGGACGAAAGTGTTTGCACCAAGCCGTGATTGTGCCAAAGACGTACGCCAAAAAGAAGATGTTTTTTACTCCATCTAAGTTTTATCATTTGTTGATACTTAGGGGCCTATATATGGGGAAGTCTCACAGTGCAGCACAGAAAGTCACCTTGCTGCACTGCATGACAGGGAAAGGGCAATAATTCTCTGTATTTAAAGCAATACGGCACATTCCTGTCCTTTTCACTGCACTGGTGTCCTTTTGGCTGCCTAGCACCAATGCATGCACTCTTGCACCATTGTGCAAGGGTGGCTGCATTGCATGCAGGATTGTTTATGTGCAGGAAGGGATACCTTCCTGCACAAAATCAATCCTGGTAGGCATATTTCTCTTTCTATGTGTGTTGTAGAATGCAGCAAATATAGAATGAGGAAGAAACAGGGAGAAGTAGAGATATTTCTCTTTGTTATGCCTCCACTGGGAAGGTGTAAGATTTTGGCGCATTCCCAGGTTTACAAATTCTTGTAACTCTGGAATGCATCAAAAACCATCAGAGTTGCGTGGGAACACCCATGCAACGCCAACGGAGAGCTTTCCCAGTGCTCTCCATGGGCGATTTGTGCTGCAGTGTTTCTCCAGATTTTTAGTGCCACACAGAACCACGCAAAGTGGCTTTGCGTGACTTCAAAAATCTGTCTCAAAGTTTGCGTCACTCTTGCACTATGTTGCGAGGTGCAAGAGCTACGACGTGGTGCAAGAGTGATGGCTCTGTAGTTTTAGTTCTCAACTTTGAAAACATCCAGGTGACCCTGTTAACTGATGATCATTTTTCTCACTGAAATTAAATATTTGTGTTAACTAAAAATATGGGTTAAAAACTGTTATCCAGGGTAGAAAACACTTTCAAAATATAGAGCGAAATGTACCATTAGAAAGTCTCATCCGTAATTTGAGTGGTTGCTTCTTGAGCCTCTATTTTTGAGCAAGCAGCGGAACTGCAAATAATACAGGCAGAAAACCCAAGTGCTGCAGTAAAGGAAAACCATATTATTAAAGGAACATCTGTTTCAGTTTGTTATGTTTCTTGCACATAAAATATAATCTCAGCTGTTCATCCAGATTTTTGGGATGTTAACTGGCAAAACAGAAGTTATATAAAATTAAAGTTCTTCCCAGGCAAAATCTCAATCACAGAAATGCAGTGACATTTTAAGGATTTGTGGGACCCTGGGCAATATTTATTATTGTCCCCCCTGTTTGGAGCAACTTTGAATATATTGCTCTTTTCAGCTCATTCAAGCTCTTGTGTCAAACAAAAAGGAATTATATGTTAAACCATCAGAAACAGGGGCATGAAAAAAGCTGAAGCTCAGCCTACCTGGTGTCCACTAGCCAAACATACCAAGCTAAAAATTACCCAATTTCTGTCTGACTATGGATTCAGTTTTTTTGTACTTGGGAAACATTTGATGCGAAATTCAGAAAAGTGAGGTACCCAGAAGGAAAGATAATGAGAGGGAGGAAGAGTAAGATCTTAGTAAAGAAAGAGAAGGTCGAGAAATAGGAATAGTTTTACAGTGTGGTAAAGTGATAGGCAGAGACATGGAAATGTTGAGAGAGACAGAGAAGTACAGTACTTTAAGGGGTGAGGTAGAGAGAGGTAATCTAGTAAAAGAGGTGAATTGGACAGAACCAAAGGCGGCAAGAGGTAGACATACACACTTATGAAAAAACAAAGATATGCAAGGTAGAGAGAAAGCAAAATGACAAGGGGAATCGATTAATGAGTCAGTTAAAAAGAAGTGGGGTGAGCGAAAGGTAACAAGAGGGGTTAAGGATAGAATGAGAGATGTGGTGTGGAGCAAAAAGAGGGAGCCAAGAGACATGGAGAAGGAGAGGTGAGGCTTATACAGAGGTAGAGAGCTGGGAGGTGGAAAAAGAGGAAGAGATGGTAAGGTACAGGGGTGTTTAATGAAAGAGGTTGCGAGAGACAGCTGAAGTGGAGGGATGAGAAGGCGGACCAGGGAGATATGTGTTTGTGAGAAAGTGATACAGAGAGACAAAGGGGATGATGATAGAGAAACAGTGGGAAGAGGGAGAGAAATAAAGGCAACCAGAAAGAAGTAAGATATTTAGGGAGGTGAAGGACAGGGAAAAGCAGTAGAATGAGAGAAAGGGGAGATGGAGAGGTGAGGTAGTGAACTAATGGTGAGGACAACTCAGAGGTTAGGTAGTGAGACAGAGGAGTCGTATAGAGGGATGAGGTAGTGAGGGAGATGTGAGTTGGAGATGGAAATGAGATAGAGAAGTGGGGGAGGTGGTGGGATAGACGAACGGCTGAGAGAGGGGTGAGGCAAGGTAGTAGAGATCAAGAGTTCTATCTATCTATCTATCTAATCTATCTATCCATCTATCTATCTTTCTAGTCAGAGAGAGACAGATGAGTTGTGTGAAGCAGATGGAGGAGTCGTCAGATGGAAAAAGTGCAGTGAGGTCAGAGAGAGGGATGAGGTACGGAGGGAGGGTTGAGATAGAAGGAGGGGATCAAGAATGATTGATATAGATGTAGGCACAGAGAGTTACAAAGAGAAGCAAGGCAATGAGAATGTGAGAGAGATGAAGTCAAGCAAGATATATTGGATATTTAGAGAGAGAGGTGAGGAAGACAAAGGTGTGGTAGAGAGAACTGAGAAAGTGGGGATGAAGGTACACAGAGATATAGAGATAGAGTGACAGATTAAGATAGAGGGATAAGGTAGAAGCGGTGAGGCGAAGTAAGGAGAGAGAAATGATACAAGGAGTATTTTTCAATTTAATTACCACCAACTGCCCGAGAGCACAAGGGTTAAGGATGGGCAGGCTAGTAATGCACACCAAGGGGAAGATTTATAATTTTACTGCAACACAGCACAGCAACTGAAACTGCTGCACTGTGCAGCACAAGGAAGAAAAAGCAGTGCAGAGCCATATTTACTCAAAATGGCCTCCTTCTGCTTATGACCCCTGCGCTGGCGCAGGAACACGTTGCCTAGTCCCACACACAGTCTTTGCCCCATGGTGCATTGCTGTATGCTCGCTGTCTGCCGTAGGAATTGTACTGGAAGTATACTCTTCCATTACAATACCCTATGCCTAGACAAATTCTAAAACATTCCACACATTGTAGGTGTGATTATAGTGTAGCACAAATGAAGTATGTTGACAGCTGGAGAAATTAAAACATTTCTCCATGTTATGCCTGCTTCAAGGAGGTGATATTCTTTTATGCCAAGCCCGGTCTGGCAATATTACTTAGTAGATCAGCTTTTGCATGAAAAACAATGGGTGCTTGCTCTAATACTTGCAAGTTACATCCAAATAACGCTGTCTTGGTGAAATTTGGTGCAGAGCAGCACAAACCGCTATTTGTGCTGATAAAAGGGTCCCTTTCAAGAGCAAAATACCTTTTGCACTGGAAAGTATACCCTTGCAAGAGTTTGCGGTGCTTTCCATCGCTTTGTGTGACAATGTTCCAGCGAAAACCCTTAGTAAATCGGGCCCTCAGTTTCTGTTAAGCATGTTGTTTTTAAGAGTGACATTATTGTGGCAGGAATTTCAACTGCCCCACTCACTTTACCAGGGGGTAGCTTGGAAGGTAGGGGCCCTGGGCAATTGCCTTTAAATACCTTAAAACGTATCTGCAGCAATATCTGATTAGAATTGTCTGCATCATCAGAATCTTTGATTCGGTTTCTTCACCTAGTAGAAGATCAGAGTATATTTCAATTTTTTAAATCTCTGTAGTAAGACCTTGATCTCCACGGTACAGATCACATATCTACTACACAGTAGACATAACTACTTGGTCTGCAATAGCCTTAGCAGAAAAATGCTCTTTTGTTATGTACAGCATAAAGTTTATATTTAAAGCAAGGATGCAATTTCTGTCCAGCTTCACTATAGACATAAAAGAAAGACTTCCTTAAGCTACATCTGTCACACACACACACATATATATATATATATGCATATATATATATATATATAAAGCAGCTCCGAAAAATCACTCCGGAGACGGCACTCCGTGGAGTATATATATATATATATATATATATATATATATATATATATATATGTATACCGTTCTCTGCTCCTTCCGTCTTCCCTCGCCCTATGCGGTGGATCGCTAGTAGCCGGCGGAGCGTGCCGGACATCGTATTCACCATAAGTTCATTAAAGCGATCACTCAGAGGTTATGCAGGTAAAACAGAAGATGGTTTATTCCAGGTAACGCGCTTGACCCGCAAGCTTGACCACACAACGTGTCAAGTTGTGTGACACGTTGTGTGATCAAGCTTGCGGGACAAGCGAAACGCGTTACCTGGAATAAACCATCTTCTGATTTACCTGCATAACCTCTGAGAGATCGCTTTAATGAACTTATGGTGAATATATATATATATATAAATTAGCATTGGTCTTTTGCTGTATACGTAGCCAATTAACCTTTCTGACTGCTATTTATAGAGTGTATTAAATGAATGTGTTTTCTATAATCTTTTCCAATTCTGTGAATGGTCGATCGAGTCCAGAATGTCAAAGGATGTTGCAAGTGCCGCCTGTTGTCTCTGTATGGGCAATCTGAACACCATTAGATGGTTTTAGGTTAGGTATGCAGCCTTCATGTATAGGTTAGAAAAGAATGTGTTAGACTGTGATGTTATCTGATGCCGTGACTGGAGCGAGTGATGAATGGCTGGTGGGCTATTGACTCTTTCTGGTCGCTGAATTGTCTGCAGTGAATGAATCATGCTGTGGTGAATCAATACATAACTGGACACATGCCTAGTAATCTCCTGTTCCTGGTTTTGTGTATGTGAGAGACAGCACTTATTGTGTGGTACTTTCGTTTTAAAAGGGTTCCGTTTGTTTTCCCTTCCACACACGTTTGTCTTCTGTTCCTATTCTTTAATTGTTTTTTTTCTGGCTTCTCCGGAAGGGGGAAAGTTATTCAAATAATTTATAGTTTGGGTTTTCCCGGATCCATGAACTGGGTGAGCATGCCTGCCCGTGCCGCTCTTACAGGCTAGTTGCAATCTAGTACTGTTCTATTTGTTCACCTTTGACTATTCCAATGACAGGTAGTCATTTCATTTACCAGTTACTAGTGTTTTTGTCGTCAGAGGTGTAGCTCCCACCTGTCTAATTTCTTTGTTCCTAATTAAAGAAATAGTGGATTTAATTCATCTCATAGTGCCATTATAAGGAAAGGGCATGCACCGCGTGAGGCTGCAGTTCCATGATGGTGGGACTATTATTTGTATTTTAAATAAACTACAACTACATATGCAACAGCTAACTATGCTATTTCCTTTGAAGAATGTAACTCATCTAATATTTTTCTTCAAACCTGAAAGCTCCATCTCTACTTACTTCAAAGAAGGAACACCTCTCACTCTCCTCACCTAGGAAACAATTATATACTCGGAAACCATGTCCAGACTTCTGCAGACTGCTATGCAATGATACAATTCGAAGAAGTAAGCTACAAAAACAATAACTCCATGATCTAACAGGACTTTAGGGGCGCCTAACTTGTAAACAGAATTACAAAATTACAATTCCTAGGGCAATTGTGAATCGTTTATTTCACTCAGGACATTTAGACTGCCCCTTTAAAAGATTCTTAATACACTGTTCCATTCCATCCCAGTATTGACTTTTTCCTGGTCTTGTCTACTTAGACTTATAAGTTTAAATCTAAGGTCAATTTTATATCATCATCAACTGCCAATATGGTGTTATACTAGAGAGATCCCCTCCACATTGTAAATTCATATGACAGATAATTTAATAATGTATACTTTGTAGGCTCCTGAAAAGAAGTTACATTTTTTGTCACTTCTTTAGAGCAACAGATGAAAAATTTAGTAATTGTGTACATGTGAAGTGTGTAGTATGTTATTTATTGACATTCTTGAGTGTGGTGGGAGCCATGATTCACGTGAGGCGATCCTCGAGTGGGTCTGATGCCCCTTTTCTCCCTTCACAGTAGAAGTAAACAGCATTTTACGCTCAGCACATCTGCATTTGTAGTTCATGCCATCCTGTTCTTCATGTGCCCTAGTTATAATCACAGGTATCTGTCCATAACCAGAGCTCAAGCAGTTAAATTCTTACATTGATATAGAATCACGACAACTAGGGCTTATCAGGATGGCTCCATTTGTTTTCTTCTGTAAACCAATTCTAGAATAGAATGTGGAAGACAATAAGCATTGTTGTAAGTTGGTTACACTGTACTAATATAACAGCATGACATTGGACCTTTGCACTATTGTGTTTTTTATCAGTACACGTTTTTCAAACACCATATATTATTAATGGTTCACATTTATTAGTGGCATACTTATGCTATGCCAGTGAAAATAAATGCTGTCTAATAACTAAAGTTATTTCGTGATTCTACTTGACTGTATAGATTTAACCCGTGTATGCACTGGTTCCAGTTAAATAACTATGACCATAGCTGTTGCTCATGAAAACAACAGAGCTGACAGTTTTTTATTTTTTTGCAGATTTTATATAGGCGAACTCAACCCGAAGGTATTGGAGCGCTTTACATGAGCACCAGTTAGTCAAAGGCACATTCATTTTTTTGATAGGCACGGGGAGATTGAGTGACTTGCCCAGAATCACAGGATGTGGAGTCGACCCCGAGGCTCGAACCTTGGTTTCCCAGCTCCAAAGTCGGCAGTCTAGCCCTGAGACCACATCCTCTCACCTAAGAGAGAGATATAGGGACTGATTACGAGTTAGGGCGTTATGTATTGCCCCTGACCATAACGATGCCACCGGTATGTTATTTATGGGGTGCAATAAATAACACCTACTACGAGTTCATGGGGAATGGCATGTGGCTTTTGGTGTTTAATGCACTAAAATCTGCATGATTCGGTAAATACTGTAGGTTTTCCCCTTTTAAATTTCGGCAGATCAAGCCTGCCGAAATTTAATGAATGTTGAGTTAATTAATGCATCCGATAATTATCAGATGCGTTGAAGCCCTTCAAACTCGTAATTGCCTCTAATGAGTTTTCACAAAAAAATTGTGGCACTGTAGTGGGCCAAGGCATAACTCTTATTCACCTCTGTAAATGACCAGTAGAATATTTTATTGTGAGGTTTCCATGTACAATATATTTTAATTGTGAATATTCATATGTCAAAAAGAGACGTTCAACACATTTTAGCATGCATGAGGAAAAAGGACACCGGAGACCAATTGCTGTGATTGTGTGCTACAATGAACTGCACAGACAATTCTCATGGATATATTTCACTCATAAAAATATGGTGTCACATGGAAACAGTTCTCAAAATGGAAGCTAGTGCAGCTGTACCTAAAAGAACACTGATTGTTGATTGAAAGAGATAAGTATTGTAAAGCTGATAGTCATCTTGACGTATTGCCATACAATATGTTACCTTTCTGGGGGCTAATCAATGTGATTGATGTGGTGAGTGAAATGCAAGAGGGAGCTCCCCTTTAGTCAAATGTGATGTGCTCAGCGAAAAGGCAGCTGCAGACTAACATATTGTCAGAATATATTTCTCCCCTGCTCCCGGGCTTCCAAAAAGGGGTGGCAAAGCAGACTGGCTGGAAGAGTGCACCACAAGAGCAACTCAGCAGTTCTTCCAGTTTCAAAATGTCATTTAAATGTAATGCTGTAATTCGATCTTCAATTTCCAGACAATATTCTCGTATGATTGAAATATCAATGTAGAGAACAGGAACAAATACCGTAAATACCTGCAAAGAGAACTTAAGAGAATTAACACAGCAAGGGGGTGGGGGCAGTAAAGTACTCTCTAGCGATTGTAACCTACCATGTCTTGTCATATTAAAATGTCATCATGTTTTAGTACAATTATTTCTTAATTCTAGTTATAGAGTTTTAAAAGGTGTGAGTTGGATGCAGATGTGCACTAAACTGCACTGAGGACCATACAGTCACTGTGAAAACATTTATATAGGTATAATTTAATTAATGTATAATGCAAAACTCAGCACTATTGATTGTAAACGTCTTGTGCAAGTAACATACTAAACTAAGTGCATAGAGAAAATGATTCTTGCAGCTACACAACTGTTGGACTTGGTCCTTTCTGCAGGGTCATCCCCAGACCTTTTTGCCTTCCTTCTATTTTTGCTGAATTTGTTTTTGCTGTCTTGAGGACACTGTGCTCTCTCCTTAAAACATGTTAGACTGGCTTATACCCAATTAGGATATTTATTTTCCTTACAAGTCCCCAGTAAAGTGGCACTACGTGTGCCCAGGGTCTGTAAATTAAATGCTACTAGTGTGCCTACAGCACTGATTTTGCCACATAACTAAAGTAGCCCTTTAAAGATGCCTCAGGCCTGCCATTGCAGAGCCTGTGGATGCAGTTTTAATCTGCTATTTAGAACTCACAAAATAAACTTTTTGCCTGGCCCAAACCTTGCTTTTCAGTACATATAAGTCACCCTTAGGGTAGGCCCTTGACAGCCAAGAGGTCAGGGCCCAATGTATTTAAAAAGTAGGACATGTACTTTTAAGTTTCATATGTCCTGGTAGTAAAAAACTCTTAAATTCGCTTCTCACTACTGCAAGGCCTATCTCTCCCATAGGATAACATTGGATTTGCCATAATTACATTTTATAAGTATCATTTTTGAATGGGAAGAGATAACCAGTTCATGTTTGGTGCATCTGGAATAACAATTTAAAATCCTAATTTATGGTGAAGTCGGATTTTAAATAGCAATTCTGAAAATGCAACTTTAAGACAGTTGGCCTTTTCTTGCCTCAGCCATTTGGTGCCTGCAGCCTGTCTCTGGTCACATGACTAGGCTTAGCTGACAGTTGGGCTTTGTGTATTCTTCCTAGATAGTCCCCACAATAGGGAGTTTAGTTGTGACTGGATCACTTGCAGGATGGGTGGGAGGAGCTGGGTCCAGCCCCACTTACACTGTAATAGGCCGTGTCCTGTATCCACACAAAGGGATGCATGTCCCTGTAGTTAGTTTGGAGCCAGGGCCAGGAAGGCAGGGCATCTGTGCACTTCAAAGGCAAGCCTCTAGATCTTCTCCCCACTTTTAAGGCCAACTGAGTATAAAAGAAGGACCTCAGACACCAAATCTTTAGCCATGGACCGACCACCACTTCGTGCACTTCGCTATCAACAAACCCAAGGCACCCAAACCAGCCCCACGCCCACCTCGAAGGAACTGGAGCAAGGTTACCGACGAGCAACTTAACTCCACCCTCACCCGAGACAACCACACCTGGGCACCCAACGCAAATGACGCAAACAACGCAGCCAGAGAACTCCACACCTGGATCTTCAACTGCGCAGACGAGCTCGCCCCGCTACGCAACCCCGACAGACAACGCCCCAGGAAAGCCACCTGGTTCACCACCGCTCTCCAAGAAGCCAGACGCACCTGCAGACGCCTGGAGAAGAACTGGAGAAACACCAAGACAACCAAAAACCACACCACCTACAAGGATGCCTTGACGGACTACCATAACCAGATCAGAGCAACCGAGAGGAACTTCATCCACAACAAAATCCTGGCCAACTCCACCAACTCCAAGGAACTTTTCAGTGTCATTCAGGAATTCACCAACCCACGCAGCGAAGCCACAGACATCACACCATCCCAAGACCTCTGCGACAAGCTTGGAACCTATTTCCACCTCAAGATCAAAAACCTCTATGACAACTTCATCGACCATCCACCAGGTGCCAGACAGCCCCCCGCCCCCCAGAAACACCAGCCAGCCCACCATCTCCAACTGGACACCGATCACGGCTGAAGACACCGCCTCGACCATGAAAAGCATCCACTCGGGGCCCCCACCGACCCCTGCCCCCCTCACATCTACCACAGAGCTGCGGCCGCCATCGCACCCGAACTACAACGCACCATCAACACCACCTTCAAAACGGGCACCTTCCCAGACGACTGGAAGCGCGCAGAAGTCAGACTCCTGCTCAAGAAGCCCACAGCTGACCCCACCGACCTCAAGAACTATCGGCCCATCTCGCTCCTCCCCTTCGCAGCCAAAGTTGCAGGGAAAACAGTCAACAGGAAACTGACACGATTCCTTGAAGAGAACGCCGTCCTCGACCCGTCCCAATCCGGATTCCGAAGCAACCACAGCACAGAGACCGCCCTACTCGCCGCCACAGACGACATCCGCACCCTCCTGGACCAAGGCCACTCCACAGCCCTCATCCTACTCGACCTATCAGCGGCCTTCAACACCGTCTCCCACCGCACACTAGTCGCCAGACTACACGACGCAGGCATACAAGGAACAGCCCTGGACTGGATCCGATCATTCCTCACCGGAAGAAGCCAAAGGATCAGACTCCACCCTTCCTCTCCGACCCCACAAAAATCACCTGCAGAGTCCCACAGGGTTCATCACTGAGCCCCACCCTCTTCAATATCTACATGGCCCCCCTCGCAGCCATCGTCTGACAACACGGCCTCAACATCATATCCTACGCCGACGACACCCAGCTCATCCTCTCCCTCACCAAAGACCCCACCACTGCCAAACTCAACTTCCAGAAAGGAATGCAAGACGTCGCAGTCTGGATGACCAACAGCTGCCTGAAGCTCAATGCCGAGAAGACAGAAGTCCTCGTCCTCGGTACCACCCCTTCTGCATGGGACAGCACCTGGTGGCCGACCGCCCTTGGAAGCCCACCTACCCCCTCAGACCACGCCAAGAACCTCGGCATCGTACTCGACTCATTACTCACCATGAACCAACAGGTCAACGTCATCACCTCCAGCTGCTTCAACACCCTCCGCATCCTCCGCAAGACCTTCAAGTGGATCCCCCCTGAGTCAAGGAAGACAGTCACCCACGCACTCATCACCAGCAGACTGGACTATGGAAACGCACTCTACGCCGGCATCAACAAGTCCCTACTCCGCAAACTCCAAACAATACAGAACACCGTCGCCAGACTCGTCCTCGGCATCCCCCGACACGAACACATCAGCCAACACCTACGAAGTCTCCACTGGCTCCCCGTGGAGAAAAGAGTCACTTTCAAAATCCTCACTCACGCCTACAAATGCCTACACAACAACGGACCCAAATACCTCAACGACAGAATCAACTTCCACGTACCCAAAAGAAACCTCCGATCTTCCAACCTCGCACTGGCCGAAACCCCGCGCATCCACAGAGCCAGAGCAGGCGGAAGATCCTTCTCTCACATTGCAGCCAAGACCTGGAACGAGCTACCGGCAGACATCAGACGCGCCCCCTCCCTGAACACCTTCAGGAAGACCCTCAAGACCTGGCTCTTCGGCTAAACAGATCTACAGACCCCCCCTCAGCGCCTTGAGACCCTCACGGGTGAGTAGCACGCTTACAATTCCCTGATTGATTGACTTCTGGACCTGTGGATATTCTACCAGGAAGAAGGACCTCTGTGCTGCTATAAGGGCTGCCACTCTGCTGGACTGCTGCTCTAAAGGAACTGCTGCCCTACTGTGCTGACCTGCTGCCATCTTGCCTGGGAAAGAAGAACTCGACCTGCAACTTCATCTTGCACTCAGGACCCCAGAGTGACTCAAAGGGCTAGTCTGCTGGCCTCCTGATCTGAGATTCAGGGACATAAATGGCTCCCCAACCAGCCGCTGGACCCAGCTGCAGTGACTTCCTGTACCCCAAGTGGTGCCTCTCATGTTCTGGACCCTTGGTGTGGCTCACAGGCTCTTTAAATCGAGCATTTGGCTCTTGGCAACCGCAAATGGGCCTGTTCGCACTGGAATCATGCCGCTCGCACTGAAAATCAGCGCAAGCCTCTGCTAGCCAGTCTCTTCGCACAACAAGCATTGATCACCCTTGGAGGTTCGCTAACGCCAAGCTCCAGCCTGTCCATCTGCAGCCAGCGACGCACTCCTTGCTCCCTGCAACCATCTTCAACCCAACCGGGACTCTTGGCACAAAGCTTGAGGATAGGGAGTAATTCAGATTTTAATGCCAAGTTTAACACACCCAATTACACCTCTAATACAGGTCCAATGGCAAGGGGAGGGATCCATACTGCACATTGGGAAAAGCAAATAAAACAGCTAGTAATTAAGCCCACCGCTATAATGGTGAAGGGTGCAGAAGAAGGGAGAGAGGTGCTCAGGCCAGTGTTAGCATTTTAGCTGTTAATGTTTGGAAGGGTATTGGATGTTGGGAACCTGGCAGTCCAGGGGCACTAGGGAGGCAATGAAGGAGCAGGTAAGAACACTGCAACAAGAGGACGCATGCAGTAGGACAGCTAGATCAATTCAAAGAGGTTGTGAAAGGACATAGGCGAGTGATGGGCATGTGCAGGGTAAGCTAGGGAAGAGGTTTCAGAAAAGATACCAGCCTAAGTGTGAAGGGAATGGAAAATAAGTGGCAGTTCAAACTTGGCCAATGCTAGCAGGTAAGTTATGCAAATTCCTGGTGGATGAGAAGGTGAAGAGAAAGGTAGTATGAGGCATGGGAGCGAGACAGGAGGTTGAGCTTAAGCTTTGAGAGTGACATGTCAAATGGGGAGGAATAGCAGGACTGACAGAGAAGGGCAAAGGATGTGCCAGGGCATGCAGGAGAACAGTGTGGAAAGTTGGTCAACTTCCATTGGACACATTTTTTACAGTACTACAATGGCATCCAAAAACATTTGAACATGAGCAGGAAGGAGTACATCTCAGTTCTGTGTGAAGAGAGGTCCATAACTTTTGAATGCCATCAGAAAGTTTTGCCTCAGATTCCTTGCCTCTTGCGGTTTGCGATCTCCAATCACAGATTCTCTTTGCTGTGGAAATCTCCTCTATCTCCTTCTAACTAGAATGACGAATCCTCATTTTTAAGTGTATTTAATATTTGGCAAAGAGCACCACATTTCTGATGTGACTATCAGGATGCAGTTTACCATTCAGAACAAAGATTGGCGCTAGTGACAAGGGCTGGAGGGACCAAAATATGACATCCAATTTTGAATGGGGATTTTAATTCCAGTATTGTTGAGAGAAGTAAGACTCTGTATTTGAAAGATTTGGGTATATGTAGTAGTGGAACATCCAGTTATGGAGTCATTCGATGGACTGAGTGATATTGTCCTTTTTTAAATCAAAGTATAGTGGGCTACCCTAAGCGTGCATGACCCTTTGTATAAGTTTATGTATGTATGTGGTATTTCTATTGTACAAAACTAGCCAAAAAGGCAGTAAAGGGTTGTACAGGGTCAAAAGCAAGCATACAGTCAATGAGTGATAGGAGAGGTAGCTGGTTTGTAGACTATTACTGCATTGTGATGTAGGGTTGCTTAAAAAGGTACAGCTTCAACACTTTCCTATATTGGAGCAGCCTTGGGGTAGTCCTTATGTAGACAGGGAAGTTGTGATCCTGGGTATATAGATGCAAAAGGCTTGCTGCCTTTTTTTTTTTAACACTTCTTAGCCACTTAGTAGTCTTCAGTCTGACAATGTCCTGGCTGTGGTTGTGCCCAGAGCCACCAGTGATGATGAGCTTCTCTGTAAGAGAAGCAGTGGTGCTGGTCATGATAACTTTCAAGAGGAGTCAATGAGGTTCCATCAGGATGGGGGTGATGTGCTCATGTTTCTTCTTTTAAGGAGTATTATATATAGGTTCATTGCATGACTAAACATAACTGGTTGAACGTGGTCCTAGTGAAACAAACCACTAGGGCCGCCAAAGCATCACACTGGTGATAGCTTTGCATGCAGTTTCATGCTCCAAAAAAATCAGGGTGCTGCTGAGCAGAGAAGGATGTTTTGCTTCCAACATCAACTAATCCTGGTCCATTGGAAGAGAACCTGTACATCCACATACCATCTTTACGAAGCAGCCTTGCCCCAGACGAAACCATAAAACCCAAAATGGGTCACAAATTGTCCAATAAGTGGTACAACAGGAATCTTGCAGAGATAAAATGTACCAATCGAAATCTGCTCCAGCAGCACTTGTACAAGTCAGAGACCAAAAAGGATAAAACCTGCTTTAAGGAATACACCACCACAAAACCATCAAGCGAGTAAAAAAGGGGTACTTCACCAAAAGCACATTAGAGATATTCAGGCAAAGGGAATTTTCAATATCTACAAGGAACTCACCATGCCAGATGCTCTGAAATGTAGCTCTTGCATATCACAACAACATCTTCTAGTTCTTCAAATCTAGATGGCATAAATCTGCAAATCAACTTACAAAACCCAAATACATAGTGTCAGAATCACCTATGTTCCCCTGTTAAGCTGTATTTCTCAAACAACTCTTGTCCACTCTTACTGTGGATACAACCAGCCTTATCAATGCCTCCATTCTCTATCATTTTTTACCATACCTGGTAAAACATTCCACCATCACACCTCTTTTGAAAAAATGTCCTCTGATCCTACAAGATTTTCTGTCTACTGGTCCAGCTCTACATTTCCCATCTCCAGCAAAAACTTGAGCAGCGATGTGACTAGATCGATCCAAGAAATTATGGAAAAAAAACACCTCCTACCCAATTACTAGACTGAATTCTTTCTGGAACCGAAATATGAGTAAAGAGCATTCTCGTTGATCTTTCCACTGTTGGAAAGTGCCCCTTTTTGACATGGTCGCCCCCACTTTTTGCCTGGTATTTGATGCAATTTTGACTGAAGTACACTGGGTTCCTGCTAACCAGGTCCCCAATGCCAATGCTCTTTCTCTAAAACATGAAAACTGTTCAATTGTTTCCCAATTGGCAAGACGTTTAGCACCTCTGTAGTATATGTAAGTCACCCCTACAGCAGGCCTTATAGCCCTAAGGCAGGGTGCATTATATTACATGTGAGGACATATCTGCATGAGCAGATGTGCCTCTGTGCTGTCTAGTTCAATCGCTAGATAGTACAAGTGAACAGGGAAGCCATCTTAAGTACATGTACTGGGGACTGGTCATTTCTAGTTTCCATGCTACATGATGGCTTCACTGAAACCTATGGTGTTTAGTATCAAACACATGGTCTTGATAAATCCTTACTGATGCCATTATGGATTTATTAAAACATGCACCCAG
The DNA here is from genome assembly GCA_963921515.1 of Calotriton arnoldi. NCBI lineage: Eukaryota > Metazoa > Chordata > Amphibia > Caudata > Salamandridae > Calotriton > Calotriton arnoldi. The sequence continues at coordinate 36,596 of CAWUFW010017205.1, forward strand.
AGAGCACATTAGAGGTGTCCCCTGAAAACCTAACAGCCTCTTAGTGAGCTGGCTGACTGGTATCTTCCAGCCTGAACCCCTGGAATTGTGAGATCATGCTCTCAGAGGTTAGAAACAATGCCTGCTTCGGTGGGAGGTGTTTACAGCTCCTCCAGCAGGATGGCTACTGAATCTGCATACCAAGGCCAGAGGTTTCAAAGAGTCTGCCGCCTTTCATATGCGAGACCGGTTTCCCTCAGACCTGTGAGATGCCACCCCCTGCCCTGAGGACCATCTGGCACCAGGACAGGTGGGAAATTAGATATGCAAATTGGCATGTTGCACCACCAGGCTTGTCACACCCCTATGGTGGGATGCCTGATGTGCTCCATGAAGGAAGGATTCCACCACCTTGATTTTGGTGGAATTAGGAACTCTGGGTTCAGGGTTATGCGCACTCCCCACAGGAAGTGGTCATATAGGGGGTGTAGAGACCCCAAGGGTAAGTAGCCCATTGGCTGCTACTCTTCACTCCCCTTAACACCCCTAAATTCAGTATTTAGGGCCCCCCCTGACTCCAGGAACTCAGATTCACCCGACAAAAGAAGAAAAAGTATCAAGAAGAGCCAAAGAAGCAAGAACTGCAGATTACTGGTGCACTTTGCCACTAAACCCTATCTGCCTTCCTGCTCCTGTCCCGACAATCACGACAATCTGACTGGTCCTGCAGCTGTGCATTCTCCAAAATCTTCAGAGGGCTATCAGCACTTCACCAAGCCATCATCATCTCCCTTGAAGTGGAAGAGCCACTTCCCTGCAACCTGCAGGCACTGACCAAAATGCCCCATTCACCGTTCTGCTGACCACCGGGTCCACTGATGCAGCAGCCATCCAAGAGGAGGTCACCATGCTCCCAGTGTTGTATGGCTTGTAACTCACTGGTAAAACTGTGTGTTTGTTTGGCAACATAAATGTCAGGATTGGGCCAGACTGATTCCATGCACACCCTCAGGATATGCTGGCCTGTGTCCCTGCTAGCCCACAGTGCACTATCTGGACCACCTAACCTTACAAGGTACCACATCTGCATGCAACCTCAGAACATGACAACCCAGATCCCCCAAGGAAATCATGATAAGAGATCTACAACCCTTTCGTTTGGACTCTCATGCATACCCAAAGAAATACACAAGAAGTTCTCAGCAAGGCGTTTCAATAAATATTGAAGCATTGGGATTCTTGTATGAAATACATGTGCTGCCTGCGATAATCAATCGAGTGAAACAGATTAGTGTAAATAGCTTTACAAGAATAGTGAAAAAGATGAACATTTCCACCATTGTGCTAAGACAGTGAATATGCGGGCCTATATGTAATGTGTATAGAGTACTTCTACCTAGTGCTCCCTAACCTAGTCTTGCCTAGGGTGGGTGATCTGCCAAATCCCTGCCTGGGTGGTCTAACTCCCCATTACCTGCGGGTAAGTGTCATCAGGCTGTTGGTAAGCAGGATCAGCTGAGCTGAAATTCTGGCATGCAGTGACCGCACAGTGTCAGCTGACTGCTTCTCTGCCTAAACAAGGAAGTGGTTCTGTTTATATAATAAACAGCATCCATGTGGCCATGTGGTAACCCCTGTCAGGCCGCAACTGTTTATTCTAGTTGGTTAGCGTTGTTGCCTATCGAACAAGAACAATGATGACATGTGCATAGTGAACTTTTTCCCTTTTACTAAATGTTCAAGGTGTCATGATAGTGTGCCTATGAAGTAGAAATGTAAGCATTGCCAATTCAGAGAATGTTATCCTGCATTATCACACATGCAAATGTATGTCAAAAGTCATTGTGTGAAAGAGAGAAGGCAACGTAGGAAACGTGAGTATGTAAATAGTGATGTTTCTTACCAGTCCTATCCTGCCCATGTGACACCCACTCCTTGGACATGAGTCGATGAAAGCTATTCCTAGACAAGTGATAATAAGTAAGGGTTAATAAGTATACAAACCTTACTAAAATCTAAAAAGCATCACGCCTCTATAATATCAAAGAGCATATTGAAAGACACTTAATAATTGTTAAAAGAAATTGAAACTACTTTAAAACAAATTTAAAAAGAAATTTAGCATTAAAAAATTAAAGCCGAATAACAAAATGACCCACAACTAGAAACTGCTAGATTGTTTATGTGTTCCGAGAGGTAGACAAAACATTGCTGTTCCCAGCCACCAGAGATGATGTTCCCAGAGGCACCCATCGGATCTGTTCCATTGAGCAAACATGTTCCTATCCATCCCCCTCAGCTAACCCTAAAGGAGGAGCAGTCAGTGCGGTATACGGAGAAGCCGAGCCAAGATCCAGATAGAAACCCATGGATTATCCAATCCACTGGATGGTATTTCTGCAACAGTGAATGGTAGCTTCTCTAACATCTCTATGTGTAACATAGTGTATGTTGTGTACTTTCTTGCCATGATGGTCTGCTGTTTTGTTAGATTTTAAGGTAAAAACAAGCTTGTGGCATTAAGGTGTCACCATGGTATGCGACCAGCATAAAGTTTCTGAAGAGTTCAGCTCAGTAACATGATCGATCTAAGCTGGGACTGTCCATGCTGTAAAGAGGGCAAGTCCTTCTGTATGATGTCTGTTGCAGATGACACTGTTACCCAGAGAGACTATCCTAGTGGACAATGTAGTCATACCATTATCCACTACCGCCAAAGTCCCTTCCAAATTAGCCCTGTCAATTTCGCGTAGTATCCCAGCACCCTCCTGCTGGGAAACTTTCCACACTTCATAGTATATTGCATACAAGAAGCACTTTTGATGTGGTTTTCGAGACCTAATAAAAAGTCCTGTAGTTCCATGTCATCAGAAAGAAGGAACAAGTTTTGTTTCACCTGAGGTTTTAGCCGATCAAGGCACAACTTCCCAACACTGTAAGTTGTTAGCACCTCTGAGAGTTGTGTCTGCGTGCAAAGTGGGCCGGGCCTGCTAATCCTAAACCCTTCAGTGTCACCAAGGAAACGTGCATGACATCTGTTAGTATTTAACGGCCACACTAATCATCCCCCCCGATTGGTCCCTTATGAATAATATGAACCATTGTGAAGCATGGTGTCTAATGTATCTTCCGTGTAATTTGTGAACCATTGCCAGTTCGCAAAATGTGCAAATGCGGGAATGTTAGGTGTATTTAAATCTTTTAGCTTAGCCAGGCCAAGACATGACGTTTCTGCACAGTTTTGTTCATTAAATCATTTCCCTGACCCTGCTAATCTTTAGTTCCCCAAATCGATTTCAATTCAACTGTGTAGCTCTAAAAGTCAAACCCTTCTGTGGACAACTTTAAAAGAAAAGATTCAGAATATGTCAGCTTTGTATCAGTGAGCATATTTTTCTTTGCAGGTGATGGTGTAAGCCTATAGTAATAGGACACTGGGTCTGCTGTATTGTGACCAGAGAAATATGAAAACTTCTGTGCAAACATTTGTGAGCTACCCGTGGTGTGGTGTAGGACAGTGTTCCCATTATATGTAATTAAATACTGCACGTGTAGTACTGACCATATTGCTGGAAACAGAACATTTCATCATAATTAGTCGTACCATCATACATTTAATCAGAGTTAAAAACAGTGGAATACTCTAGGTCTTCTAGCATTTCATGCATTGTATCAATGTCCCAATCATCGGAGACAGTAGTAGGGGTGATAATGTCATTCAATGAAATACAGAGTACATCAGGGGCCATATTATGCATTTTAAAAGGTGCGTCGGGCGCAAACAATCACAATGCACCCTATTATGATGTATGCGCTGCCCCCAGGGCAGCCGCAAACTTGCGCTGCCATGGGGGCAGTGCATACATGTGAAAACACGGAGCAGCTGCTCCGTGTTTTCACAGTGCAGGTGGCACTCGCCTGCCCTTTTACAGGGTAATAGAGATCCCCCTGCAGGCGGGTGCCGTCACTGACGGCACCCGCCTGTAAGGGGATGTCTGGGGGGTCCATGGGACCCCCTTTACCACCTGCAGAGGGCTGCTCTTGGGAGGCGCATTGACAGTGCGCCACCTTTTAAATGGCGCACTGTCAGTGCGCCTCCTGAGGGCTGCTTTGACTCTGCGCCCTCTTCTGTAATATGACGCGAGCGCAGAGTCAAAGTAATTCCCTCATTTGCATAGGGCACGCCCCTATGTAAATGAGGGAACACCCTCTTAAGATTGCGGTGGTGCTTTAAGTGCGCCAGCGCTATTGCTATTATAGAAGGGTATGCACAAGCATCTGCGCCCCCTTCTATAATACCAAAGTGCCCCGGGGGCATGCAAAGCGGGTGGCAACGCCCGTTGCACTCCCGGGGCACTTATTGCAATACGGCCCGAGGTATTTTTTTTTAAGTTCAGTAGGACCAAAAATATCATATGATACCCTATCCCAAACAATTCCATCAGGAACAAGAACAGCAGAGATATTCACCAAGGAAAGGTCTCTTTGCACTTTGCGTGATGAAGAATGGGGTGTTAAAACCAAGTTCGCCCATTGTATAGCAGAGCGTTCTAGCAGATAGTGTCCGTTCAGAAGCAGGAAAAAGACTGTCACAAAACCAATCCAAAGAACTAGGAAAAGTAATGAAATTGTATCCAAGGTAGAATACACACAATCTACTTCCTCGGAGAGGTGGAGGTGGTGGTGGAGATGGTTCAGATGAATTTGAAGAGAAGTCATCAAAGTCAATGAAGTAGCCGGAGGCCGTTCGATCTATTTTTGGCAGCTCTGGAGGTTGTGTAGAACTTGGAGTACTCTTGAATTGTGGTATATTGACATAGACACCATCCATGTCAGGTTTCTGCATAGAAATCTGTGTTTCTGTACAAGTTGCTTGTATAGTAGTTGTTGATGTAGCAGGTAGAAGAGATGCTTCATTATTTGCTTTCCCCAGCCGGGGAATAGAAGCTTTGTCGCTGATCAAAGTTTCCAATGGGACCTCCTGTACAGTAGTGAGAGTAGACAGGTAACTACTCAGGAGGCCACATGGGCTACTGTGTAGAACTGGCCATATGATGCGTTTTGATGAGCTCTATTGACCCAAATCTCTTGTTTCTGCACCCATCAAGGGGCAGTAAAAGTACAGTTTAGGTACCTTCAACAGCCAGGACAGGTACAGGTGCTCTGTAAGATGGCCAAAATTCTTTCTTGTCCACTATTTTCTCCCGGGCAAGGTTCAGGTCCCCAATTCTTGGAATCCAACCAGGAGTTGCTGGTGCCTCCTTCACTTCTCCAGTGGCTGTGCTTTTTACTTGGACATTGCTCTGTGCATTCTGGAAGCTGTTCAGTTCCTGTAAAACAGCCAAACGTTCATTGGTGTCAAAGGGTGTTTCTGTCACCATTGTGCTTGGACGTTTGAGGCCAGGCACCCACATCTTAACCCGAAACAGGATCTCGGAGGGAGTCCGACCACCCGGGGATTTTCTAGGCAGATTGTTGATGACTCTCTGGACCCCATATAGGTGATGGACCCAACTGTGACCTGAGACTAGTACCCTCGCTGTTAAGGACTGCTTTAAGTCCCGGTTCTTCCTTTCCACCACTGCATTTTCCTCGGGATGGTAGGAGGAGGAGTACTGCACGGTCACCCCCAATTTTCACATTGTGTCTTTATAAGCCTTAGAGGTGAACGCCGGCCCCTAGTCCGAATGGAATGTGCCAACAGCGTATGTCCTGATAAAGACTTGCAGATCCTTTATAACAGTTCAGGCGTCAGCTGATCGCTGTGGCCACACCCCTAGGAATCGAGAGCAAGAATCCACTGCAACCAAGATGTATTTGAAAGCCCCATCTGATTCTAAGGGGCCACAATGTTCCAGATACACACAAGTGAGTGGTGTGTTTGAGATCAGAAGTGGTGTCTGTGGCGGTCGCGCTATGGTGGAAACCTTCATCTGTTGGCAGATGTCGCATTTAAGGACAAAGTCCCTGGTCTGTTTGTATAGACCTGACCACCAATAGTTTTGCTTCAATAGTAAAATTGTAGCCACCACCCCTGTGTGCACAGATGCTAGGCCCTCATGTGCTGCTAGTATTAAACCTAACCTGTGATCTGAATTTGGTATTACTCTAGCCTCGACTGATGGAGTATGAGCAAATGGCATGTTTTGCACACTTAACTGGTAGGAGTACTTTACTGGAAAGCCATTCAGCAAGTGGGTGTCATCACATGCAGTGTTGACAGCCATCATAATGTCTCTATCTAGCCGCGTACTGGAACGAGTAATCACTGCGACAGCAGCAGTTTGCAATATTGCTTTTCCGGCTTCATCAGCCATGGAATTCCCTGCAACGTGTACTCCTACATGTTGATGACTCAAGGTGAGAATCCCATGAGCCTGTGGCAAGAGTCTTTCAGCTTATCCACCTGTCCCCAAAGCACCTTGTGCTTAATGCTACAACCCTTGGAATCTCTGAATCCATTCTGGCTCCAGTAGTGTAGATACTCATTGTAAGACTGGACACAATTATACAAATCACACACAATGAGTGCGGCAAATCCAGGATCTGTACTCTCTAGTGTCAGAATTAGCAGAATTAGAGCTCTGAGTTCTCAGCTGCACTGTGCAATCACTTAGTGACTGTGTGTAGGCCTTTTCATGTTAGAGTTCACCATCCTGCATTCTACCCTTAACAGCTGTGTATGCATCTGAGTATTGCTGTTTTGGCCCCATGGCAGGCTATGCAGAACCATCAGTATAGATGATGTAATGATACTGATCAAGAGACATGACTTCATTAGGCAGAGGGTATTCATTTTTGCATTGCAGGTATGCTTGTGTTTATAGTGTAGAGTCAAATCTGTAGTCGACATCTGTTGCAGTGAGAGAGTTGGCCCACTGTATCCATCATGGATGTAATGCTTTTAGAGTGGGAAAGCTGGCTTTCGTGACAGCCTCTAAGCAGGCACCGGTGTTATGATGAATATTCATTTCCCCTGGACCAATGCTCTCTCTCTCACCACAGAAGTCTTTACCACCGTCAGAATCTTTACTGTTGGTGCAAAACGCATCTCAGCATTAGTATATAAATGTGATTTATGTGCAATTGGTACAATGTCTTCCTCATTGAATGTAAGTAGGTATATCCTGATGCACCCGCAATGATATGGATCACCAGGTTTGTGGTGTTTACCCGTGTGTGTAAGTGTTTTGAAGCTAGCATATCAGCTTGTACTGAACGTAAAATCTGTGTGTGTTCAGTTGTCCAATGTGTGCTTGAAAAGTCTGGATGAATCAAGTCGTAGAATGGTTTAACTCGTTCTGCATAATAGAATGAAGGTTCCGCCAAAATTTAGGAATCCCAATATGGATTGAAGCTTCTTCAGTGTATTTGGTGGTTGTAAGAGGGCACACTTCTCTAAGAAGTGCATCACAAGGCTTTTGTCTACACTTGGCAGCTCGTTTTCCAGAAACAGGATAATGAGGTGGGCAAATTTTGATTTCTTAATATTAAATTTGTAGCCCAAGTGAGCAAATCCCCAAACTATGCGATCTACTCTTGTCAAGTGTGTAGAAAGGTCATTATCCGTCAAATATATGTAATCGACATAGGACAATGCCTGGTTATCAAATTGCTGTAAAAATTCTGAAAACTAGGCTGAAAACAACCCAGGGCGGTCCTTTTAGCCAGAACTGTTTTTGAGAACCCAGAGCGTTGAAGCCTGTCAAATATCTGCTTTCAGGTACTATACTTTGGCAGAAAAATCAATGTGAGATATCTAGTTTTGTTTTGTATTTTTTATGCACTATATTGTTTATTAGTGCTGCGCTGTGTGCATTTTGTACTGCGAATGTATGTGTAGCTGTGTTTAGATGTCTGTAATCTAATAGTAAATGGTATAAATGGTCTGGTTTTCATTAAGAGAAACAAGCGATTATTCACAAAAGAGGGGCAATTTTCTATTACACCTTGGTATTCAAGTTGTGTGAGAATCTCTCTAACTTGTTTTTTAGCCTTATTTTTAATGGGGTATTGTCTTTTGCGGTCAAGCGGTCGACCTCAATGTTATTACATAATAAAGGGAACCATCATCCCACCCCACATGATTGCGGTATAACGCAGGAGCTAGCACTAACGCCCAGTCCATGGCATATGAATGTTTTACTTATTCTGGAATGAGGGCGGAAAAAGAAGGCAAGATTACTGTTTCTCCCTCTGGGTAATCCATCACAAATTCAGGTGATCAATCCTTTTCAGCCAAGAAAATATCATATCCGAATGACAAGTTCTCCCAAAAGAGAACATTAATGTATCTTGGTACATCCCCCTCCATCTGGAGTTGCATCTCATATGAACAATGCAGGATGTTCACCCTACTATCCGGTGTTTCCACCTGGATATAGTCACTCAACGCTGCTGCCACTGGACAATCCATCAGGTTCCAGCAAACTATTGTGACTTCTGCTGCACTGTCCAGCATAGTCAGAGCCCACTTCTTGCTCAGAAGCAGTGTCCTCAATATATGTGGCATGCTTGGCTTTCAGTCCAGCTCTCTTCTTCTTTTTGAATTGTGGCTTTGACTATTGAGGTTTGTCTTCCTTTTTTATTATGTAGTCAGAAGAGCATTGTGAGTCCTTCTTCGGTTTCACCTACTCATCTGATATGCACTCTGACCACCTCTCTCCTCTCTCTCTGATCGTTTCTCGGATGTATCCTAAAAAGAATAAGATGAATGTGTATCAGTATCCTGATACCTGTCACACGTCTTAATATTATCACAGTTACTCAAATCATAGCACTTCTCGGTGGCCTCCTGTTCAGGAGATCCACCCCGTGACATAGTCTTTTCTTTGTTTTTCTTATTTCCAGCTTCTTCTTCGTATAGAGTCGGGTACTTGCTTTGAGTTATCCTTTGCAGAATAACTCTTAATTTGAGGTTTTGTAGGTAAGGCCCCTAAATTATCTCTGCCTAAGGATGCATAGGTTTCTTCGATAATTTTAGGTAACTCTCCCTCCTATTCTCTCGGAGGTAAGTTAGTGAGTCGTTGCCGCACTGCCAATGCTGCTGCTTCCTCTTCAATGTTACTCAACATAATGGCGTATATTGCGGCAAATTTTCCCATCAGTTTCATTCCCAAATTCAGCGCAGGGGCTGCCTGTACTCATTTTGAATCTGTTTAAGCACCTTTGGCAAAACAGCTAATGAGGGTGTACCATGAGTCCTGGTCTATACTGCAGCGAAGACTGTGCCACTTGGGGAAGCCATCCCCATTGGCAAGCATATTGTAAGAATTCTGTGTTTTTCCTGGGGCACCGTATGGGAAAGCACTGCTTCAAGCTGATTTGTTTTTTGTGCAATCCAGAACAGAATTTCCTCCCGTCTGGTGGGAATTTTACCCATAACAGCATTAATAGTCTGCAGAATAATGCCAGGTGTAGCCAATTGTGGTTGTGCAGCTTGAACAGTCGTCACAGGATTTTCTGTCATTGTTCGCATGACAGACAGTGTCAGACTTTCATATATTCTGACTAGACTGTTATATAGTCTTCGCAACTGTGCTGCGAACATATTAGCTATGTTTGGGTGTGGTGTGTAACCGGCTAAGACTCTGCCATGGCACTCCATCATTGCTATGGGGTCCTAATCTAACTTCTTCAGTAGTGTGTGCTGGGTGCCTTCAAACCAATTTTGATGTTCTTGGTAAGTTAATGGTATTTCTAAAGCTTTGTAAGCTGATAGTTATTTGGACCATCAGTTGCAGTGTAAGTGTGAAACAGTCATGAGTGGTTGTTCTCTGCTGGAAATGTAACTGTGGTATCTTCATGTCGATACCATGCATTCTCACCGTAGTTCTATATCCCCTGCTGCTCAGCTATTGTGAGTGTGAGGTAATAGAATAGTGTTTGAGTGAGTGTCAATTTGAATGTGTGGGATGAGCAGCAAGGATGCTAATCCCGGTGGGGCCATCATGCTTCCTTACTACCATCTTTACCTGTAACCTGAGACTCCTACCTTGAGAAAAAACATTATCCTGTTTTACTTTACTACTGGCTACCCTGCATCTTCATTTACCACAATGGTGATGAGCGGAAAATGGACCTAGTATAAAGGACTAAAAGGCTACTACTGGGACATTTATTACATTAATGCTGACTGCAACCCCAAGCATGCCATTATGCACTTCTTATAATTTGAGTCCCATACCTCCTGAGCGTGAGCACTACATTTTTAGCACTGCTGTAATTTCAAGATTTTAAAAGGTTGCGAGTGCTGTAAAGAGCATTTGTGCATTGCCCTGAACTTAAGAAGAGCCATCACTCTAAAACTTATAAAACACGGCCTACCACCAAGAGGGGGTAGAGCCGTTTTCGTGATAGAGGCACACAAATCCTTTCAGACAGAGGTATTCTATTCATGGATAGTATTCCCAGAATCAAATCCAGTCACAAGAATGTTTCACTTCTACAAAGAAGATGAACAACCAGAGGAATATATTCCTTTCGAGGATATTGAAATTCCACTAACATACCAGGAGCATCAGCTCTGGTGTAAAGGCGCTCTAAAACATCACAAAAACATTATCAGGCTCAGTCCACTCGGTAGACCAGGAGCAACATGGCCGATTCTAGCCAGCTACACACCTCATCCTGACATTGAAGAGATGTCAGACGAGGAATTACTTACTCAACTTACAGAGTTAATAAAAATTTACAGACAATTAGTCCAATATGTCATGCCGACTTTTACAGTCCAACCACCATTGACCATTCCAAATCAAACCCCTCAACAGGGGAATACACTAGAAATTACACCACAGACTTTATACGCAGTCATGGGTAAAATGCCCACAAAACGTGAGGGAATACACTAGAAATTACACCACAGACTTTATACGCAGTCATGGGTAAAATGCCCACAAAACGTGAGCAAATTCCATTCTGGACAGCTCAAAAAATCACTCAAATCGAAGCAGTATTTCCAAATACTAGCCCGTATGAGAAACACAGAATCCTAACAATCTGTTTACCAATGGGGATCACACCACAACTGGAAGACTGCACCACTTGGGGCTCAGTCTTTGCTGCCATCTATACTAAAACTCATGGTGTTCCATCAATTGCAGTAATACCAGATGTCCTGAAACAAATTCAAAACGAATACGGGGCAGAACCTGCTCTGAATTTAGGTATGAAATTACTGAAAAACTTCGACCAGGTCTCAACAATAATATTATCTAATATTAAAGGGGAGGCAGCATCAGTGGCGATCCGCCAACGCTTAAGGGAATTTTATGTTACAGAACATCAAACAGAACTACCCAAAATAATAGAACAATCTTATGCAGAATTAGGCAGAGATAGTTTGGGTGGAAAACCATTGAAGCCAAAACTATCTGAAAGTCCTGAGAAGGACTCTATTAAACAAACTCCTACATCTTCTAAAAAGAAGTGGGAAACTAATAAACAAAACTCAAACGAGAAACGTTCTCAATCCCGAGGTAGGTCTCCTCAAAAGGAGCCCTCTGAAAGGAGGTATAACCTCAGGAATAGGGATAATTTAAGAAAGCCTGACAGGTATCAAGATACTGATTGTCAGGGCCTGTCCGGGACTATGTGGGGAACACAGTCAGGGACTTGGGTAAGGACTGGGAACAGGGTAGGAAACAAACACAGAGAGGAGTACAGCGCTGCCCAGGAGCACACAGGAAGACCGAGGAGAAAAGGGATCCAAAAGGGGAAGCCTGTAGAGGTGAACAAGAAGGGTGAGACTCAGAAAAGAAGGGCACTCATGAGGCGGCTCAGCATTCAGAATCACTAAACCTTGGACGGATGTGCAATACACTTAAACATAAGACAACATTAACAATAAAGGGGATGTGTGGGGTAAAGCACTCAGGAGCTCCACACGGTAAGACTGAAGCTCAGTAAGTTCCTTACCCACAATTGCTGTTACAGACACTAACTGGAAATACCCACATATAGGATATGTATACAAAGGCAGGGTCTGTGGAGCTTATACCTAGGGTGATGTTATAACAGTAACTCAAAGACAATACTCACAGTAAACAAGAAACACCACCTAGGTAGTCAGCTGTGCCCACGGATCCTGGCGATCAAACAGGAACACGCAAGGCAGTAACAGCAAAGGGGTAGAACTAAATACAAGCACAATAGACAAGGAGCTAGCAAGGAGGAGTGCTTAACAGAAAAGGAAGGAAATCATAGGGCACACTTGGCAGAGAGTAGGTAACAAACATACAAGGTAACAGAAGCGAGACAGCAGAATAGAAGGATAGCAAACTAGAACTGGAACCAAGGAAATGGGATGAAAGGCAGGGACTGGAAAAGGATATACAGAAAGGGAGGCTACAAGGGTGTACTAGAATAATGCAGGGTTAGGAAACCAGAAAAGAAAGTAGCATAGGATGCAGAGCTGGGGCAAGAATAGAGCAAAGGTTCAGGAGTCAAAGTAGCACTACAGATCAGGAACAAGGAAACTTAAAGGTTTAGGAATCAAGGAAGCACTGCAAGCAGTGCTGGTTCAGGAAACAGGAAAATAGCAGCAGGCCAGGAAACTTAGGAAACCAGGTAGCACTGCAGGCAGTGCTAAATCAGGTACAAGGAAAAATAACAGCAGGTCAGGAAAAAGGCAGGACTAAAGCTCAGGAAAATACTGGAAACAAGGATTGGCATCACCGGTAAACAGCTTGCAATGACCAACACTGGGCTGAAGGGAGCTGGGGCTTAAAAGAGCTCACATTAATCACATGCAGCTGGTGTGAGCAGGCTAGCAGCAGCCAGCCACAGGTGATCTGAATTCCTCCACCCATCCTTGGCCTGCAGGGGTGGAGACTGAGCAGCGCGCAGGGAATCCTGGGTAATGGAGTTTTCAGGCCTGAGTAGGCTGGCTTCAGAAAACCCGGCACGGACTGGGAATGGATGTTAGTTCCCACTATATGTCCAAACGGCTGGAAGTCAGGCTTTGCATGCAGGGGAGGGTCTGGAAGTTTATTAGAGCACTGGAAGGTCCCCCAGTTCAGCCCCCTGGTGGTGGACACGGGAATACAGGGAGCAAGTCGTGACACTGATACACGTTCCTCTCGTACCTTTCAGATATCATCACAGACATCGGAAAGAAGAGGACGGTCAGAACATAGAGAAGAACGCGTGAAATCCAAAGACGACAAACACGTTCAGAAAAATAAATCAAAACCTCAATTCTCAAAAAAGAAGGTAGCAGGTCTGAAGATCAGACATGCCGAGAATACTGAGAACACAGCTCAAGAACGGAGAATGGGCTCAGACAATGCTGGACAGTGCAGCAGAAGTCCCAATAGCTCGCCAGAACCTGAAGGAACTTCTGGAGACAGTGGACTTGAATGAGTACATCACAGTAGAAACTGTAGACACCAGGGTTAGTACTCCACAAAAGTTATATGAAATAACACTCCGAATGGAGGGAGACATACCAAGAAAGGTGAAAACACTCTTTTGGGAGAAACTTTCAAGGGGTTATGATATACTTTTAGCAGAAAAAGCCTGGCCACCACAATTTGTCAGGGAGTGCCCACATGGTGAGGACATTATTATGCCTGCCTTCTCCAACCATATTCCAATTCACCTAAAATATACTTTGCCAGGAAATGGGCAGTTGCCCAGGCCCCAGCATTATACAAAAATCATGTAGGATGGGATGAGGACTCACCTCACCACAAAATACATCTAAAAAATGAACCTACTGCGCAAAGGCAGTATCCAATAAAGCAAGAAGCTAAAAAACAGGTCAGGGAGATCTTAGATCAACTTGAATACCAAGGGGTGATTGAAACATGCACCTCCTCAATGAACAATCCTTTGTTTCCTGTATCCAAACCAGACAATACATATCGTCTAGTTTTGGATTACAGACACTTGAACACTTGTTCAAAAACATTTGCAGTGCAAAATGATCATAGTACAGCATTAAGGAATAACATTGTGCGTAAAAAATATAAAACCACATTGGACATTTCAAATGGTTTCTTTTGTCAAAACATAGCACCTGAAAGCAGGTACTTAACAGCTTTCTCAATAATGGGGACCCAGGGTCATTTTTGTCGACTCCCACAAGGGTTCAAAAACAGCCCGGAGTTATTCTCAGCGAGAGTAACAGAGTTACTACAAATTTATGATAATGAGGCATTGTCATATGTCGATGATATCTATCTGACAGACGATGACCTAGATAGGCACTTGAACAGGGTGAGTACCATTATATTGGGCTTCGCCTCTGAGGGCTATAAATTCAACTTTAAAAAATCCAGAATTGCCCATCTCAATGTCCTTTTCCTAGGATATGAGCTTTCAAGTGAAGGCAAGAGCTTGGCAGCTAACTTTTAGAAAAGTGTGCGCTGCTCCAACCTCCAAAAACGCTGAAAAACTTACAATCCATCTTGGGTTTCCTAAATTTTGGAAGAACTTACATTCTAAATTACGCAGAAAGGGTTAAACCTCTCTACGAATTAATCAAACCTGATTTTTCAATCAAACATTGGACACAGGAACACACAGAAATCTTGCGTTCACTCCAAGCTAACATGTTAGCAACAAATCACTTACAAACACGCGTAAGTCAACGCAACTTAGTGATCCGAATAATTTCGGGTCAATGCGGATTCACCTACTTAACATAATGAAGGTGAAAAAGTACCAATAGCATACAAATCACATTTGTATACACAAGCAGAAATACGCTTCACTTCAACAGAAAAAATACTGACAGCAGTTCAAACCGCTGTAGCAAAAGAAAGAGCTCTAGCCCAAGGGAAACGCATTATTGTTGTAACCCCAGTACCAGCCTTAGAGGCGGTTACTAAAGCGAGCATTCCAAATGCAAAAGCTTTACATCCTACATGGATACAATGGGTTAATTCTCTTGCTGCAACAGATGTTGAATATGTTTTTGATCCTGATTTAAAAACACAAGCGTTCCTGCAATATGAACATGAATGTCCTCTGCCCACTGAAATTCTGCCTCTCAATCAGTACGAATTTATAATTTACACTGATGGATCAGCACAACCCGCTACAGGGAGTAAGCAAGCTTACAGTGCAGCGTGCGCAATAGTTAAAGGTCGCATGCGAAATGGTAACTTCAGACCAATGGTCACTAAAACTCAATCTCTAGGAGATTGCACAGCTCAGCGAGCTGAACTACAAGCATTCAAACTGGCACTTGAAAGTACAGATCGCGAATTCCCCACACTCATAGTGTGCGATTCTTTTTACTGTGTTCAGTCGTATAATGAATATATACAAAATTGGCTTGAAAATGGGTTCAAAGATGCAAAAGGTGGCACAATAAAGCATAAAACGCTTTGGGAACAAGTTATTCAGTTAAAAAACGAACTACCAAAGGCTCACGTGATACATACGCTGAGTCATCAACGTGATGGCGTTCACGTTGCAGGGAATTCATTGGCTGACGAAGCCGCAAAGGGGGCTGTTCAGACGGCTTCTGTAGCTGCGATCGCTCGTTCAAAAACGAGAATAGACAGTGAGATATTGTTGGCTGTCAATGCTTCAAGCAAAGGCAGTGGTGCAGCGTTACCAAAAACGTTTCCACCCAAGTACTCTTATGTAATTGATGCGAACAACGTTACTTTTGTTCGAATCCCTGGAGTGGGGAATAGGGTAATTCCAAACATGGAACGTAGATTAGGACTAATCCTAGCAGCACATGAAGGGATAGACTCTGCCCATGCAGGTGTTTCTGCAACAGTATTGTTACTTAAACAAAGATATTGGTGGCCTGGCATTAGGAAACAGACCAAGAACTATGTTTTGGAATGTGAAATATGCCAACAGATGAAAGTCTCCACAGTGAAACGTCCTGCGCAGACACCCCTGTTGATTTCAGACAAACCATTAGCTTGTGTTTACCTGGACCACTGCGGTCCCTTGCAAAGGGACGGTAACTATAAATATATAATGGTCACAGTGGATTCGTGCTCAAGGTTCCTATGGATATGGCCTTAGCGCTCGGCTGACGCTCGAACTGTTATAAAAGATTTGCAAGTCTTTATCGGCACATACGCAATTGGCACACTACATTCTGACCAGGGCCCTGCGTTTAGCTCTCGGGCTTACAAAGAAGCCATGGCCAGTTTGGGCGTTGCATTGCGGTACTCCTCTCCGTTTCATCCTGAGGGAATTCTGTTGTGGAAAGGAAAAACCGGGACATAAAGCAGTCTATAACAGCTAGAGTATTAGGTTCGGGTGATGGGTGGGTCAAACATCTTTATGGGGTCCAACGCTCATTAAATAATTTGCCAAGAAGTTCTCTAGGGGGTCACTCCATATGAGGTCCTATTTGGGACAAGAATGTGGGTTCCTGATCTCGAATGTAAAGGCACAGTGGTGGAAAATAAACCCTTTGATATCAAAGATCATTTGGCTGTTTTACAGGATCTAAATGAACTAAGATCGAAACAAAGCAATGTGTTCCTGAAGCCAACCACCACTGGGGAAAAACCAGCAGTCCCAGCAAGGCCTGTCTGGATCCCAAAAGTTGGGGATCTAGTCAGAGTGAAGATTGCGGACAAGAAGGAATTTCGACCTTCTTACAGACAACCATTACCTGTCCTAGCCGTCCATGGAAAAAGAACAGTACTTCTGCCGCCCCATGCTGGAAAAAAGGAGAAAAGATTTGTGACAATCGACCTCATCAAACCACAGTATGTGGCCAATACTAAATAGTAGGCCTCGTGGACTCCGACCTAGTAGCAGACGCACTCCCCTCGCTACTATCCAAGAGGTTCAGACTGAAAGACTGATAACCATCGAGAATTCAGCAGTAACAGATGAAGGACTAAGCAACAATGCTATGGAACTCATCCCTCTTGAAACTCAAGTAACAGTTCGTCCAAATATACCTGTCTACACCAACGTAACAAGTGATCAACTGGTTCCAGCGATTACTATGAATCCTGATGCAATTCCAACAATTGACCGAACTGCTTCTGGCTACTTCATTAACTTTGATACGTTTTCTGAGGATCCGAGTGAACCTGAAACGACGCCAGCATCAAAAACTTTCAAACAACAAGTACAAGACTTTTTTCATTTTCTGAAAAAAACTTATCTGGTTTCACCATGGATTGAACTGTGGATTATTTCTGGAATATTTTTCTTTCTGCTTTGGCTAGCTTTGGTTATGACTATCAGCATGCTTATAAATGGCAGATACATCCGTTTGGACATTGAAAGTAAAAATGTGAACTTACTTTTGAAACCACACAAATCATCCCATCGTGAAGCAAGAGACTTGTCAGCAGTGAACATCACAGCCGTTCCTATACAGGATGGTATAGTGTGGGACAAAACCGATTTCGATATGTTCGGCCCTATGGAACTTTTGAACATTCCACATTTATTTAAAATTTCACTAAGTGATTTTATTTCGTCCAGTACCTATTCTGATGATTGGGACTTTGAGACTGTAAATGATATGATGTCTGATCTAGAAAGGTCTGCTGCATTCTCTAACAATGAATACTTAGAGGGTTCATCAGACTACGACCAGCTTTATTGCTATACCCACTATGGTCATCATTTCTTGCATAAATCTGCAACACCTAGAAATGTGTTTATGTTTAACCAATGGGAGCATTGTCCTACACCACCAAAAGGTAGTTCAAAAACGTTTGCTAAAAAGTTTCCCTATTTTTCAGGGTACAATACATCTGATCCAGAAACATTTTACTATAAAAATGTAAACAAACGGGACAGAAAATTATGTTAACAAATACAAAACAGATTTACTCTGCAGCATTTATTACCCAACTGTCTAGACATGGATTCGACTTGTGGAAAGACACAATAGACACAAAATCTGTCTGGGGTTCTATAGATTGGCAAGTACAGGGGATAGAAGCTTTGTTTAGAGCATGTATCATCCCTCAGCAAATAATGTTTTTGAATGACACTGTGCAACAAACGTCTTGCCTTGGTTTAGCCAAGATCAAAGACATGAAAACACCTTCTGTACTAACACCTGCAAGTAATAACACTACACAGGCAGCTGTTACAGTTGACATAATACTACAAACCAACAGAACAGATCCTGATTGGAAAAACTGGTTACTCTGGCCTACAGACACAAACATCTGTCAAGAAAGATTCCTGAATAGAAGACAGGGCTTTACTATCCATAGGCCAGACCCACGATACGTTCAAAGACAACATCCGGGGGTAGTAACAACATACAGTGTAGGAAAATTGTGCCTCGACTGGCTACAAAAATCTACACTCGAGGATGTGAAACAACACTTATCTTTACTTAAAGAAGACGCAGACCTTAGGGAATTCTTGCTAGGACCAAGAAAACCACGTCAAAAACGTTTCATATATGCCGGCATCTATGCTGCTTATAATGAAGTATGGAAGGTTTCACAGGCAGAGGCCGCAGAACGAATACGCGAACTTGATCTTATTAACTTAGAGAAAACTCTCTCTGTGGTCGACAATGGGTTAACAACTTTGTCATCCAGAATTTATTCATTGGACAGCATTGTATCCTCTGCTATTGACATACTGGAACAAGATTTAGCCATGTTACAACAAGGCCAATCTCAGTTACGTTCTATTATGTTATTAAGCTGGACGCTGCAATCTTTGCGTGCGGGCTATGTGCCTTGGCGTTTTATCAACACGTCGGCTCTGTTTGCAGAATACAATCTAACTGATAAACAGATCGAACTGGCACAAAGGGGAGCAAAGTATACAGTGCTGAGCATTGAAAAACTGGAAAAATTACCATTCACAGTGGCAGAAAAACCAGCTACAGAATGGCTTATTCATGGCAAAATCACTCTGCCTGTCACTACTTTTCAGTTTCAGTATTGCCTCAAACAAATGCAAACAGGCAAATATGAAAGGTTGGGTAAAGAATACATTAAGACATCCTGGGATTTACCTTACGAATACAGATGTTGGAGTGGGGATCGTGAAGTGTTTCTAAGCGGTATACACTGTGAAAATGCACTAAGCGGTTCACTCATATGTCAGGACATTTCTTTACACGGGGCTTGTAATGGTTCTGTGGAAAATTTGTCCTGCCACCAGCAGGGTACACCAGCTACTGTGATTAATCCAACGTTTGGCCAACTTTCTAACGGGAGTTCCCTCATGTTGAATGATCAGAGTTGCTGTGGCACGTTGCCAGGCATCCCATATCTGGTAACGGTTGACTCCAGGGTCACTTGCTGTATGCAAGTATTGTTCCCCCCAATAGACACAGTCAGGGAGTCGCCTTTATGGCCTTCGTTGAATGTTTCTTTTATACATTTTGATACTTTAAGCAGAAAGAAAGCCATGCTTTTGCAACAAACTGTGCCTTTGACCTTGGCCAAAGAAATCTATGATTTACAAATTGCAAGGACTTCGGCTGAGATACAGGCTTCAATTCGTACAAACTGCCCTATACATTTCGCAGAAATGATGGGACGTATCTTTAACATGTCTGATACGAGCGGTATTGTGCATGTATTTAAGACCATCTGTTCGGGACTGTTAGCACCCTTCCAGGCAGTCCTCGGAATCATCCCAAACTTCGCACATTCGGTGTTTGGTGGTGTGCCATTAATTCTAGCACTTGTTGCAGGAATCCTATTTCTATTCCTACTATTACGCTATGGCAAGCCTATCCACCGACATCACTCCGAGCGATGTGGAGAAAGCTCTCCTAGAACGGAAGTGCTGTGAGAGCATAGTGCAACTTTTGGGCATACCTCGTCTACGGGAACTTAATACAACATGGTTTCTGTCATTCAGACCAATCTGGCAAGATTGCATCTTACCTGTTCTACGCTGCCTGCTTTGCGGTGAAGAATGCGTGCTAGACACCTGTCTAACACTCCCATCAGTCATGCCAACGGATATCGATACTCTGCTGGAACCGGTAACGGCCCATGCTCTGTGTTGTCCCCAGGGGCTACCAATCCTGATGACGGCATTCATTGAGATCTCACAGACGCTTTCTGCTGCTGCTGAGGTACGAGATGGATCAACAGGCACACAGGTAACAACGGACGCGAACATTGCTGTGGCATCCTATGCTGAAGGCGATGCTTCTCATCTCTGTGCGATTAACCTTCTGAACGAGGTGTTCCAAATGTCACCAACTTCGGTAGACGATCTTTTGTCTACAGAAATAGATGATTTCATGTTTACACCAGACCCATACACTGACTTTGATTCGGCTCACAGTGTACCAGGGACGCAATGAATTTGGCCTTCATATTTTCAAAACTTGGAACTCTTCCTAAAATTGAACTTTTTATTTTTTTATTTTTTTGAAAATACATGGCAAAACAATCTGCTTACAGTAGAACTATTCTTATAAAACGGACTTCTTTGAATACTTCCAGGGACACATTGTCACCTTATCTGTCTAAACTTTCATTTAATACCATGATATGCAATGGCTTTGATTTTTGAAAACTTGTCAACCATTTCATCGTATGTATATATTTCTGTTTATTCATTCATGTTGCATTTATTTCCAATATATGCTTAGGATGAAAAAATGCTTTAAAATGTACAGTACCGATTGCATTCAACAGTTTACTTTTAAACTTCTTTTAATATGCTTTTAGAAATATTTTTAGCAACATGTGGTACTCAGTTTAATGTTTAGCATTTAATGTTTAGCATTTAGTATTATCGTTCATTCGAAAGTGGAGTGGGTGTTGTATTCCGCTTTAGGTGTCCATATATAGGTTTTCCTGAAACATGTCCTTATATAGGCACAATTCGCATTGCCCTTATATAGGCATAGAATCCCAGTCCTTATTTAGGCATTAGCCGTGCACTCCAAATACAGGCATGGTCACCGACATCCGTCCACCCTAACGTCACAACGAGTTCTTAGAAACCAGACACTTAAGCTCTCGGGAGTTCCCCTAGCACAGGATTGTTGATTTCTCCAAGAACTCATCTAATACTGCTCGCAGAGAATCCAGCTTCCAGTGTTCTGACTCCCTTCGCGGGGTGTTAGAGTTCCAGATCCGGAAAGAGATTCCCACCTCTCTCATTCTCAAGGTATGGAGCTGACTAGAACCTAGAGGGACTCTTGGCATACTAGACTTAACATACTCTTAGTATAACATACTAGAGCATACTCCACCTACTTCTTACCTTTCCCTACACCTAGACTAGGTTAGGTACATTGGGGTAGAACTAGCTTAGAGACGCATCTTATGAGTACTCACATTTTTAGCTCATGTTATTTATGTACGTGAATATATGCTAAAAGATAATGCTAGCGCAGTATTATTTATTTCTACTGCTTACGCTGTACATTATATATCTTGCATACTGTCTTGTGATCATAACAGCTCATATTTCTTACACGAGAAACAAGACTGTTCAATAAAACCTTTTTATTGAAACGCCCGTCTATTCTTTCTGTGTAACTCTGAGGAAACTAAGCATGCACAATTAGCTGAGTGAAACTGTTATCTATTGTTTCCACGATTCTGAGACGTGTTCCGATTCTAAAGGGAAACAAAGTGGTCATGTTTATGCGGTTGCCAGAAACTACTCCCTTCTTGTTTTCAAGGAGTTTCTAGTGGCCTCTGAGTTAGCTGGCACAAAAGTAATTAAGTTTAATATACTCGATAGGGGCATACTGACCTCAGTCCTATGCCAAGCCTATAGGGTATATTATTCCAATGCGCAGAGCTTATTAGGGAAATAGGAACTACACTACAACGTGACACCCACTCCTTGGACATGAGTCGATGAAAACTATTCCTAGACAAGTGCAAATACGTAAGGGTTAATAACCATAAAAACCTTACTAAAATCTAAAAAAGCATCATGCTTCTTTAATAGTAAATGGTGGTGTTTCTTTCCAGGTCTATCCTGCCCATGTGACACCAGCGGTCAGAGCCGTCTCCCCATCAAAGTGTGAAGATGCCAGGAGCCACCCTGCACCAATGCCCGGGGTACTGGACCCCTTAAACAACCAAAGCTTGTTTGAGGTCCAATCTGGACTCCAATTCTGCAAAGACTGACCAGCCAACAAGAGACATCAGCACCTCAGAGGCCAGCACAGAGAGTGGCCTAGCTGTCCTATTTTGTCCCCCTTTGCAGGTATGACCAAGAACCGTGAATGCCTTTGATGCACTGGCCCAGTCAACCAAAGCCCTCTGCACCTGAGCTCCCAGGCCCGGGTCCACAACAACCGACTATGCCCCCCTGCTCCCAAGACCCTCATGAACTATGGGGCCGATTCCGATTCGGGCCGGAAATCTCTCCGACCGAGCCGGACTCGGAAAGATTTCCGACCGAATCGGACTCTGGCAGCCCGACCGAACGAGTACGATGCGCACGTATGCCATCGGACTCGAGTCGGTCGGACTCCCATTGAAGTCAATGGGAGCCGGTCGTACAACGCGTACGCGGGCTCCCATTGACTCAATGGGTGCGAGGCGGACAAGGGCGCCCCTACAGCGTGTACGCGGCGAAGCGACTCGCGCCGTACACGCACAGGTAGGGGGGACCCATGGGTCCCCCCTGTGTACGACTCGCGCGGCTACGCATACAGGGGGGTCCGACACAGACCCCCAAAGTACGGCTCCGACTGCTCTTTCGAGCCGGAGTGCGCGGCTCGGTCGGAATGCTCGCGGTGCGCATCGTACTTACCCGGCCGGGGAACGTCTCCATTGCACGGTGCGAGTCGTGTCCGAGCGAGTCGGTCGGTGCGGTTCGACCCGGGAACGAGTTGGTCGGAGCAGTCGGGACGCCCGGACGAGTCGGTCGGCGAATTCACATCGTACTCGCTCGCCCGGACGCGCGTACGAATCGGTCGGGAAATAGGGCTCCGAATAGGATCCGGTTAAGCCGAATCCGATCGGAATCGGCCCCTAAGTGTGCCATTAGGAGCTCCCGGAGTTGTCCCCAAGTCCCCCTCTGCAGCCTGTTTGTAGGTGGCACCCTTCTTTGCCAAAGGTGTAGCGCATAAGACTACCAACCCGTCCAGCACCTCTGCACCCAGACACTCCAGGGGAGGTAAACCGAAACTGCTGGTGGTTCTTTGGGTCTTGCCTCCATAGCACCTTATGTCCTAAAGGGGACACCAAAAATACAATTACAAGTACCTGTACGCAGTATATGTTTCTTTCTCCATAGGAAAGGATTACCATGTAAAAACGCATTTGTGTGATATTTTTATTTACCTGTAAAAAAGTGATAACTCAAAAAGTACTTACCCAATTACAAATTCTTGGTGTTAAAAAACATTTCAAATGCACCTGTTATTTTTCCAAATTGGTTTCTAATTATTTCTTGAGTGTGTGTCTCATTTATTGACTCTGTGTGTTCAGCAAATGCTTGACACCACCCTCTGATAAGCCTAAACTGCTCGCCCACACTACCACACAAGAGAGCATTTGGGATTATTAATTTAAACCCTGTAATCCAATAAGGGTCACCTGGACTTTCTACCTAGTGTACCTCATTTTGGTACACTACATAAAAAGGCAGCTTCCTACATCAACAAAGTTGACCATGCATATTTTCTGGAAAGACTTGGACACTGGAGTGATATAGCCAGTACTATACTAACTAATTGCAGCTAAAAAGTCTGGATTAGATTATTTGAATCATACATGTCCTAAGGTCATCCTTCTAATGTCTTTTTTCAACTTTGAAATTTTGACCCCTGGGACAGCTTCTCCGCCAAAGCCAGTTGAATTTCCAAATTAATATCACTTCATGCTTGCATCATGTGTTCATCTAGATAAATGATATCTTTCTGTGCACAGACGGTGCACAGACTGAGATTCTAGTAGAGATAGAAGACCCTTTCCCTATCTCACTACCATTCTTTTCGGCCTCGAATTGTGGTAACCTCCTGGCTGCCTAAACAAACGTAAGGAACATGGGCAATCTTTGATGCTGATCTCAATTTTAGACATCAAGTCAAAGCAGTGACACAGAGGAGCATATTTACAAGGAAGTGGCGGAGAGTGGCGTTAGCCTCCTTGGCTTAACGCCACGCTCTGCCATTTCTGAAACGCAGGGCTGGACCATATTAACAACAATATGGTGCAGCCCTGCGTTTCCCCCGGTGCTGGCGCTAAATTTAGCAGCCTAGCTCCAACGCAGGCACCCTTGCACCATAGTGCAAGGGTGTCTGCATTGAGGGGAAGATTGTTTATGTGGAGGAAGGTGTCCCTTCCTGCGCATAAACAATCTTTAAATGACGTTTTCTCACTTCTATGTGTGCTGCTTGAAGCAGCACACATAGAAGTTACAAAATGTCTTTTTTTTTTAAGATTGTTTATGAGCAGGAAATAAAGCATTTCTCCTCGTTTCACCTGTTTAAGACCAGGGGTTCCCTGGTCTTAATTTTGGCGCTGCCTCCTATTTACGCTACACTTGTAAATAGGGGGCAGCGTCAAAATCAATGGGTGTTGCGGTGGAACGCCCACCGCAACACCCATTGCCCTCTCCTTTCACGCTAAGTACAGTGTGAAAAAGTGCCTTATTTATACAGCAGCGTTAAGCCATGTTACGTGGCTTAACGCTGCCTTGTAAATAAGGCGAAGCACATATTACCACAGGAGCGTCACTAAAAGGGACGTTGCTGTGGCGATAGGGGCTTGTAAATATGCCTCTAATTGTGCACTTGCAGCTCTCTCATTCCTGTGGAAAGTAATTCCTCTCCTTCACATCAACTACAGACTCAAACTGATGCGAGCCCCTACCCTAGCTCGCCTTAGGTATTTGTAATCACAAAATCCTTTCAGGTCAGGCACACAGTTTTAATACTTTAAACGTGGACTCAATCCCTGGTTCCAATGCCACAGAGCAGAGAGGTTTAATTTATGACAATTTCATAACAGTTAAAAAGGGAAAACGCATCAAGATAAGCACAATAAAAGTCACACAACCAATTTCAACCCCAAGAGTTCACACTCGCAACGCAAGGGGCAGCGCTCACTTACCCAATTGCAGACTTCTGTACAAACACCTCGTTTAGCCACAGGAGAATAAAATGTAACACACGAGAACCTGGAAAACTCCTGGCAGAGTCAAAAAAACGGTGGGAGGACAATAAACTATCACACGACAATGCCTTAGCAGCTTGGGAAAGCTTCATCGAAAGCTTTAGCCTATCTAACCGTAAAACGAATCTGACAACAAACAGAGCAAAAAATTAAACAGGATCTATGGAGCAGGACCTCAAGTAAGCAAAGAATCCACTTATCGGGCTCTAATCACGCAGAGTTAAGAGAAATAAGGAGTAAAATAAACAGAGCAATGCGCAACCTCCGTCAAAACTGTTCTGTCGATAAAACTCAGTTGGAATTAAGGATGCTCAAGGCCAGGAAAAATAAAATTATCTGGTTAGCAAAAAAAGAAACCACTGAAAAAACATGGGCGAAACTGCTATATGATGCACAATCAAAGAACAGCTACAGGTTTTGGCAGACAGTTAAGAGCATGGAGAATCCAACAGCACCAGGAATCAACTCCCATATAACAGAGGATGCCTGGGCAAACCATCTACAGAGGCATTTTAACACGGAAGCCGGCGAAAGCACACAAGTCAACGTGGCATGTCAGAGTGACTGGCAACCCCTAAACCACCACGGCGTCCAGCTTACCCCCTTCTTTTCTACCAAAAAGATTGTGGATAGAATTTCAAAAAGCCGAAACGAAGGAGCACCCGGACCCAACGGGCTCCCCCCAATACTATACAAGCAGGACTCAACATACTGGGCTGGAGCATTATTACCTGTCTTCAACAACATTTTGGAAGCCAGAAGAATCCCTGATTCTTGGAAAGGATCGATTATTTCACCCATCCACAAGAAAGGCAGCAAGAACGAACCAAACAACTATAGACTCATAGCGCTAATCGACATTGAGGCCAAATACTATGCCGGCCTACTGCTTGCCGACCTTCTTGAGTGGGCAGGGGAAAACGATCTAATCCCAATAAACCAAACAGGCTTTCAGAAAAATTTGGGGACAACTACAAACATCCTTGCTCTCTCACTTCTAATTGACGCAACAAAAGCAATTAGTAAACCACTATTTGTCTGTTTTATTGACTATAAAGCTGCTTTTGATAGCATCGACAGAGGGAAATTATGGGCCAAACTAGCCCGGTGGAAAATACCTCCAATTCTTCTGAACCAGCTAATCCTGCTCCACACAAGGACATGGGTCCAAATAAAGTTGGGGTCCGGCGACAGTCTGTCGAGGAGGATTCCGACCACCAAGGGGTTAAAACAGGGCTGTGTCCTTGCCCCAACCCTGTTCAACCTTTTCGTGTCAGACCTCTCAAGGGAATTGGATAACTGTCATCATCACGCCCCGAATTTGGGTGGCCTGTCCTTTCGAACTTATTATATGCCGACGACCTGATACTGATTAGCCGAACCCCAGTTGGCCTGCAACATTTGATAAACGTCACGAGTGACTTCGCTACAAAGAACGGATTAAGTATAAATCATGAGAAGTCCAAAGTAATGGTCATTAACCAAGGAAACACCAAGAACGAGTTTAGATGGTGGCAGGGAGGCAGCCAGCTTGAGTCGGTCAAAAGTTACAAATACTTGGGAATCATCTTCGACAGTATGGGAACATACCATAAACAAAAGTTGGCTATTCAAGGATGAGGAACTGTTCTGGCAGTCATGCTAAAGAGCATCAAGCATAAAATAACCGGCCCCAACCTCATCCCTCTATTGGAAGTACTTCGGGCAAAGCTTCTACCCACAATCACTTATGGGAGTGAAGTAATGAGAGGGAACGACGAAACAACTTTGGACAAGGTGGTCTCCAAAGCAGTTAGAATAATATTCAATCTTCCCCAATACACTTCTCCCGCACAAATAAGGCTGGAGCTTGGCCTGCAAAACCAGCAAATAGCAAGGAAGGGCGTTTACGCTAAAAGCTGGTACAAAATAAAGAGTGCAAAGTCTGGTACCTTAAATTCGTACTTGTAGAACGAGATGACAAGGAAAAAAGACTGTCCTGCTATGGTTTATCTCCAGTCAGGAATAAGGCTGCTTGCCTTACAGGATTTGTGGAAATCAGGCCTCCCTTATAACAGCTTCAAAGCCCTGGTTAACAAATCGGTGAAGATTGTTTCCATAGATAAAGATAAAACAGACCTAAATAAGAGGGCCCACAGCTGGTTCGTGATTCAGAGCTACACGAGATGCACTCCCCAGCCATATTTAGGCACAAGCTTCTCAAGAAGCGCAAAGGAAAGCCTTTTGGCCATGAGACTGGGGATTCTACCGGCAAAACCGCATTTACCTCCGTGGAAGCGCACACATTCAACCACCAACTGCAGACTATGCGATACCGCCAAAGAAGATGTTTTACACCTACTGTGCGTCTGTAAGAGTTTAGATCTTGAACGAAGGCAGCATTTAAAATCGCGCCTGAATGAAAATCGAATTCGATCATGCAGACAGGCGGTGAAGGCCTGCTTCGATGGGGACGACGTTCGGCTAGCCTGTGGTTTTGTACGCTTCATGAAAATAGTACAAACAAAATTAAATCTGGCAGCCCCCCAGCAAACCAGCTAGCACCCTGGGCTGTCGCTAATCAACCTGGTATCTGCTCCCTGGAAAGGATCAACCCTAGACTCACCCCTAACCTGGCAAGTTTTTTTTAGATAATAATACAGACACTTGAACTGAGGTGAATTTTAAGAAGGACAGTAGCCTAGCTGTCATTGTGTGCTAAATTTGATACATTCACATTATAATTTTTGATCTAAATTGCAAGTTTTATATTTTTGTATTTTAAGAAATTATTGTGATTTTATTGGATGAAGCACTATTTTATGTCATACAAGTTTTAATATGTAGCTGTTTTGCTAAGATTTTTATTAATCAAGCAATAAAATATTACTTACTTACAACCAATTTCTATTAATTATGAAAAAATGTATAAGGAAAGATTACACCAAAACAACTAAAATCCAAATAGGAGGACCGGAGATATTAATTTTTAAAGTAGTAAGTGCCATTCGGAAATCACTTTTAAAGATTGACTGAAACCTAGGTGCAATTTCAGGGTGATCATAATGTAGCTGAGGTCAGTTAGATCAGGCGGGTCATCCTGGTTAAAGTTTTTACTTTTTGACTTAGATTCTCATTATAAGTTAGGCAGAGCAGAATTACTTAATGAAATTAAAAATCCGTCAGCTGGGTAAGGTTGAAGGCTAAATCCAATGAAGTCAAATACCCTCTGCAGCCTTTGGTTTTAGTAGGAAAAACTCTAGGCAGAAAAATCCAAATTTCAAAGTCCTGTCAAAGGGGGAATTATTTTTGTGTCTTCACCTAGTCAAAGTTTCTATCTTCTGACTTTCTTTAGCTCAAATTCTTCCTGCGGGGCAAGCCTGAAGCTGTATTCAACGAAGTCCTCTCGAAATCAGACACCTTTGCCCCAAGTTTCCAATGAAGCTTCAGAGGTCTTGGAAATGCCAACTTTTCGACTTTCCAAAGCAGATCCTCTTAGGCACTTAAAGGCTCCCAGGACCTTATTGACAACACTTTAGGGTCAGGGCATACTCTTTCAGAGACCACCAGCAAGGTCCAGTACTGGTCCAGTTGTTACCAGTCAGTTGGTCATATCTGGAAAAGACCTCTTGCAGCTTTTGATGTCTCTGAAGCCACACACAAGGTCTGACCCTTGGAGCCCACTACTTAAACCTAGATCCAAGTGGGAATAGGGCCAGCCATTTTGGTCTGTACACTGGTTACAGACATCAGGTGCAGTCCTCTTCTGTTCTACCACAGATCCAGAAACTGTTCTAGGGAGCTGGGAATGAGGTGCTACTTTTGTTCAACTCACTAGCCAGTAGGCGGATAGGGTCACCCCTGGACACTCCCTGGCCAATGGACAAAAAGCTCCAGAGGGCAAACATTTCCAATTTTACAGCACATCCTGTTTTCCTCACTTCACACTATCCCACAATCCCCATTCTCAGAAAAATCTATCAGGACAGAATCCTTCTGGAGGGACCTTGTGACATACTTATGGGTATGTTTAAGGTAATAAGCCATACCTCCCACTCAACCACTCTAAACTGGGTCTGGTGACAGCTCCTTCCGCCAGGAAACTAAAGTGCATTTTCAAAAAAGACCCTTCTTCTCAAGGCTTCTCTTAGCACTAAACTATAATAGTACTGTCCTTCCCCTGGTTCAAGTTAGTGAAGTTCCTGGACCCACCTTAACTGCCCTTTTTGGGTTAAGCTATTTTCTCTGCTCTGAGGCCAGTATTTCACATCTCACCAAAGCAGCGCTGACAGGCTAGCTGCAGGCTTCATGCAGGGGAAGCATGAAATATTAAAAGTTACTTTTCCTTTATATTTATCAAAAATGTAACTTCCCCATTGGATTATGGTATTATTAAATTAAATATTAAAAAATAATGGTTGAACCATCTCTGTAGCTTATTCCAACCCAAATATACAGATTCATCTCATTAACTGTACTTCAGCTTTTTCTTCATAAAACCAGTTACAGCACTATCAATGAAAATAGCTTTTGGGGGCTAGTCACTTTAGCTACAGACAAACATTACATTCTTACAAGTTCCCCTTTCAAATATCAGGCACCCTACATTGTTGGCTACAAAGCCTACTTGGAGGTGACTGACTTAATATTTAAAAATAAGAGTTTCTCCCTGTCAAAAGGGATTATTTTGAAAGGTTCACATGCAAGTTTAAAGCTGCAGATATCAGACTAAACATGTAGGCCTGAAGCCATGTTTTCTTTTTCATCCTAGTGAATAACACAATAACTGCTGTAACCAACAGGTGATATTTAACTTTTCTGCCATTCATGTGTTTTCCTGTATCATATATGTTGGCCTCACTAAAAAGTCAAATTGTGCATATATTACCATGTGGGGTAGTTTAATTTGTTGATCATTAAAGTGCTTCTACAAAATACACTTTAAAACCACCAAGTAAAAAAAAATAATACAATGCTAGGTTTAGAAATTGAACAAAAATAATACAATGTAGCACAAAACAACTTTCATAACTAAAAACAGATTAAAATACAAATGATAAAAAATCTCAAAGATATTTCATTAAAATACAAGAAACATTTCAAAGAATCTCATCAAATGCTAACAAACATTCACTGTAGGGGGAATAAATAGTAGATAAAGGGCTTCCTCATGCATTACAATTTGTACATTTTCTCTGCCAATCTAGAAGGCCCGGGCAAAAAAATAAAACATGATTCAAATCTTGTTTTGTAGCGCCACAAAACTGACAACCAGGGATGTTGATTGAACATAAATTTGGTAAAAAATATCTGTGTACCAAGGGACATAAATTGGCCTTTAAATAAAATTGTATCTCACCTCATCTTACAAATAAAACAGTCAAGTGAAGCATTTTTATCTGTGATCAGTGCTGCAAGTTTTCATAAAAACTTCTTATCTTAACAACCTTTTTTTTAAACAATGCTTAAAACACCACTCGTCCAACATGATATCACCTCATCATTATTCAAATCCATCTGTTTAAGACAATGGGTATAAACATTCCAAATGTATAAATCCCTTTACTATCCCTTGAAAATTCCCACCAAATAACCTTTAATAGTGTACTTTACAGACTAATAAATAGTTGACAAAAACAGTGACTAATATGATAATAAGCTCGATAGATTATTCCAGTCAACCCCAGCTCCAGAAGAGTGATTTTAAATGAGCTGGAGGAACTGCACCTAGGCAAAATTTCCACAGAACAGACTCAAGTTAGATACATTTTTAAACGAGGTAATTAACTTTGTCTCTATTCCATACAAAGCAATATGGGGAATATTAGCTACGTACAATGTTAACAACAATTGTACATCTCTTCTCCCTTGTGCATTAAAGAATTGCAAAAGGCCAATTCCTATAGACTTTGTTTTGGAAAACTGAATTGTGTCCTGTGGCACCCATGGCAAATTATTGGTGATACTCAGTCCTAAATAAGTGTATTCTTTTACCACCTCTAATTTACCCCCATTAAAAACCAAGACCCTAAAAATGTAATACCCCTTGCCCTATTGTCATAATTTTGGTTTTCCCTGATTAGCTGAAAGATAATGTGCCAGAACAATAGAGGATAAAATATCAAGTTGCTGTAAGCCAATTGGGGTAAGTGACATTACTACCAAGTTGTCGGCGTACAGCAAAGTTGAAACCTCCCTAGATATATGTTATGGGGATTTCTGACACCTTGGTTTAAAAGAGATGGAACAGCAGACAAATTAAGAGAGAATAACAAAGGGGCCAGCATACAGCATTAAGGTAATTATTTACAGGGCTTTTATAGGAGTATGCATTGCTTGTGCCCAAAAACACTTTTACCCAGTTTTCTGAGTGAAGAGATATCAATAGGCGTAATAACTTGGCGGAATACCACATGTCAAAACTTTATGACAGACGGTGAAACGATCAACAGACTTTTTACTTGCATATGCAAACACAGAATATGATCTATTGTGGAGCAAGCCTTCCGGGAGTCAGACTGCTCGATAGGCAAAAGCTGAGCCGTGTTGCGGGCCATGGTCCATGTTCTATCGCCCAATGCGGGGAAGCCCATCAAGGTAGTGATTGGTCTATCATGCGTTTTGGCTGGAAGGGGGTTGTGTTGGACTTGGCCCTTTTTGCAGGGTCATCCCTGAACTTTTTGCCTTCCTCCTGTATTTTCTCTGACCTGTTTTTGTTGGTTTTATGACTCTGGGCACTTTACCACTGCTGATCAGTGCTAAAGTGCATATGCTCTCCCTATTGTAAATTGATGTATTGATTAGTGACTCCATGATTGGATTATTTGATTTACTTGTCAGACCCAAGTTTAGTGCACCAAGCTACCAAGGGGGTGAGAAGGGGTTATCCAGTAGTGTAATCCCCTTTCCCTGACTTAGAAGCAAGGGTCCCTATTTGGACAAAGGTGTATACCATTGCCAACTAGAAACCCCCAGTTCTAACAGTGATTTATTAAATATTTAGCAAAAATCTTACCCATGACGTCCAGAAGTGCTATCAGGCGATTATTTTTCAGT
Source organism: Calotriton arnoldi (assembly GCA_963921515.1). Classification (NCBI taxonomy): domain Eukaryota; kingdom Metazoa; phylum Chordata; class Amphibia; order Caudata; family Salamandridae; genus Calotriton; species Calotriton arnoldi. Next base: position 68,650 of record CAWUFW010017205.1, read on the forward strand.
AGATTACGATCCCCTTTTTTATAAACGGGAATGATATTACTACTTTGCCAAGATTTGGGAAGTGCATCTGCCTTCAAACAATGATCCAACAATGTCTTTATGATTCCAGCCCATAAATGAGGATCACCCTTGACTAAACAAACTGGTATACCATCCTGTCCCTGTGCCCGACTGTTATTTAATTCCAGAATAACCATAATAGTTTCATCCAAAGAAAATTCAAGATGACCACAACTTGCATTAGAAAATAACAGGCTTGGGTCAGGGAGGGCCATGATAGTTGATGCATACAACTGGGGAAAAAAAGACCCCCAGATGTCTCCATCTACCAGGATAGGTGGGTTTTTATGTGTCCTTACCTTGACTTTTCGCTACTAAAAACTAGAACCTATGCATATTGCACAAAGTAAGAGCTGATTGAAGATGAAACCAAAGCTTTGCCCCTTCACTGTTATTAAAATTTTGCCTTTCAACCTTAGAATACTTCCTAGATCTAGGAATAGGAGGATTAGTCTGCAACTTCGTGACCAACCTAGGAGCTTTTAGTCTAGTTGCAAAAGTATCCCACAAAGAGCTAAAAATATTTTTTTTTAAAGTAACATTCATTTTTTAGGAAGCGATTGTAAAACATCATACAACAAATTTGTAAGCATGTCATTTGCCAGATATTTCAAAACATAAACACAGTCTGAAAGAATTTTCATGTAAAAGGTAGAAACCTTGGCATCCCTACTTTTAGCCACATTAAGATCAAGTGTAAAATACAGCAGTGAAAGATCACTTCATGAATTGGGGTGTATTTCTAAATTAGTGATAGCATTGATACCCCAATAATGCATAACAATATAATTAATCAGGGAACGCTGCAGGCCTTGTTGCAAGTAAAATTATGAGTGACTGATTGCTCAAGCCATCCATTTACCACAACCAACTTTAGCTCCAAGGCCAAGTAACTAAAGGAAGAGAACGTGCACAACACTTTTTATGTGAACAAATAGGAGATGAAAGTCTCCAAAGGGCATCTATTTAAGCAATCCCATTTTCCTATACACTGATGTTGTTAACCTTGTGTTAAATTCTCCAGACACAACTAGAATAGATTTAGGATAGTTAGCCATTAAATTTAAGAGAGCCCTTTGAAGATTAGAAAATGATAATGTAAAATTGATAGTAGGCCATAGTAAACACTGTATAATAATAATTCATGCAATGAAGTATCTGATCCCAAATAGGAGCAATAAACAACCATGACATAAGGTAATGTCGATAACAGTTATGAATTTTTCCAATGAAAATAAAATCTCAACATTATGGACAATCCCCCTGTGATACGACCTCTAATTGATTTAATGGCTGGGGAGCAATTCATTGTCTAAATAAAAAGATTTTGTTAACCAGGTTTGCTGTAAACAAATAATGCATCATCAAAATAAGATCTACAATTAGCCAATGACAAAAATGCCTGCAGCCCAGTCACATTCCAACTGCATAATTTCCACAAAATACTAGGAAGAGCAGCTACTGGTGAAGCCAATACTAGGTATTATCCTCTAACACTGTAAAGTCGCTGCTAGCCACATACCTTACTTTCTCCTTAACTTGCCTACTGCATTGCGTTTAACAACTGTCAATTTGGCACGCAAGAAACTTGTGGGGTATCATGGGGTCAGCACACATACATTGGGGACTGGGCAGCGGTACGCCAGTGCACATTGTTCAAAAATCATCAATCAGTCAACAAAAAATGTGGGTGACTAAGCAAAAGGAGCATTTTCTCACACTTTCCACACTCCAAAGAGAAAACAACAAAGCAACCAGAATGTGCCTTAATCCAAATAAGTGGTGTCAAATCATAAAGTACACTGTGGATGCTAGGACTAAGTTTGAGGCTTTGTGCCCTGTCCACAAAATATGTTAGGTTAAAGACCCTCAAAAGCTCCAGAAACAGGCACCTTGTTAATATTGATATCAATTTATGCAATACAAGAGGATAACCTTCAAGCTCCTCACCCACGCACACAAAGCACTCCACAACTCCGGACCAGCCTACCTCAACAGACGACTCAGCTTCTACACCCCCACCCGCCAGCTCCGCTCGACCAGCCTCGCCCTCGCCACAGTCCCCCGCATCCGGAAAACGACCGCCGGCGGCAGATCCTTCTCCCACCTCGCCGCCAAGACCTGGAACACCCTCCCCACCAACCTCCAACAGACCCAAGACCTACTGGCCTTCAGAAGACTCCTCAAGACCTGGCTCTTCGATCAGTAGCAGCACCACCCCCTCTTCCCCCAGCGCCTTGAGACCCTCGCGGGTATGTAGTGCGCTTTATAAGTGACATGATTGATTGATTGATTGATTGCATGAAAACGAAATTAAATCACTGTTGTCAAATTCACCCGATATGACGTCTCCATCAACCCCAGGTCAGAAATATGTGGTCAGGCAGGCAGGCCTGTCACCTTGGGTGATACCATTGTGTTTTTAATAAAAACAAAGAAATCTATGCTTATAAATGTGTCACAATACATAGAAAAGATTTTTGAAATGTGTTTGTAGACATTCTTCAATAATGAAATGATTTTCACAACAATTCATATTGAATAATAGAAAAGTTTGAAAAAATATATGTGAAGGAAGACATAATAAAATTGATCTTGAGACAATCTTTTCATGTGTGAATATCTTACCAATGGTGGATCAGGACCAACAACGACCTCTAATTGATTTAATGGCTGGGGAGCAATTCATTGTCTAAATAAAAAGATTTTGTTAACCAGGTTTGCTGCAAACAAATAATGCATCATCAAAATAAGATCTACAATTAGCCAATGACAAAAATGCCTGCAGCCCAGTCACATTCCAACTGCATAATTTCCACAAAATACTAGGAAGAGCAGCTACTGGTGAAGCCAATACTAGGTATTATCCTCTAACACTGTAAAGTCGCTGCTAGCCACATACCTTACTTTCTCCTTAACTTGCCTACTGCATTGCGTTTAACAACTGTCAAATTGGCCGCAAGAAACTTGTGGGGTATCATGGGGTCAGCACACATACATTGGGGACTGGGCAGCGGTACGCCAGTGCACATTGTTCAAAAATCATCAATCAGTCAACAAAAAATGTGGGTGACTAAGCAAAAAGGAGCATTTTCTCACACTTTCCACACTCCAAAGAGAAAACAACAAAGCAACCAGAATGTGCCTTAATCCAAATAAGTGGTGTCAAATCATAAAGTACACTGTGGATGCTAGGACTAAGTTTGAGGCTTTGTGCCCTGTCCACAAAATATGTTAGGTTAAAGACCCTCTAAAGCTCCAGAAACAGGCACCTTGTTAATATTGATATCAATTTATGCAATGATACATGTGTGCATGAAAACGAAATTAAATCACTGTTGTCAAATTCACCCGATATGACGTCTCCATCAACCCCAGGTCAGAAATATGTGGTCAGGCAGGCAGGCCTGTCACCTTGAGTGATACCATTGTGTTTTTAATAAAAACAAAGAAATCTATGCTTATAAATGTGTCACAATACATAGAAAAGATTTTTGAAATGTGTTTGTAGACATTCTTCAATAATGAAATGATTTTCACAACAATTCATATTGAATAATAGAAAAGTTTGAAAAAATATATGTGAAAGAAGACATAATAAAATTGATCTTGAGACAATCTTTTCATATGTGAATATCTTACCCATGGTGGATCAGGACCAACAGCATTCATCAGCAAAATTGAAGCAATACAGGCCTGAGGGTGCTTATAAATGTTCTTGTAGAGGCCCTGTGACTTTGGCCTGCGGCAACTGATTGACAGATCACAGGTGGAGTGGCACGTAACCAGCAGAAGAAACAACAGGCAAACATGAAAAGCCCAGATGAGTCCCACAAATAGGTAGTGACACCACAATGGTCTGGGGAGATTGGCCCAAATAAAGCACACAGGATTGGAGGGGCAAGTGTACCCAAACCCATATAGTTAGATGCCACATGGAGTTAGGAACACTCAGCCAATAAGAACATAGCACATGCAGTGATCACGCGCTCCACAATGCTAGACATCTGGACATGTTACCTACTGGCCCGCATTTTGTCCAAGCAAGGTCGAGAGCCACCTGCATTTGTTATCAGGTGGAAATAATTTATGGTTCCATGACTAGGCCCACATTCCTCTCCCTAAACCAGATCTATGAATTGTTTTGTGATGCTCCAAGAAATGTATATAAAGACGCTCAAAACAATAGTACTTTGAGTCAGTCCTCAGACCCGTTTCTGAATGATGTACTCCTGGCCATAATGTTTAATTAAACCAACTGTTCATGTCTGCCAAATGCCTCTTGTCTTTGTTTTTCAGGGTAAATTCATATTCGAGCAACATTTTGGTGAGCAGATTGGAGAGATTGGTGCTTCAAAACTAACTGCGGCCGAAGGAAAGGACCCAGCTCTGACGGATTCACATCTGCGCAGCAAGGAAGCTGAGTGTAATGACCTGCGTGTCATTATGTGCGTGTCATTATGTTCTGTTCTAGAGCTTTGACTGTGTTCAAGTGTCCTGAGAATTCCCACAGGTCAGTTGCTGCTGGCGCTGTGTGGATAGGACGTTGTTACATTTATATCCTAAGTTATTTAAAATAAACCTGCACCTGTTTAACTTCACCCGGTGTACCAGCATTATTACACTGGCGACGATCCTGAGATGAACCCTCAGCTACGTGTTTGCTGATCTACTTAAAGAAGAAGTCCTAACACACTTGGAGTTCCTCCCTGTGTCGTAAGATTGCCTCATCCATATTCATTCAAGACTAAGGTACTGTAACCTATCCATTACCCTGTCTACAAGATTTATCGGCGATTTAATCTCGAAACCTTAGACTTACCCTGCCGCCGTTTCCTCACGAGGAACCCTCGAGCCTGCTTTGCCTCGCGCATACCCTCGGCCATTCCTTTATGACACCAGCAAGTCTGACGCTCCTTCACGTAAACAGCGCCTGACGTTCTCAATCAGGAAGCTTATTCCCCGACAGCGTTGCTAAGCAACACTCGACGCTGCTGAGAATACTTCCAGAATGCCGCCCCGGTGCGTCATTTTCTTTACTCATCCCCGGCTTCTGTGCTAACCGGAGTCTTGTTGGTGTTTCCCCTGGCTTCTACTTCCACAAAAGCACTTCCATTTTCTACAAAAGCAAGCCCTACACGCTGACAGGCACAGCTTCCTTTAATATATTACAGAGCCCTGCACGCTGACGGGCACAGCTTCTTTTAATATATTACAAGCCCGTTTTACGCTGACGGGCACAGCTTTGTTTGAATTTCTCTCTCTTGGACGTATTCCTTTTTTTTTTAATATTGTGATCACGCTCATCTAACGCTGATGGACACAGCCTATTTTTCCTATTTGTTTGGATTTTGTTCTGTTACCTCATTTATTACATCAGAACAAGCTCTTCTAATGCTGATGGGCACAACAATTAAATAAATTTCAACGAGGCCTGTCCTACGCTGATGGGCACAGCTTCTCATTCTGACTCCGTACAATTATTTACCTTGCATTTCATGCTGATGGGCACAACTTGTTATACTGCCTGTTTTACACTGATAAGCACAACATTTCATGGAGACACCTTACAATTACTTACCTTGTATTATTTCTCCCTGTTGGGCACAACTTGCCATACTGCTCATTTTACGCTGGTAGGCACAGCTTTTCAAGTTGACACCTTACAGTTAGTTACCTTGTATTTCACGGTGATGGGCACTGTTTGACATACTGCCTGTCTCCCACTTCCATTTATGATTGTGATCATTTTTACTTCTCTAACCCAACTGGTTTTATACACTAATAAGCATACCTTATTTTACTTATTGAGCCTCACGGTGATAGGCACACCATTTCTTACGTAGCACCACTATTAATATTGCAAGAACTCACACCTCTTTCTCTAAAATGCAGAACGTCACTCCTCCACCCTTCTTTCTATCAAATCCAGGTGAGCCTTCCATCCGCTGGTCAAAATGGAAGAAGGTCTTCCTCAACTACGCTAGGGTGTGCGGAGTGTCATTAAGTGCAGAACGGAAATCAGCCTTACTTTTACAGTGCCTAGGCTCAGAAGGCCAAGAAGTTTTCGAACATCTACCTGACCTTGATGACACTGAATCCAACAGCCTCAATGAATTTGAAATCTGCTTGATGAAACTTGACAAACATTATCTTCCCAAGGTCAGCACTATCCTAGAACGTTATCACTTTGGGAAAAGATTGCAACAACCTAAAGAGTCCGTGGAGGTTTACGTTACTCATCTGCGGAAGCTAGCTTCAACTTGTAAGTTTGAAAGCTCACTTGAAGAACGCATACGTGATCAATTTATGCTAGGTTGTGCAATTGAAAAGGTGAAAGATGAACTCTGGCAAAAGGATGACCCCAAACTCGATGAAGTCATCTTAATAGCTAAACGCATTGAACATTCTCTTGCTTGCGTGGAGGTCATGAAAAAAGAAAACGGCTCTCTTAACACCACTAATGGTAAAGTGCAAGTTGTAACTAACCCTAAGATGCTTAAACAAAACGAGTCTCAAACTAAGACGTTCAAGCAACATGAACCTCAGTCTTCATGGTCTAAAAAACCTTTTACTGGGAAATGCTACCGCTATGATAGTCCTAATCATTTGGCTAATGACAAGTCATGCCCTGCTTTGAATGCTAAATGTCTCAAATGTGGTAGAGTTGGTCACGTAGCAAAAGCTTGCAGAGTGTCTAAATTCAAGAACAACAAACGGGTGAAGGAAGTGTGGATTCAAAATGAGTCAGAGTCCGACCCGGATGAGTTACATTGTGGAGAAGTCTTGACTCAAACAGCTTTGAATACGCGCAAAAATCCAATTGAAAGTGTCCAAATAAGTGGTCACCCAGTTAAAATGCTCTTTGACTCTGGGGCAAAGATAACTCTAGTACCTAAGTGTTTTTATGACTCAACCTTGGTGGGTAAGGTGAAAGTATTCAAGCCTGGCATTAGGCCACTTGCTTGTGGTGGTCAACCTATCAAGTTGTTTGGATACTTCGAGGGTGACATAGAATACAAGAATAAACTTACTGCTGGGAAAATCTACATCTCCTCAAAGGGAGACAGCATAATAAGTTGGTTTCACCAAGCAGATTTGGGGGTCATGTTAATTCCTGGTGGAGACCCTTGTATTGTCTTGAAGGAAGATCTGTGTTCTTCACCCCTTGGGTCTCTTAGTACATCTGAACCATCCAAAGTTGTTCAGGTCGATGATCTACGGAGTGAATTCAAAGAAGTTTTCAGTGAAAAGCTAGGGTGCTTGTCTGGATATATGCATAAGATTTACTTGAAACCTGATGCTATCCCGGTTACTTGCAAGGTGCGTAGTGTACCACTAGCCATGAGGGAGTCCATGGAGAAGGAACTTCAGAAGTTACTAAAAGAAGGAATTATCATCAAAACTGAGACGAGTGAGTGGTTGGCTCCTGTTGTACTTGCACGTAAGGCCTCTGGTGAGGTGAGGCTTTGTGTGGACTTGCGCGCACTCAATCGTTCTGTTGTAGCTGACAGGTATCCTCTCCCAAATATTGCGGAAATGCTGACACAATTAGGCGGAGCTGAGGTCTTCTCCACATTGGATCCCAGAGCCGCGTATCATCAGATCAAAATTGACCCAGACTCGATGAACCTCACTGCATTTATAACACCTTTTGGCACTTTTAAATTTACAAGACTTCCTTTCGGTCTTAATTCTGCAGCCTCCGTATTCCAGAGAGCTATGGAAGATGTTTTACAAGGGCTACCTGGCGTTAAGATTTACCAGGATGATGTACTGGTATATGGTTCTTCACAAGAGTTACATGATGAGAGACTCAGAGCCGTTCTGAAGTGCTTCAACTCTCGCGGTTTGACTCTGCGCGAGAACAAATGTAAATTTAACTAACCCTGGGCAAAGCACTACGCTACGCTCGCGTAGTTTGCGAAGTTTGCGCTACTTCGCACAACGTGAATTGCACGTAGCACAGTGCAAACACGCGTAGCGCTAGCGTAGTGCAACGGTCATTTTTGCTTGCTCGCGGTCCTCAACGTCAAGTTGGCGACCGCGAGCAAGCAAATGACTATCCCGGCGAGACTTTTTCCTCGTTCGCGATCAGCAACATCAAGTTGCCGATCGCGAGCGTGGAAAATAAACCTCCCGGCGAGATTCTCAACGCGGGGAGGTCAGGTTTCTCATTGCGAGTGGTCGCGTATGCTCGCGACCGCTCGCGATGAGAAACTACCAGTCCGCGTTGAAAAGCTGCCGCTCGGTAAAAATCTACTCGAGCGGCAGTAGCGACAACTCGCACTGTGCAAGATGCCGTTTTCAATGATTGCACAGTGCGGACAAGCATCCGGCACTGTGCAATCATTGCGAACAGTGCACTACGCAGTTCGCGTAGTGCTACGCGTAGCTCGCGTAGTGCGAACTGCACTTTGCGTAGCTTCGCGTAGCGCTACTTCGCAAACTACGCCCAGGCTTAAATGTAACCTCAAGGAAATTGACTACTTGGGACACAAATTATCTAGAGAAGGTGTCAAACCTAGAGATCACTTAGTGTCGACTATTGAGAACCTTCCTGTGCCCCAATCCAGGGATGAGTTAGTCACCTTTCTCGGCATGGCCGAATATTATAACAAGTTTGTTCCGCAATTCGCTTCTCGCACTTTCACTCTCAGGGCTCTTCTCAAGAAGGGTGTGAGGTTCATGTGGTCACCACAATGTCAAGCAGAATTTGATGATATAAAGGGGGCTTTGGGTAAGGCTCCCTCTCTAAAGAGTTTTGACACTTCTGCTATTTCAATCCTCACCACTGATGCTAGCTCCAAGGGTCTTGGGGCTGTTCTTAAACAGGTGAAGGATGGTCAGGAAATAACTGTTATGTTTTGTCCACGAGCATTGGTGGGCCCTGAAATACAATACTCTGTCATAGAAAAAGAAACTCTATGTATCTTTTGGGCAATTAAGAAACTTAAGAAGTTTCTATAGGGTAGTTCTTTCACAGTACACTCTGATCACAAACCTTTGAAAGACTTATTCACTAAAAGAGCCTTGAAGCTGTATCTTCAAGAATCGCCAGGTGGATTGTTGCACTTCAGGACTATGATTTTGTTGTACATCATATTCCTGGTGCTCAAAACAAGGTCTCCGATTGTCTTTCCCGCCTTGTCAGGAGTGATCTTATTCACACCCTTGATGCGTCTGGGGACTCGTGGGAGGACGATGATTACAAAGTGTGTGAGGTCACTGCTGGAGTCTTGAGCGAGGGAGAATGGAAATCTGCCATTGAAAGTGATTCCGTTATTCTCGAAGTCTGTAAGTTAGTGATTAACGGTTGGGGAAGTGGCATTAGAAGTTTGAGTGAGGAGAAGCGGAAGTTTTGGAATGTGCGACATGAGCTGTCTGTCTCTTCTGGGTTGCTTTGGAGAGGTACCAAGCTGGTTCCACCCCTCTCTATTAGACTTAAAATTGTGCAACAAGCGCATCAAGGGCACCAGGGCATCTCCAAGACAAAAGAAAGGATTCGATTACACTTTTGGTGGCCAGGAATTGATCTTCTAGTTGAGCGAATGGTGAGAGATTGCTCTGAGTGTAATGCTTCGGACAAAGTCTATAAAACTAGAGTTCAACCCATGGTTGTGCGTGAGGGCCCTGGTCGTTGTTGGCAAGATGTAGCATTGGATCTTTTGGGTCCCATTTCTAGTAGCTCCGGACAGACATACGTTCTAGTTTTAATGGACATGTTCTCCAGGTGGCCAGAGATTAAGTTCACTCACAGCATTGAAACTAGGGACGTCACTAAATTTCTTGATGAAATCTTCTCCCGAGAGGATTCCCTGACTGTCTTCTTACCGACAATGGAGTTCAACTGGTCTCGAGAGAGATGGAGGAGTTTTTGTCTAAAAAGGGAGTAAAACATAAGCGGTGCACTCTCTATCATCCCGAGACTAATGGGATGGTGGAGAGGTTTAACCGAGTGTTAAAAGAATCCATCCAACTAGCCAAAGCTCAAAATAAAGACTGGAAGTCTGAGGTGGTGGAACGAGTAAACATCTACCGTCTCACCCCTCATTCTACCACCAATGAAGTTCCCTTCGAACTCTTTCGTGGGCAAAAGCCCAATACCCTGATGTTCCAAGCATGGATGAGAGACAAAAGTGGGAGTGTTGGTTTGGATGTGTGTCCTGCTCCAGGTCATGGCATAGTTCCCTCTGACGTGGGTCATGATGTAGCCTCCTGGCGAGCAGGGCAAAATTTAAAGTTTGCAAAAGGAAAGAGTATTTTGACACAAGACACGCAGTCTCTCGCACTTGTGTGAAAGTTGGTGACAGGGTGCGTGTACGTCTTCCGCAGAGGTGTGCTGGAGTCTCTAAATTCTCTTCTCCTTATGTGGTAAAAAACTTTTCCAGAATGCTGTTAAGTTGGAAGATGGTCGTATCTGGAACTTGAACAGAATCGGCTCCTGTGCGTAGCAAAATTCACCCTGTATTGATTGACCGTTCCAAAATATTACCTGATTTGCGAAAGAGTTCTCGCACTGGAAAGATTCCGGTGAAACTGCATGATTATGTTCTTCATTGATGTTATTTCATTTCTTGTTTCTTTCTTTCTTCCTCAACTCTTCTTTTCTTTCTCATCCTTTTCTTTGCTTTTCAAGTGTGAATAGGGAAGGTGTGTAATGACCTGCGTGTCATTATGTGCGTGTCATTATGTTCTGTTTTAGAGCTTTGACTGTGTTCAAGTGTCCTGAGAATTCCCACAGGTCAGTTGCTGCTGGCGCTGTGTGGATAGGACGTTGTTACATTTATATCCTAAGTTATTTAAAATAAACCTGCACCTGTTTAACTTCACCCGGTGTACCAGCATTATTACATTGAGCAGACGTCACAATTGATTGAAAGTTCTGCTGAATACGCTGGGCAGAGGTCTAGACTGAAGCTGCCGTCAGTGGGTAAGAGTCTACACCTAATCCTTGGTCCCAGCATTTGGCATATGGTAAACTAGGAAGAAATGCAAAAATTTAACCTGAGTGCCCTGCCACTGACAAAAATCTGACATATAGCCTATTTTATGTGTCCGAACGTAGTCACAAGGCGGCCTCGGAGGCTATCCCACGGAGGTCACCTTTCTTTGATAGCCAACATGCTAGGAAAAGTGAATGTTGTTAGTCACTTGGACCACTGGGCATTATACAAATGGTATGCTTGTCCCCTGGGTGTGATACAGGGGCGAGGCCTCATCGCTTGGACTACTGGACGTGATACAGATGGTACGCATAGGCCCTGGGTGTGATATATGGTCAGCACCTTGATCTTATTTTTTAGTCTAAAAGGGTTTTCTGAGTGCTACTGGTTTCTTAACACTGTTGGTATCAGAAAGAAATGAGAGGTGTTATTCACTTGGACTGCAGGGCATGATACAAATGGTACCCATGACCCCTGGCTGTGATACAGGTTGTAATTCAGACATTAGGGAAAATTTGGACCTTGGAGATTAGATGTACCTTGTTTTTGGTCAAGGAGGGCCTGTGGTTGTCACGTTGTTCCATGTTTCCATGTATTTTTTTTTTTTTTAATTTACTTGAGTTTTATATAGCGATGGCTAGACCCGGAGGTATCAGAGCGCTTTACATGAGGAGAGTTACATAGGTTACAAATTAAACATTGTTACAGAAGGTACAACAGTTACAAGTTACATCCGTTGGTTCATGGCATGTAGAGGGGTAGGGGGTAATGTAAAAGGGTGACGGGAGGGAGATTAAGCGGAGCAAAGGCTTAAGGATAGACAAAGCAGGCAGGTGGAGAGGAATTCAGGGGAGAGAGGAAAGGAAAAGGGGAGGTAGCCAAAGAATGAAGGAGGGAAGCGGAGGTGGAGGGGGTAGGGGACACAGCGTGGAGACGGGGAAGTAACTGTGTCTGATGTCCGGCTGGGTGGGAGACGGCTCCCCGCAGTACAGGGATCATTCTCAGTCCTCAGTTATGTGTGATTCCCTTGTCATGGTGGACTCTCTCAGCGGGGTCGCTGAGACTCCAGGGCATAGATGCTGGATCCCTCCCCAACAAGGGGAGAGGAGTGCTTTGGTCACAGGCACACTCTGAAGAATGAAGGAGGGAAGAGGTGGGGGAGGGGTAGGAAACCCAGCGGGAACACAGTGTCCGACGTCCGGCAGGGTAGGAGACGGCTCCCAGTGGTAAGGGGATCAATCCCGGTCATCCAATATGTGTGACACCCTTGTCACTGTGGACTCTCTCAGAGGGGTCTCTGAGACTCCAGGGCAAAGATGCTGGATCCATCCCCAACAAGGGGAGTAGGAGTGCTTTGGACAAGGGCATAGTTATGGGGGCCATTTAAGGGAGTCAAGCTGGTATAGAAAGGCACTCCATGTAAAACGGTCTAATGGCATTGCCTCTTCCCACTTGGCTAGCGCCACGTTGACAAAGCACCAAATTGCCAGGCTAGAAGGAGGAGCTCCGTGTTGCTCGTAGAGTCGCCATTATAAGGACAGGCAACACGCTTTAAACGAACAGCCGCAGAGCCCCTAATAAAGTCAAAAAAATGCGGCAAATACCCATCGGGTGTGCGTCCGGTTGGACAATCGGAAGGAATTGGAGTGGCTCCCAGCCTGCTTATATTTCTTGAACCTTTTAAACTCGTCTTAGGCGTCGGTCCGGTCCCACGCTGCGACGCTAATTATCGTGACTGATTCTTTTCTCCCAACACCAGGGCTCTTGGTGCAGGCGCTGGAAGCTGGTGCGGCATCACCGATAACCAGAGTAGGGGTCCCTGGCGGCCTCTGATCGCGCCACTGCCTGTGCTGCCGTCGGGGGGGTCCGCCACGCTGGGAATGCGCTTGAAGGGCCGCTAGGTGCCATCTTGCCTCTCATCTGATTCGCAAGGGGAGGCGTCAATACGCCGGGGAGACCTCCGCGCTCGCTAGTCTCATCAGCAGCTGGTTCCCACAAGCCGCCGCCACATGCAAGACTCCTCAGCTCAGCGCGGTCATTGGTATTGGAGCACAAGTACACTGATGCAGGATAAAACCAGGAGAATACCGATACAGCAGGAGGCATGAGGAATCTTATATGCAATTACTGGCAATAAAAAGGCCGATGCCGTAACTCTCGAGATCCGCTATCTTAGAGTCGGGCTTCATTCGTGAAAAAAGCTCCGCTTTAACAGAGGGATCAATTGTAAAGCCTTGTAGTAAGCTGAGAGCAGTAATATACAATGAAATCCGGCGATACCAAGGATCGTGATTAGAGTATTGCCACATACGGAGGTCCGGTGCAGGAACGCTCGGAATCTGCCATTTTGATAAAGCTCTTTCACTCCGAGCCAAAAGTTGCATCAGGTATTATTTCCGAGCCGCTATTTAAAAGTCATCTCACATAACACCAACGGGAGCAGCAGACCTTCATTAATCGAATCCTTGCGCTCCGACACTTTTACGAGCGCTATAACTCCGGAATCACCCCCTTCGGGCTCCGCTCTAGGGCAGAGGGACGCGATCAAGCATCCTCTGTCGTCCAAGCCACGCCCACGTGTAAATGTAAATTGTTATTATCTTTGTCCCAGAGCCAATATTGACAGACTATCGGGCTTAGGCCCATGTACCTCGCAAAGCCTCTCCTCGTCATCGGGTAGAATGCACTATGGAGTGGGCTAAGGTATTTTTGACAAACTCATCTATTTTTCTCTGTCAGTTTTTCACTATTTTTTTCACTGTGGTTATCAATTGATGCATTCTTGATGTTGTGGTGTTGGTAAATTGATGCAACTGCATTTTTGTCTTGAATTTTGTGTTTTGTTAATGACTCAATGTTCTTATGAAGGTGCACCTAATTCTCACAATCGTTTTTCCATAGCTGCTATTTTTCTGCTGAATTCACATGTTTTGAACTAACAATTGCACTTTCTTTCAGGTTGCTTGTGACCCTTGATATGCATGTTTTGCTTGTGTTTGTGAAATTCCCATTATGATGCATATTTACAAATAGTATTGAGCTCGTAGAAGTAGTTTTAACCAGTAATCCCCATGCATATATTTCCCCAATGATCAGCGTAGAATCTAATATTATTTGATCCCCGAGAAGTTAGAACGTATCGGTCCCTTAAAATGTTCCCAGCTATCATGGAGTTGCTACTAAAACACATGCAAACTAGGTTCCCCACACAGGCAAAAATGGCATGCACACACTAAGGTGCACACGTTCCCTGGCCAGAAGGGGGTCCCTTCGACATTAACATAATCAAACACACGAGAATACACATTCAGACCAAATATGTAGGGCAAAAGACGACCAGAAGAGAGGCACTATTAGAAGTATGGGGCCCAGACCGACAATCCTGTCCTAAAACCCGCAAGTAAGGTATCCACACCTCCCCCAGCATATGTAGGAATGGAGATGCTCTCTCCAGTGCCTGTCATCCCCACATTAGGTTATACCAATCCACCAGTCGAGGGAGCCGGAGGGCCCTCCAACCAACAACGAACTACTAGATCCCGAAAAAAGAAGCCAACATGCGACTAGGTCCAGACAATCCCAGCATCACCCCAGTCCAGTGCTAGAGATCCCCGAAACTCAACCCCCGTCAACCGTGTTCAACCAATTGAACTCCAGTGGCACAGAGAACGTGCACTTCCACCCATCTGGGTGAACACACTCGGGTGACAGGAAGATTCATAGCAGTACTAGACAGCAAACTGGTGGGGGTGAAGAAAGGGGCCCCAGTCCTCCAGGGTCAGACGATGAGGGGGGAGCTGCCGGGTATGCTCTGGCAGCCAAAGGAACAACCATAAGCGAGTTTAAGTATAAATTACAACCCAGAAGAACAGCGCCTATCTCAGAATGAAGGAGGCTGCCCAGGTGGGATTTAGAGGAGATGAGTGAATTAAGGATGGAGAGAGAGAGAGAGAGCTCTCAAAGAGAGAGCATAGTCGCATGCCTGAGGAGAGCTGGGATAGGTATAGAGCATCGGAGGAGAAAAGTCCAAGGCAGGACTAAAAGGGAGGCTTCTGCCTGGGGCCCGAGCTTCACCAGATCATCAGCGTAGGAGAGGGCCTGACCAGCTGATAAGGGATCAAGGTAGACTGGTACAGACTCAATTTAGATTTAGATAAAGCAACATGGCACCTTTACATGCGCACAAGGAGATTAGCGACGATGACGTCCGGCGATCCCCCCGAACGCACGGTGTAGACAAACTGACCCCAAGGGAGATAATGAACAGAGAGGAAGGCGAGACCTTCCCACTACCATTTTGCCACCTGCTAGCCCATTGGACCGAAAGGGAGGGCCAGTATGATAGACCCTGGCAGAGGGAAGGATTCTTCGAAGCAGAGGACATGGCCATTGCAGAGGACTGTATCAGGCACAAATGGGGAGATCCCGAGTGGCACTTTACCTACATGCAAGATAGCCTAAGAAAAAGGGAGCGCCACATTAGAGGGAAATGAGCAGCACTGCCCCAAGCCAAAATGTGCTCGCTACTTCAGAATGGCACGTCAAGGACCATCAATGTGCCATGGTCCCAGATGGATAAGGAAGGGTTCGGAACAAAACTGCCACCATTGATGGATGGGGCAGGGAAATGGATCTCATGTTTTGAGAAGAACACCAAAGGGATAAACCTAGCAATAGGCGATGTCAAAGGTCTGCTAAGCAGTCTCATCGGAGAGCAGACTAACACGGTGTTCGCCTGAGCCCACATCCCAGCAGTCAAGCTGAAAAACACAGAGCATGATGGGCCACATTCAACTCGTACTGGCACTCAATATAGACGTCCTTAAGCAAAATATTCCCTGATCACCCGGATGTAGGAGGATTGATGGCAGAAAATATGAAGCCTGGGTAGACCTTAACGGACTTTCTAGACAGAATGAGGGAACAATGGGGCCAAGATACAGGCCAGCCATGGACTAATTTGGGCCCCCAGGTCGCATTCTTCTACAACATCCTCAAAAAGCTGCTGTTCATAGAGATCACAGTAGATTGGACAGCGTAGTAGGGGTAGACACCAAACCGGGCGAGAAATACAGGCTCACATATTACATTATTGCAGAAAGAAACAGGAAAAGGACAGGAGCAAGCCAAGAGAGACACCATCAAGTTGGTCAAACACAAATTGAAAAAACTGCCCTCGAGGGGGCCGCATTGGCCACCAACATACAAATGATATCAGTTTTGAAGGGGGCTCCACCGCAAAACCCCGGAGTGTTTTGAACCAGTTATAACAGCAGCGGTCAGGGAGGTTGGCAACAGCAGCATCTCAGAGAATGTTATTATTGCCACCGAATGGGCCATAGGGCCGACCGATGGCACCTTAAAGTATATCATGAGCAGAGATCAATAAATCTGGGCCAGTCGGCAAAAAGTTCCCATCCTCAAAACCGAGCCCAAGGTAACCGGAAAACACCTTATGCTCAGCAGTAGGGAGGTCAGACAGCCACTGCACCACCGCAGCAAGGAGCAGGTGGTTGGTTGAATATGTGACAACAGCAGCAACAGACAGGGACCCCAGCTCAACAAGGACTGCAGCAGGGAGGGGTAGATTTCTGGGAGGCAATGCCTTTATGAAATCTCAAAACCCACCTACGCAGTAAGTTCAAAACCCCCGATGCAGCACATACACTTCACACACACCTCAAAACACATTTCAAAATAAAGACTAGTAAGACAACATTAGGAAATTCTAAGTCTTTACCTGCGTTTGAGAAACTCTGGGCTGTACGTCGTGTTGATCAGGAATCTGCACTAGAGTCCACCATTCAGGTGCCTGCAGGGGCCTAGGCCCCCATCTGCTGCTGATCCCCCGGTGCGGGGTTGGCGGCCACACCCCGGGGCGAGGGCAGTCTGGTGAGGGGGCACTGCGGCTCCCCATCCGGTGCATAAAGCAAGCACCCAGGTCCCCTCACCCAAGTCCAATTGGGATGGGTCCGATTACTAGATCGAAAGGACCCTATTCTCAGGCATCCGGCCCGGGACCAAAATTCCATCATGGCATGTGGTCCCAACCGCAGCAAACAGCCTCCAGGCCAATGGAGGCCCCTTCTCAGTTCCAAAACTAAGCAATGTTCCAGTGTTGAGATCTGGGTTTCCCGCACACTTGGGATGATAAAGACTCCAGAACGTCCATAGAACATGCATAAAACTCCGACGGGGTGGCAAAAGCTCCATATGGTACCGAGTCAGCAGTGATGTTCCCCAGAACATTCAGTCATCCCAGTCCATTACCCGTATCGGGCGAAATTTGACGACGTCTAGCCTCACATCGGACTCTCCATTTAGTCAATATTCTGCCTCTCCCTTACCCTCAAAGTTCTTCAATCATCCAAAGCCTGCTCGTCAGGTAATGTCCCTCCAAAAACAATTAAGGTAGCGTGTCACCGGTTGGAATTCCCTGGCCACAGCCGGGGACAGCAGGCCTAAAAAACCTGGGTAGGGAGGAGCCGAAGGTTGAGGAGTGCCAGTGCCGCAAAAGTCCCTCACAGCTCTATGCAAGGTATTCAGAAATAGGTTCACCACCATATCTGGCCTAGCGATCAAGCTGACACTCACAAGACCCGACATACACCTTCTAGGGGAGTAAATCAGCCCAATCTCAGACACCGTCACATCAGAAACACATGGGGGCCACGGGACAGCTCTCTGATCCGCTCCGGTACAACACAATAGAAAGAACCAAATCACATGAGGACCTAGGGAAATACCCAAGAGCCCAGCAAAAAGAAGCCCAAATTTAGCCTAAAAAGAACCCTCTAGACAAAGGGTGTGGTCAAGACCTCTGGCGCAGTTAGGGAGGGTCCCACTGCACGCCTCATGCTGGGACTAGGGGGGTATACACATGACCCCAGAGCACGCTGCAATCACCCACATCTTCTAATAACAGCATGCCCTCTCACCTCACCCCACACACGTGTAGGTCAAAAGGCACGCCAGCACTCCCTCACTAGGTAAGGTAGGATATTAGAAGTCTAGCAACACCCATAAAACATTAGTTAAAGAACTAAGATCATCCACAGGCTCTCGAAACCCACCCCTTAACAAAATACATCCTTTTCTGTCATGGTGAGGGGGGAGAACTGATGACCCGTAAAAGCAAGAATCAAGGCAACCCATGAATAAATACCCATGGTCTTCAAAAAGGTAGACACCCCGATTGGGGGTCACCTTCTGGTGCCCCATTAAAAATGACACGTATGATTGTAAAAGCACACCCCTATAAAAGAAAGGTACAGGAATACCCAAGAATGATTGAAGATGATACTTAAGGATTAAAAAGTTTTCTGAACTTAACCAACAAACGCCAGCTTTTATCCAAAAGGTCTACAATGTTGCCACCAAAGTGTACCACAGTTACAGCATCCCACCATCTATTCAGCGACCACTTCCATAATCCTAACAAGACCCAATTGTCCAAGCCAAAGACCTTGAACTTTAATCACAAACTTTTTCCACCTACTTCTTTTGAACCTTTCCAATTTAAAGACAACCCCCAAATCACCGGAGACTACAGACATCTTTCCTGGATCCATCCCTACAACCTACAATGTTCAACAAGTTATGTATTATTGTACTATTGTATACATTCTGTTTACTGTGGGTGTGGCTGCATCCATATGTTGCCAAATCCTAGACCTATGGAGTCCACTGTGACATTTGCACAGCACTTGCATAGAGACCGCTTCCATGTCACTTATATTTACACTGAACCCAACACTATCATTCCACATGCACTTCCCAGTGCATTTTTACACAACATATGGTATCAACACATGACCGCCATGGGCACGCAAACATCAGCCAGGTCATGTTATGTTTGTTCACTGATACCACTTGCAGTAGGGGGAGACAGGCTTTACTTGTCCTAAGAGATAGATCCCAAAAAAGTGAAATGCCTTCTCTACCTGTACCTATGTAGGATTAGGGCCAAGATACAACCCAACAGAGTAGAACCCCATAGAGTAGTAGTGAACATGACCCATTACGAGACCAATCCCACTGCACTATACCTCTTCACCGATCCTAGCGAGATTCAAACAGCGCTAGATAGGATGCGCAGGCAAGGCACCATAGAAGAGGATGCTGTTTGGCCCGAGAATTTCCAGAAAAGAGATTCTTGAAGGTAGCAAAGCCACTGCACCAGTGCTCAAACACGTCCGCTCCCGCTTCTGTCTGTGGTCCAGGGATAGCCCTTAACGTGTTTGGGTCAGTCTTCTTTAATAACATATGAACGCCAGACATGGAGTTCCAGTGTAGGGCCATCCACCTCAGTGCTACGAAGAGAAATGAGTCTCGTAAGGGACGGTTAAACACCAGCATAGATAACCCATGTCAAGAAATATGGGGTTCCAAGATAGATAGGTACACGTGGTTGAAAGGGAAGAGGAAACCCCTAATTGTACGGAAACATACATCCTTGTGTTTCAGAGGCAAAGGAACAATTCCAATCGGCATAAATGAGAACTGTGGTGCAACACTGTACGTACCCGACATGCAATTGGGCACCTTCATGCTGATGGATACGTACTAGCAAGTACATAACAAAGGGGTATACCCAGTCACAGTTGGAAATGGGCTAATATTGATACATGAAACAGAATTCCAACTGTCAATGATCATGAGGGTGAAGCACAACCCAGATTTTTACAAAACCCCACACACAATAACTCTAAATGACCAGGTTGAACTTGGTTATCGATGCAAAGTTTATGTAAACATGTGTCATTCCAATTATATTACACAACTTAGCAAAGGCTGCTCCATAGTGATAAGGTGACATAAAGTGCTCAAGGGTGTGCGCGTGAAGTGAAAGAATAGTGAGAAATGGACATAAGGTATAAACATACTATACAATATTTACAATGTTAAAAGACATGACCTGTCTGACAAAGTACATGAAAAATGAATAATGAGGCCAACAGAGTGTGGAAGCATAATTCAGTGATGAGCTTATCCACAACTAGGCTCAGATACAGATAGTACAGGTCGCATTAGCACGAAAAAAGTCGACGTTTCGACCCCATGTAGACGAGGTTGTTCAGTCCCTTCTGCTGGGTCTTCCTCAGGACCAATGGAAGGGGCAACCTATATTACGGCACTGTAGGATGTACAGTGTAAGTTAATGAAAGGTGTGGGCTAGGTAGCTCCAAAAGGAACAGAGAGGGACACCAGCGATGATCAGCCTCCTTCGGTACGGCACAGTGGCGGCGGGACCCAGAGCGTGCGAGGCACCGGCTCCACCTTCCGCCAGGCCCCGCACACAACCAGGCAATCTTTGCCTGTCTTCCTGCTTCATGCCGCTGGCTTCCCCCGCAGCTCCCTTGTCGCTATGGCAACTCGCGGGGGAGCCGCACTCGGCCTGAGAGACAGAGGCAACTTCTTCCCGACGCTTCAAAACTGCCCCCCAGGTACTCCTGCACAACAAACGGAATGCGGGGCATAGCGCTCCTTGAGCAGAAGACAAAGCGCTCGCCCGGAACCAAGCCTCCCAAGCACTGCAAGGCTGGACACAAGGAGCGGCCACAGCACTTCAGGGACCGCAAGGAAGAAAGACAAGCAGCACTCCACACGTTCTCTCGCTGCCTGCAGGAGAAAAGGGGCTGCACTTCTCCAGCGCTCCCAACTCCCCTGTAGAAAGCGCTTCACCACACTCTGCCTGCGCGGAACAGTAGGGCACTCCAGCGTGCCAATGGCTTGCCGGGGTACTCCAAGCACTCACAACATGCTCAGTCCTCAAAATCCCACAGGGCAGAGCTGGGCCCAGGCAAGCCAGCTCACAGGGCCCTCCAGCAGAGGGGCAGTCCTTTGTTGCGGTTCAGCAACACAGCTCCAAGCAGGTTCAACACACATGGGGTCACAGCCCCAATATTTATACCACATAATGTCTTTGTTCTCCCCCTGACACAGGGCTCTGTGCGCGGTCCAAACCAGTACTGGGGGGCACTTAAACATTTTATTTACAGTGCACAATAACCTCCTTTGTTAGTGTAGGCTCTGGCCCCAGACACACCACAGGGGGGGCGGAGCCAGCATTGTGGAAGGCAGGCCCAGTCCTATTCAGTCCCAGGTGCTACTCCTCCCACCACTCCAAATGCAGATTGGCCTATTCAGCCTAGCACTTACTCACCCACCCCTCTGGAGCCACTGCACCTCCCCAGCCCTTGTCACTCCAGAGCCAGACATGCAATACACAACAGGCAGGCACAAAGACACATAGCACACAGAAATGCCCACTTCTAAAAGTGGCATTTCTAAAATAGTGATAATAAATCTGCGAACACCATTACTCAGCATTTATTACCACTATTCCAAAGATACCAAACTTGATCACGCCACTCCTCTCATATCAGGAATACCAATGAAACACATATCAGGGAATCCCCAAAGCATTCCTATGAGAGGGCAGCCTCACAGTAGTGAGAAACCAAAATGGCTACTTGTCACTGCCAGGACATGCCACACAGTAAAGGCACATGTCCTACCTTTTATCTACAGCGCACCCTGCCCATAGGGCTAGTTGCGGCCTACCTTAGGGGTGATTGATATGTAGTAAAAGGGGAGTCACAGACGTGGCACACACTTTATGTGCCACGTCACAGTGGCAGTAAACTGCGCGCACAGGCCCTGCAATGGCAGAGGCCTGAGACAGGTTTGAAAAGCTACTTTGGTGGGTGGCACAAGCAGCGCTGCAAGCCCACCAGTAGCATTTAATTTACTTGCCCTGGGTATGTGAGATACCACTTTGCAAGGGACTGATAGGTAAATTAAATACGCCAAACAGGTGTAGATCAATCTTACCACGTTTACCATAGAGAGCACATGCACTTTAACACTGAACAGCAGTGGTAAAGTGCCCAGAGTCCTAATACCACCAACACCAGGTCAGAAGAAATACCAGGAGGAAGGCAAAAAGTTCAGGGATGACCCTGCAAAAAGGGCCAAGTCCAACAGGCGCGCATTCCCAAAACACCATAAAGTTAGATGCCACATGAAGTTAGGAACCCTCAGCCAACCAGGACATAGCACACACAGCACATGCAGTGATCACGCGTTCCCCATGCCAGATATCTAGACAGGTTACCCACGGGCCTGCATTGTGTCCACGCAAGGTTGAGAGCCACCTGCATTTGTTAATAAGTGGAAATAATTTATGGTTCCATGACTAGTCCCACATTCCTGTCCCTAAACTGAATTTATGAATTGCTTTATGATGCTCCAAGAAATGTATATAAAGGCGCTCAAAACTATTGTACTTTGAGTCAGTTCTCAGACCAGTTTCTGTATGCTGTACTCCCAGCTGCAGTGTTTAATTAAACCAACTGTTCCTGTTCCTGTGGAGAGGTGTGGTGCAGCGGCCAGGGCAGCTGACTTCGGAGCACAGGGTTCACGGTTCAATCCCTGGCTCCGGCGGCAGCTCAGCACCATGTGACTCTGGGCAATAGCTCACTTAATTTCCACGACGGCCCCTAGCGCCTTGAGACCCGTAAGGGTGAGTAGTTCGCGCTTTACAAATACAGATTTAGATTTTTTTTTTTAGATTTGTTTTGCCAAACGCCTCTTGTCTATGTTTTTTTAAGGTAAATTCATATTTGAGCAACAACCTCATTATGCCCCACCAGAGCACTCTGCTCACTGGCAAACCAATGCATCAACCAACACATATTCAGAAGAATGAAACCCGGAGGCTGTTCTGTGGGTGTGCATCGACCTAGACTTTGGAAAGGCCTTTACCGCACCTGACATATCAGCTCAACTAATTGTGGGTTAGGAAACTTCTGCAAACAGAAAATCTGAGTCTCACCCTAAAATGAAGCCACCACAGAAGAGGGCTTTTGAGCCAAGTATTTTGGACACGTTTCACTGGTCCTGCCTAATTGGACTCCATCCTGCCCTCGTGAACAAACGGTACTGCTCTCTGTCAAGCATTGTGAAAAATCTGAATGTAGACATGCTATTTACAAAACTTCTCAATACATAGATATGTAAATTCATAAAAATATATTAGCCCAATATATATGGGCATATTATCAAGAGACATGTGGGGCTGATTACCCAGCAGTGGCACCTGCACTTGGAGCAATGAGTATGATGAATGGAGCAGGGCAGCCTGGGCAATAGACGAGGTGTACAGAACACTGATTAAGACAAGTTCAGCACTGCTGCATTCATATTTCAAGTAATCTTTTGTAGTACTATGAAGCAGACAAATTGGTAATGCATAGCACTATCTAATCATAATACAACAAATGTAACCTTAAAAGTAGAAAGTATGCCAGTTTCTGTCAGAAGAATTGACAGGCGGTATCCTCTATAAATGTTTTGCATTAAATATATTTTTTTTAAATGGGCTACGAAAAATACACACAAAGGGCCCGATTCACAGAACTAATCTGAGACAAAATCCTAAACTTACTACTTTTGGTATTCACAGAATGCACTTACTACTTTTGGTATTCACAGAATGAATTTACGACTACTAACTTTACGTCCGCACTCGGGCAAGAATTTCTGCACTCGGAGCGGAGTTTCCGCACCCGGAGCGGAATCTCCACCACCGGGCCGGAATCTCCCAAATTGAACCGGAACCCATTATTTCATACAGGAAATGACATACAGGAAGTGGGAGACAGGAAATACATCACAGGAAGTTGTTGGCAGCCATTTTGTGTTCATTCTGAGTCATCCTCTCTCACAGATCAGATCCTCTGCCATCCTGCTGCTCTTTTCGACCTTATTTCCCCCAAAATGGCTGAGGGTTATGAAGAGAAAGCACCCCCTTTCAGTGAAAGGGAATTAGACATCTTAGCTGAGGGGGTGATACTAAAATATCCTCAGCTATAAGGGGGGCCAGAGGACCAGCTGAGTAATGCAGCACAGGCCAGACTATGGGCTGACATTGGTGAGCGCTGCAGTACAGTGGGCGTTCACACCAGGAATGCGAGGGCATGCCGCAAGAGCTGGGAGGACCTAAAACGCTGGGCCCGGCACAAGGCTGAGGACCTACTGGGCCAGTCTTCCCAGCACCGTGTGCATCGTCCTCGCCTCTCGCCACTGTACAGAAGGGTCCTGCGTGCAGCTCATCCGACCCTCCATGCTCAGCTGGAGGAGCATGAGCAGCAGAGACCTGGTATGTGCATTATATGCAATATGTGTCTGGAGGTATGATGTGAGTGAAGACAGAGCTGTACCATTGTGTGTCCCATGCCTCCATTCACCTATTCTGTGTCTATGCAGCAGTCATCATGAAGCAAAAGGCTCACTGTAGCGCATTGACTGTACAGGGCAGAGTGCATTCTGGGAGTTGTAGTTTCATCATGACAACTGGGGAATTGAGCCACACACGTGCATGATGATCTGTTTCAATCAGAACCCAAACTCACCGAAAGCAATGCAAGTCACAGCATCCAATACCCATTGGCCTCTCATACACATACTGGACAGTGTCTGTACCATTCCTCATCCAATGCACACATCAGTTATGATTCCCTTGGTTCACTGTTAGTGGTGCTGGCAGGGCAGATTTCTGTTCAAATGCACCTGTGTGGCTCAATTCCCCAGTTTTCATGATGAAACTACAACTCCCAGAATGCACTCTGCCCTGTACAGTCAATGCGCTACAGTGAGCCTTTTGTTTCATGATGACTGCTGCATAGACACCGAATAGGTGAATGGAGGCATGGGACACACGATGGTGCAGCTCTGTCTTCACTCACATCATACTTCCAGTCACATATTGCATATAATGCACATACCAGGTCTCTGCTGCTCATGCTCCTCCAGCTGAGCATGGAGGGTCGGATGAGCTGCACGCAGGATCCTCCTGTACAGTGGCGAGAGACGAGGACGATGCACATGGTGCTGGGAAGACTGGCCCAGTAGCTCCTCAGCCTTGTGCCGGGCCCAGCGCTTTAGGTCCTCCCAGCGCTTGCGGCATGCCCTTGCGTTGCTGGTGTGAACGCCCACTGTACTGCAGCGCTCACCAATGTCGGCCCATAGTCTGGCCCGCGCTGCATTACTCAGCTGGTCCTCTGGCCCCCCATATAGCTGAGGATATTTTAGTATCACCCCCTCAGCTAAAATGTCTAATTCCCTTTCACTGAAAGGGGGTGCTTTCTCTTCATACCCTCAGCCATTTTGGGGGAAATAAGGTCGAAAAGAGCAGCAGGATGGCAGAGGATCTGATCTGTGAGAGAGGATGACTCAGAATGAACACAAAATGGCTGCCAACAACTTCCTGTGATGTATTCCCTGTCTCCCACTTCCTGTATGTCATTTCCTGTATGAAATAATGGGTTCCGGTTCAATTTGGGAGATTCTGGCCCGGAGGTGGAGATTCCGGCCCGGAGGTGGAGATTCCGGCCCGGTGGTGGAGATGCCACTCCGGGTGAGGAAACTCCGCTCCGAGTGCGGAAATTCCGGCCCGAGTGCGGACGTAAAGTTAGTAGTCGTAAATCCATTCTGTGAATACCAAAAGTAGTAAGTGCATTCTGTGAATACCAAAAGTAGTAAGTTTAGGATTTTGTCTCAGATTAGTTCTGTGAATCGGGCCCAAAGCTGTTAATTCCACGGGTATTGATTCTTTAGGAATCAATGTTTTGTTCAATGATTAAAAAGGAGAAACATCAACATGTACCTTAATGTAAAAGAACACAGCCTATGATTTCGGAATCTAATCGTTTTGCATTTTTAATAATCTCTCAAGATTTATTTAAATTTTGAATTGGTAATACTACATTCTCTTGGCATAACTGACAGCAGTTTTCATACTGCCCCTTGTAACAAGATGCAATACTTTGCAACCATTTCCTCTTTATTTAGTTCAGCTTTCCTGTAATTTGGTACTCTGATTTGATTAGTTGTAAGGTACTAAAGTAATTTATGTCTCAGGTAGCTAAACATCAAAAACGAAACCACCTCTAAGGTACTTTTGAGATTGTAATGAAATGCTTACCCTCGGAAATGTAAGGCCATCTATGAAAGATTGGGAAATCCTTTTTCTTTCCTATATGTCTCTTCTTTGCATTGTTATGGGTGCTGGTAGTCTGTGCTTTGTTTTTCTGCTTGAATATTTGATAGCTGCCCGATGGATGTGAAAGTAAGAGGTGCAATAACATCTACCCCTGTTAACTTCTTATCTCCTCTCACCATGGGCACTTACATCAATTTCTGACTTTCTTCATAGTACAGAAAATGCATAAGAGGTCTAGGAGTCCTTCTGTCTATCGCCTAATGCTAGACCAGCTTTGTGGGTCTGTGGACTTCCTTGATTTAGCCTGGTCGTCCAGGCCACCCTGGCTCGCTGCTAGAACTAGGCGTGCTTTTCTTTACATCTTACATTGGGTATAACATACTTTCATGTATTAAGTGAACAAAATACATTTACCAGCAAAAAGTCCCTCCCTGAGAAAGATATGTATGTTTTCTAATACTGTTAACAATTATGGCATACTTAACATTAAAAAGAGCAAAAAAGACTTGATACATACTTTATGTAGGAACTTATTAAAATTTCCTACACTCTAGAGATTAGGCGTAGTAGCTCCTTTATTCATCCACAAGACTCATTTCGGAGAACACTAACCGTTGCTAGTCAACTATCAAAATGGAACGTTCTAAGTCATGAGAAAGGGTAAAGGGGAAAACTGGTATGGATTGTTCCATTTACAGCAATAAATAATTATATACAGATGTAATGAATTACAATGCAATTTGTTAAATACAAGCTATTTCATACAGAGTTCTAATATAAAAGAGATTATAACACATCTCCTTCCCTTCACAACAAAATACACAACTTATTATCTTTCCATCATATAATCATTGTGCCATTTGGGAGCAAATCTTAGTCTTTTCTTGTAACCATCGATTGCTCTCTTCCAATGATTTTCTGAGTGTAGCAAATTGCGATTCCCTATTTGTAGTCGCAATTTTGGGTAATCGCTATTTTTGCGATTACCTAAAATTGCAACTACAAAGCCTTTCATACATCTTGAAAAGTTATTTTGCATTCACAAACAGCCGAAATTACCAATTTGCACCGTTTGTGGATGCAAAATTGTTTGATACATGCGGCCCTCTATCCTCTAGATAGATGGTATGAAGATCTGGCAAGTCTATTCATGCTCCATATTTGGCCATTACTTGGTTTTATTACACTGTTTCTTATCTCTACAATCTTGAAAGGCTTGGAAAACTTACTTATATTGTTCTTATCATTGGCAGTTTTTTTTTATCTGTACCCATTCACCCACCTTCCACAGCTATTTCTTTACTCCATATTTATTATCATACCACTGCTAATATTTGTTTTGGTGTTCGGCCACTCTTTTTCTACAGGCTTGAGTGTCAACCTGTACACGCTTGCCACGACCAAACCAAATTGGACATAGTTTGGTGCTTTGTTCTCTACCTTTAAGTGCTGTGAATGGAGTTATCCCAGTGATCATGTTAGGGATTGTATGATAGGACCATTGTCATTTTTGTACTGATCTTTCAACTAACAAACCATTAATACTTGGTAATTGAATGCTTCTTTCAACGTCCTATTAGTCCTTTCAACCAAGCTATTGGCCTGGGGACAAACATTCCTGCCTCAAGTACTCAACACTCCACTTCACTTCACACCGAACCTGAAGTGTGAAAGACAGCAACACTTTAGGTAATGTTTGTGAGTTATTATGCGGATGAATACCACAGTACAATGTCTCGGAGAGTAACGCAAGGGGGGGTGGACGATTGCTGTCCCCGTCACAGCATAACTCGCAGCCAGTGTTAAAATAAGAAAATAACCCTGTCGAGATTAGGCATATTAGCTCTTTTATTCGTCCACAAGCTCACCACCTCACTTCAGAGAAAACAAACCGTTGCTATTCTACTGTCATAATGGAACGTTCGAAGTCATGAGAAATGGTAAAGGGGAATACAAGGGTATGGATTGTGCCATTTACAGCAATAAATAGTTATATAAAGTTGTAATGAATTACAAAACAATTTGGTAAATACAAGCTATTGTATACAGAGTTAATCTGAATCGAGATTATAACAGAGCTCTTGCATGGCGGGTGTAGATCACCACAGTTAGTCATTTGCACATTGTTAACAAGCACCTGCAAAGACAATATGTCTTCACTTGCCAAGCTAGTGAAGTGATTAGCATAACCCACAAAAGTAAAAAGAAGAAAAGAAAAAAAAACGAATACATTCCACTTCCTCAATGTTGTGGACATAGATATGTAAGAACATTTTTCACTCAAAAGTATTTAACCACTGTATATCATTTTAATAGTACAGCATGGTTACTTCCTAGTAGGAAGGGGTGCATAGAACAGGTATAGGACCCTTTCAAGTTTTAATGCATATCACAGTAAAATGTGCTGTTGGATTTGAATTACTGTAGCCAAATGACATAGTTTAAACATATAAAAAAGTTAACAGAATAAAAAAAAACATGAAGAGTTTATAGAACAAAAAACACTGGCGGTTCTGAGTGTACTTCTTTGTAGATTCACAAGCACATTAATAAAATAAAATGATGTCACTCACAGTGCAGAAAGGGCCAATGGCTTAAGTGGGCTGACCCACTGCACCATGCTGTATGTTATTGTGGGCAGGAACAAAATGTGAATTACATTTCAACGGACCAATGGATTTCGGCGGCTGACCCAAAGCCTCTCTATGTGGTTATTTATATCTGTATTTTATTGATGATTTCTTTCTATTACATGAGGTTGGAAAGACAGTTAAAACTATAGCCCAGGCGTTCAAATGAACATTATTTTCTGGCATAATATAATGTGAAGAAATTAAATGCTCAAATAAGGAACTTCTGATACTTTCCATCTATGAAGGCATCTAATTGTAAAATTGAAGAATAGGAGATCTCAAACACACTGTCCTATGTTTGCTGGTTTAGTGTGTCCGGCAAACACTACTCTAGGAACAAAGAGTGAACAAAACACGGGTTGCCAAATTCCCATTTGTCCTTCAACTGAAGAACGTATTGACTGCCAGAGAAACTCTTTGTATCAGCCATTATTTTCAAATTGCATCCCAACTTATTCTGCAATTGAATGCCGGACAGCTTTTCAATTGCTCCTGCGTTTTCATTGATTACCAATATGTTTTTTTTTTCGGGATAAAGAATATTGCCCTATTCTTTCCCTCAGCCTGCTTTTGACTTTCTGTTGTGTTGATCTCAATATCGCTCTGCAGAGCGGATGCTGCTGAGATAACAAAGACGGGGTCAATTGGATGAAGTACATTTTGGCTGCTCATAAAGTCTGTACCTATGAGACAAAATAGGCTTAGCATAAAGCGTTGCCTTTTCAAGGACTTACTGTATAATATTACTGCCCCTTGCACAGAGTGTAATGTTAAACCTAATGGTTTGCTGGTTTGTGGCTTCTAGTACAAGGCAGGCAATCAGAAAGCTGTAGTAGGCAAATAAGGTGTGCAGGCTGTTGGCAAAGACTGTTTGTAAATCTGAATTCTTGACTGTCCCCTGATACTGGGGGTCATAGACCTGCACTCTGAATGCCAATGACCTCTCTTGCTCCTTTCTCAGGCATGTCTCTTCACTGAGGCATCATACACCACTTGGCGTGCATGCTACCTTCCACTTTTTACTGGCAAAATCTTATCATCATTAAAATTATTTTTCTTTTACAGAGCACTTAACTTCTTTCACAGAGCACCTAAAGCCAAATCATAATGCTTGAATTCAAACTTCAACACCTGTGATTGTACACAGTTGAAAATATATATTGATTTATTTGCTTTTATGTATATTTGCAGTTTTATAAAGTCTGAATAAGGCCTTGTAAAGTGTTATGTTCTTTCTCCCTGTTCTGCCTTTCTATCTTTTGCTCTGGTCACAATGCATTCTGGCCTACAACCACGGGTGAAAAGATGCACCTGAGGGATCCAAGATCTGGAGGTATCTTGTTGACATAGAGGCTTAACACAGAGTAGAGGGCAACAGCACATGAGGGTGACTGAGCAGAGAGGCCTAGGTGGTATACAACAGAGATGCTCCAAGTCCATGGGTCCTTCCACCAGCTGGGAAGTACAATTGTCTCTAAAGGTAAATACAAGTAGAGAAGAAAAAAACACACAAGGTTCACCCTCTCGTGTACATCAGTGGTCACCAGAGCACCTTGCGTGAGAAGAAGGAAGATTGTTGAGGTATATAGTGGAGTTAGAAGAAAGGAGATTCGTTTTCAAAGGATGAATATAAGCCTTGAGGTAAACCCAAAACTATATAGAGAGATCAAGAGGCACAAGCCAGAAGATCAAGGGAGTACCTACGTTTAGAAGCATTGAGGGAGAAAGAGCAAAAGTGTTAATAGTGACCAAGGCCACTTTGGGATTCTCACTTGATGCTGAGTGGAGAATGTAAAAGAAAGGAAGGAGATACATCACCGCCGTGTTTTGTCTGGCACACCTTCTGTTGGGGGTATTCACATGGCTTTGCTAGATGATAAGGTACTGGTCAGCACAAAGTGGGGCACTGTTTTCTGTAGGTGGTTGGGCACATTTGCCCCAGAAGGAAAAGGTCATTAGATATTGGAAGAAAATAAATCTACAAGAGTCTTCCTTTGCAAATATATAATGTGGGGTCTTGTTAGCTCAGTGTGTAATTTGTAGCACTTTTTATCTATCACCATAGCCTCTAGCCAGTGGGAAGGCATGACTGACTATGCGAGAAGTCAGTCCATAGGCAATAATGCTTGGAATCCTGACCGTGCATTGTATTGTATTACTTAGGGAATCATTTGGTAAGCTCAAGTTTGCCAATCCAAATTTCAGACCAGATTTAGAATTCTTGTTCATAAAATGTCTGTTACTCACTTGAAGATAATTTTACTAAGAAATAAACGACTTATTCCATACAACGGCAATGCTTCCTTCTTCGAAGCCTAGGCACAAATGTTTCTAGACGTAGTAATCTGTCCATCCATAATTATACTAATTTATAAACCCAGGCACCTATTTATTAATTTAACTATTCTTCCACACACATGTATCGACGTCTATATGTCAACCACCCATAGCCACGTACCGATCACCTACCCTCACCCAAGCACATATCTATCCACCAACACCAAAGCATTCATCCATAAACCAATAATTAGGAATACATCCATTCACATACATTTGCATCCACCCTGCGTGCATCCACACCCATCCATCTACTCACTCATCTGCCATTACATGTACTAAAAAATATCTAGGCATCCTTTGATAATACTGGCCAGCTGTCAATCCCTTTAAACATCCAGCCAACAATCACCTATGTCTGTTTGTTTGCTGACCCACTGCATGTGTGCGTGTGCGCGTGCATGTGTGTGTGTGTGTGCCCGTGGATATTGGCTGTCAGTATTTGTAATCCTGTAAGTGTGTTTTTATTTGTGCATCCAAATATATATCACACAACAACACAGAGCCATTACAAGAATTAATAAACACAAACAAAACAGGCTGAAACTTTGGGCTTTGACCATTTTTGTTCTAAATATTTTCAAATCAGGCACCATGTTAAAATGGTAACAGAATAATTTCAATGCAAAACTACCTTTTACCGCTTCTGTTACCTTCTACTAGTTGTGATATTGTTTAAGTTATTGATCATGAAAGGAATTCTTCTTCAATGCACATGGTTGGAGATACATTCTTACTAGGTTTATCAATGTAGGTATCAATAGATAACATGTCCAAAATATATCAGCATTAAAGTCCGATTGAAAGCTATCATATCCTTATTACCTTTCACATCGGATCTTTATCAGGATTATTTGTTCATCTCCCTCGGGACTTTGATCAATTAACTATGTCTACAGCCACTAATAACGGACTGTATCGATCACCCCTTCCCCTGCTTGAGCAGACTGGTGTTTCTACATGATGGCGACGTGTTTACATACTGTTCCCTGGTATTGCATCTGATTGGGAGATAATTGTTGCCAATTCTGACTTTGGCGTGATTTATGAAGGTCGCGGATCATGAACTTCACTCCCTGCCTGCGCTGCCCTTGAATCTCGCTCTCACTCAATAGTCATTATGCCTCACTCTCTCGGTGCCTCTAGCGTGAAGACCCAAGTAGCGCTATATTGGGCGACATTGAGTAATCGTGCCTTAAAATACTGAAACAATTGGGTGAGTATTCACCCACTCCATGGAGGTGTCGATGCACATTTGTTACCGATAGTTCAATGAAGTAACGCATGTTCAGTTCATCAATGTGACCTGTCACTTGCCTGAAACAGTTTAAGTTCGCCAGCCTTGGCATGAGTATCTGCCTACTTCTGTCCAGGCCAAGAATCTTCCCCATTCGCAGCTTGTGCCGGCGTCCCTTAAACTCACTCATGTGCATGGAGTGGATTGGTGATTCTTGCAGTGGGAGCAGTGCGCTTTCCTCACCCATGAGCCCAACTGAACTACTTGCTCTAATAATACTTAGAAAAGCACCACCTGGTTTAAGGCCATTTTTTTTGCCAGTAGCGAGAGAAGATGGAAAATGGTGGTCTGTGCTAAGTAGGCGCAGACAATCAGGATTCCATATAAACAGAGGGGCAGATTTACAAGAACTGACGCATCTCTGCATATCAGCAGAGATGCGTCAGTTAATTTGCGTCACGCAAAAATACCCTTGCTCCACCATGGATGCGTAGCATTTATAGGGGCAGATTTACAAGCCCCTTGCGTCATTTTTGTGCCGCTGTTGAGTCACTTTTTGTGACGCAGCGGCGGCGTAAAAATGCGGCCCATTTACAACGTGACGCATCTAGGGAGATGCATCACGTTGTAAAGCCCTGCGTCACATTATGCCTGCGTCAGGTATAATGTATGCAGGGTGGGCGTTCCCATGCAAAAAAGCCTCGTAGAAGTGACGCAGTGAAATCTACAAGATTTCACTGCGTCACTTTTAGGACACCACTGCGTCAAAACCTTACGCCTGCTTTTACGCCTGCTTGAAGCAGGCGTAAGGAGTGACACAGTGTTGTGGGAATAGGCCTCAAAATGCATTGCTTGAGTTACGTTGTGCTTGCGACATGACTCCAGCAATGCGTGACATTTGCCCCAACAGATGCGTCAGAATTTCTGATGCATCTGTCAATCCTTGCGCCATGGTGCGCCGTATTGTAAATACGGCGCATCCATGGTGGCGCAAGGGTTTCTCAGAGTGGCGCAGGGAAAGTGACGCATCTCTACAGATGCGTCACTTTCTTGTAAATCTGCCCCATAATGCGGCGCACCGTGGCGCAAGGATTGACAGATTCATGACGCATCTGTTGGCGTAAAGGCAGCGCATTGCTGGAGTCGTGTCATAAGTACGACGCAACTCCAGCAATGCTCAGGAATGCCTATTCCTATTATGCTGCGTCACTCCTTATGCCTGCTTCAAGCAGGCGTAAGGTTTTGACGCAGTGGCATCGTAAAAGTGATTCAGTGAAATCTTGTAGATTTCAGTGCATCACTTTTGCGAGGCTTTCTTGCGTCGGAACGCCCACCCTGCATACATTATACCTGACGCAGGTATAATGTGATGCGGGGCTTTACAGCGTGACGCATCTTCATAGATGCGTCACGTTGTAAATGTGTCGCAACATGGCGCATTGTTTACGCCGCTGCTGCGTCACAAAAGTGACGCAACGGCGGCGTAAAAGTGTCGCAAGGGGCTTGTAAATGTGCCCCACTGCTGTTTTTTTCTGTTCAAGTTCCTCCAGGTTTTACCTGGCGGGATTTTTGTGCGGAAAAGGCACTATTGTGAGCTTTGCAGCTCTGGAAGAGGCATGTTATGCCTTGCTCGAACCAGAGGACTTTAGACGAGGGTATAGAATCCCCTGCCAAGACTAAGAGGTGCGGCATCGCATTTCCATAGACACTCTAACAGATTAAAAGGGCCTTATGTAGAATGGAGCGGAATCCTATCTGCCAAACTCACTCACTCTATATTGAGTCAGGGGAACTGTCATGTTTCCCCTGGCAACTGACATTGAGCCATCGGACAAAGTATCTGACTTTCTGGCATATATTTATTTCTTATCTGTGGCCACCTTGGAAAGCGTGGAAGTCCTCAAAATGAAAACGAATAAAGGCCCCCCTCTTATTGGGAGAAAATTCCCAGAATGTCAAGGACATTTACTTTTTGTTTAAAAAACAATCTCTTGCTTTGGGAGCTTGTTTTATAAAAAACAAATAATGTCATGTACGGGCACAATGAACATGGCACCCACAGAGCAAAGCTTCAGTGCCTTCAGAAAAACCACCATGGCAGTGTCTCCACTGAAGTCATTGAGATATTCGACAGGCAGGAGAGATCTCTAAATATAGCGGGCCGTCCTCTGCCAGGACAGCAGAGTACATCTCTCCGCTACCCTGGTGGAATGAAGTGAAGTCAAACAAGGGTTAAATAAGTGCCTAAATCATGAATACAGACTTAATAGCCATATTTTCATAAGCTACTCAAAGTGTGCATCCAGTCAGCACTCAGGGGTTTCTGGTAGGTATGCAGAAGCAGGTATTTCAAGGTAGGGGCTAACTTTGTGGCTGTTAATAGTTGTAGGCATGTTTCACACATACTTTAG
Organism: Calotriton arnoldi; assembly: GCA_963921515.1. NCBI lineage: Eukaryota > Metazoa > Chordata > Amphibia > Caudata > Salamandridae > Calotriton > Calotriton arnoldi. Next base: position 103,281 of record CAWUFW010017205.1, read on the forward strand.
GATCAATCTAAGCTTAATGTCTCAGGTATGAATTCTGTATAACTTGTGGGCTAGTGTATCACAGGGACTGTAAGGGGAAAAGAGAAATTAAATTCAAATAGAATTCAATAAGTGTAAAAAGTATTTTTACAGAAAAAGTGTACATTTAGTGATAGCCTAATGTATGAAGTGCTTTTATGTAGGGGTGGGTGAAGAATTCCATGAAGTGAAGGTTGAGCAGAGTTTTTTCTCTCGAGAGGCTCATCAACATTAAGTTGGCGAGCGCTCGCGGAGAAATAAATCACGCGCTAGCCCTCCCCCAGTGAGATTTCTCAATGCGCGTGGTCGCGGCAGGTAGCAAACCGCTCGTGTTGAGAAATCTGCCGTTCATGTTGAGGAAGCTGCCGCTCGAGAGGAATGTGTACTCGAGCGGCAGAAAGCAGCACCGCCCTTTGGCACAATACGAAGTGCTGTTCGCGCTGATTTTAGAGCGCAGGACAAAAGTCCCAGCGCTAAAAATCAGTACAAGCAGCGCAACTTAACAGACTCCACCACTGGCGGAACTCGGCGGAGTGCAGCAGAGTTTTTCTGGCACTTCGCGGAGTTCCACGGAGTAAAACTCTGCAAACTTCGCCCAGGCATGCTTTTATGGTTGCAAGACCTGCAATTTGCAAACCTACATGCTTTCAACCGAAGAATCGCAATCCACAATGCCCTAAAGGTACTTTTTGAACAGGAGGACTATTTTCAACTTGAAGATACCTCTTGCGACTCATTCCAAATCGCAGCCTCGAGGTACATGTGCTGTTTTTCTCGGAAAAAAAATATATTGACTTGCAGGGAGTGCGATAGCAACGGTGGCGGTATGCTGTCCCTTGCAGGCCTCCATCCCTGCATTCTCATTGCACACACATGACTGAACGTTACGTGACTCAAAGAATAGTTCCATAATGTTAAAGTGCAGGCTACGCATTTTGACATTTATGACTTTCTTTGTGAACTATGACCGAAGTGCTCAGATACCGTTTATAATGAGAGAGCATTAGATATGTTGGAAAATCAGACATTGGTGCAAATATGACGGTTTCTAAAGTTGCTGCCCTTTTTGTTAAGGTTGTACTATGTAAGGTTTGTGCAATTCATTTATATTTTGTGAAATTAATTATTTAGCACTAATATTTTTTTATTTAGCCTTGTTTTCTTTACATTTTTATATTTTTTCTTTTCTAATTTAGAAAAGGTCATTTTCTTTTCTTCTTGAGTTGATACCTCTTTATACTTTCCGACATGAGAAAAAAATTATATTCCACACTGACATTACAAGTGGCCTCATCGCAGGAAATGTAATCTCCATTGAAATGGATTTACATTCATTTATCAATAATATTTATCGAAATCCCGTGCCTGAGTAATATAACATGATTCATAACAGGCACAGTAAATATTTTATTAAACATAAATAAGCTAAAGGAACTCTTATGAAGAAAAGAAAAGTGCAAGGCCTCAAAGCTTTTCTGAGGGGCGACCTGCAACGCTGCAAACTGTTAGTGTTGCCAAATATCAAATCTGTCCGGCTTTCATTCCACCTCAGTCCTCTTTCTCCCATCACCCTACACTCCCTGTCTTTTTTATTTCTTCTTGCAGGATATTTTCACACCTTGATTCCTTTGTCACCATCGCCCTTGTGTTTTTTCATTCCTTCTTCTTCCTCCGTTCTCTGCCTTTCTCTGGTCAAAATTAGTGCTGGTTTCCACCACTATTAATCACTCGCAGAAATTAAGCGCTGGTAAATTACGTTGTTTGCAGACTAGGCAATAGGGTACACGGTGTTAGCAATTGCTATTCTTAACAACCGATAAATTATGCCCATGAGTCTTTTGTTTATGTCTATCTATGGTTATTTCAGAGGCGTGATATGTTGTGATCTATTTTTTCGTGCCCTATTCTTGAATAGTAATGCTTTGTTGGAAGTGAACGTGGTTACGTTGGCAAAAGGCTATGATGAAATGTTGTGGACAATTGCTATGCATGGACAGATTGGTAAATTAGGAATAAACGGATTGCCTAAAATCGGGCGAACTTTGCCCGTTTCTACAGAATCTTACACAGGACATGAGAATCGGTAAAACACAACTTGGCGCGTGAACAGAACACTACTCCTAGAGAAGGTCCAGTGTGGGCCGTTGGCAGTCGGTGGGGTTGACAAGATACCACTTCCCTTCACCTGGGGTGGTGACTTGCACTGACTCAGTTTAGGGGCTGCCTGACGTGCGGCAACACTTAAACCTTTCATGAAGCCCAACAAACAGAAACATTTCATTTATTTCTATCTGGCATCTGCATGTGCTAGAAGTAAAACTTCACTTGTTTTGGAAATGGATGCCGCGGGGCAGCACTTGGTTACATGAGTAAATCGCAGATAACAGCTTCTACTTCAGCCACCGCGTGGTCCTCTAGGCAATCTGTTTTGTCTGTTGCCTCTGACAGTATCACGGGGAACCCAGCTTGGCTAGATTGATGGGCACCGCCAACTTAGCCATTTCCTTGCAGAATGGCTGGCTTTTTTTGCCTAATGATGTTACATTTGTCCTGGCGATGATGTAGAGCATGCCGCGGAGGATGAACGGCCCTGCTCTGATCACTCTTTACTTGGCAAGCGCGCGCACTTCACACCCACCCTCCTCGGCGCCATTAATATTATATATAGATACCCTTGTCACAGATTTACATTCGGTGATCTGAAATCAGGACGGGAAGGGTGAAATGTGCCTGGGTAGGGGAGGGCCAGGGGGTGGGGGGAGTAGAGGGAGGGGCAGAGGACAGCTCTCTGATTTATGCTGGGCAGAGTTAGAGAATAAAAAGGAGGTGGTCAGATTTATATTAATGCCTTGACCTATATTGTGGTCGCTGATTTTGCTCATTTTATTCATAAAATGTCTTCCCTTCGTCTTTACTGCGCGCGTGCACAATTAGTTCAATGACACGGTGTTATAAACAGACCCCATTTACTGTATTTATTTACAGTTAAAGCAGTTCCCTTCGTAATGTTCTTGCACATTAGAAGAATACCCTGGGGATATGGCGGGCATCTCACATTAGATAACTTATACAAGCGAGCATCCAGTGTGCATTTAATGTTAATGCAGTTCTCCTGCCTGTTGGATATGTGAAGCACATTGCGAACGAACACACACACACACGCACGCACGCACTAACACACACACACACTCTCTCTCTCTGGGCTGTCACTGTTGTGTAGTTATAGTTGAGTCACATCTTCTGAAGAAGAGAGTATTCTGTTCATTAATAACTTTGGTGCTGTTTGATAAATCTGCACAAAACTGTCCAAAAATAAAATTCATTCACTTCAGCTCCTTTATGAAAAGTTTTACGCTGATCCATGAAGCAGGGACCAAAATAAAGAAGTTATGGTAAATTGGCCCAAAAGTTAGAACTTTTCTCAGAAAACATGCTTTTTTTGTGATTTGGTGTAAATCCATTCAGCCATTTTCAAGAAATTAGCATTTGAAGAGGGGCTTGGGCTGGGCATGAACAGGTTAAAAAGTTATATATATATATATATATATATATATATATATATATATATATATATATTAGCCACCAATATTGTCCCACAAGAAGGGCGCGCTTTGCACAGCTGGTGCGCGCGGCGAGGCAGGACTAGCCTCGAATTACCATTCTTCACCAAAAAAAACGTTTTGGTGAAGAAATATATATATATATATATATATATGTATATATATATATATATATATATATCCGCACAAAATCCAATGCGTAACTCTTGGATAGAAGTAGAAACCAACACTGGAGCCGTGGCCACAAGTAAAGAGCGTGTTTATTGACAACACTAGGTCCGACGCGTTTCGGAGTTTCCTCACTCCTTTGTCACGGGCAAGAGTAAGTGAATCGTCAGTTTCATTTAAAGCAACAGTGCTACTAACGTGCAATGAATATAGAAAACATACTAGTGATCATCATCTTGACTAATAAAGTTTCAACAACATTCATCAAATATTTCAACAATTGGAAAATAACGGAAGCATGATGATAAATAAATGTATAACCGCTAAAATTAATGGTCAAATAAATCGGCTCTAAAAGCTCAGTGTTAACGCAAATGCAGTGTAATTCATTTGTCTCATTGTACATAGTGGATTGCTGACACCCAAATATAATTTCATAATAATTGAATAAGATAAGACATGATAATTCACATAGTGCATAAATAACTCAATGTATCCTTCATTAAGGGCATAATAATCCACTGAATATCAGAGACCAACTCCTATATCAATACCGCCAAAAGGCCTATCATCATTTCAACAGTGTGATTACACAAAACTCATCATGTTGCACTTCAAATTAAATTAATGAAACAATACATATTGGATAGGTGAAAAAAATCAGATCAATCATTAGGTAAACGCTCACAATTATATATATATTTATTTATGTATTCTAATATGTTCTTATTGATAAATGAAATGACAAACATGCATTTATGCAGATATAAACAAGCACTTGCACTTTTTTCGAAATTCTAATGTATAATTATTGAACATATGATAAGGCAAAATATTTAAAAGCAACACGCAAAATTTAGATACAAGGAAAATATCATGTTTGAAAAACAGACTATGAAATAATAGATATCACAATATGTTTTCTATGTTTATGCATCACATGACACGGGAGTCAGCAAAAAAACAAATGTATAAAAACAGTGAGCGGACTGCGTTTCCGTATGTGAACAAGGACACTCTGTTGTCCGAAACGCGTCATATGGCTTAAGAACTAATAAAGACCTAAGCTGCCACACAATCTGGAGTCCGTGACTCTCTCTTCGCCGACTGGGAAGTGGGGAGAGCCAATCAGATGTTCGATATATATATATATATATATATATATATATCGACAGTTGGTGTCAGTTAGGCTCTATTTGGCCAATTTAAAAGGGGCTAGTTAATCCTGATTAGATTGCCAGAACATGAACAATACATTGTGGTAACCGTTACAGGTCAGGGAAGATGGTCCCTATTGAAATGCATTGTAGTGAATGCTAGGTTTTGAGTGTCACAATGGGGGGCGAAATAGTGAACACTCTTGACTCCTTCCTGGTTAGGGCTGCAAATGTGTTATCCCAGGAAATCGAGCTTACAGAGCACCGTCTCTCCTTGGAGGAGGGGAAAAGAAACGGCCCGCTGTTACAGCCCATTTTACATCCTCAGCCCTCATTGACCGAGGACGCTGAACCTAGTGCTACCCCAAACTGGCCCTTCACTGTGACTACGCCTGTTTCACCCCAAGTGGATTCCCCTCTGTCTAACAAGTCTGTAACCGTCCCAGTGGTCAAGAGGAAGCGCAATGCAGGGAAACAGCAAGCCAAAATGATGAGGGCACCAAGAGCAAGAAAAATTGCCCAAGACCCTCCGGCCCTGACAGCGCTGCCAGTGGAAAGAGACTCTGTGATGGGGATATGTGAGGATATGATATCAAAACTGGAACATATGGTTCGCTCCCTACTTAAGCCCTCAAACACTAGATGGGGGAAGATTGAGGAGAAAACAGAGCTCCTTATAAATGGGCGCTCTTCTAGTTCATGTGGTCTCTCTATAAGTCTCCCTTACCCTCCAGTAGTAGAACGTCCCCCGGTACTGTGGGGGACCCAGTCGGGGGCTAGCTGGGAGGGACAAAAACTTAATGCAGGCAAACCAGGTTAACCCCCCAGATACCGCAACATTGCCCATAATTCCCCAGCACACTTCCCCCTCTCCACCATTCCCAGCGCCGACCACCACAACTCACACCAACGAGGGGCAAAATGCAACTTCTGCCCGGGCCATTCAAGCCAATGCACAAACAACGGGAGGAAGAGATGGGTGGGGGCTGGAGGCAACCCTGATTGTAGAGTTTCCACCTGCAGGAACAAACCACTTACACATGTTAGACCTCCCCCAGCAGCGCTCCCTTATGTTTTGGTCCTGGCTAATTTACCCCTGCTAAGTTCGGGCCAAAGGGAATCTACGGACCAGCTAATGACCAAAGTTCTACACTGTTTCAACATCCACCTCAAAGGTCATGGCATGTGGGCTACCAGTTTGGATAAGCATATAATTATGGCCAGGAGGGTTGGATGGGTGGGCCCTTCCGCCAAAGACACTAACGGTGACTGCGTCGTCATTAATTTTAATAATCAGTATGTTGTAAGAAGCCTGTTGAGAGCCTTTACAAATGTTCCTTTAAGCTCTACACAGATTTCTGCATTTCCTCTAGCGAAATTTTACAGACCCATACCATGCCCACCCCCTCATAGCTGCAGACCTCAAATTAATCCTTCATGCCCCCCCTTGCTGTCATCATGGGATCCTCCCAGCCCCTATAGATTGAGCAAGAGAATTGAGTTAACTAATCAATTCGCCCCCCTGTTTGATCTCAAGGCCTGCGACTTACTACCTGATGGGGGCACAAAAGATATTTTAACCGCCACCAGTGAGCCCTCATACATTTCAGCCTCACAGGTGCCCGGGGACCGGACCAAACCATCAAGGGGAGCACCAGCTGACAACTTACCTAGTAGTAAGGCCCTAAAAAGCAACTTAGGTGCGCTGTCCCCAGTAAATCAGTTGGGCCAAAAAAAGAGGGGAGTATGTCTAGCCAAGTGGAATGTGGCAGGTCTTGCAACAAAGATGGCTAATGTAGAGTGGTTAGCACTATGGCAGGATAGAGATATTATATGTCTTCAGGAGGCATGGGCCTTGAACCCAATATTCATAAACTGCTACCGCACTTACCAAACTTATGCAGTCCCTTCCCTGGCAGGAAGAGCTAAAGGGGGCTTGTAACCTTAATCTCGAATACCCTAGCTATTAAGGTTGTTAAATTTGAAAACTCCTCTCCGTACTTCCATCTCTTAGCCTTCGAAGGAGGACAACACCAGTGCTGAATACTAATAAATTACTATAACAACAATTTTGGTGGCAGTATGGCGGCGATCACAGATACTCTGGATGGAAGAAGCACTGGAAAATTTCACAAGGTCTTTGTTGTGCAAAGATCTTGACATTATATGGCTAGGTGATTTTAACTCCCAACCATGTCCCAACTCATTGGGAACGGTTTGTGGCATGGTTGACATGGAGAGAGACCCATTAGTCCACTTCACACATCATGATTATGGGTACGCCCTAAATAGGCTCCTAGCATCTAAGAGCTTTGTGGTGTACAATAAAGTAATCTCAGACACGGGAGGATTGGGAAAAAACATTTTTCGGGGCAATTCCAATTCTACCTTAGACTTTATAGTCGCACCCACTAATTGTCGGTGATACATTTTTCATACGGATGCTACATTTTCAAATTTTAGTGACCACGCAGCATTATTTCTTGAGCTTCTTGGAGTCGGAATCATCTCCCGCCAAACGGAGAAAGTTCCAACACTAATCCTAGACAGGCTAAATGGATATCAGCTTAAATGGGACAACATTGATAACAATACAATTATTCTGCAAGTTGTAACCAACAAGCTGAATTTGGTCATAAACTGCCTAGATCCAGATACCGCACCAGATATTTTAATTCAAAGTTTTACAGAAATACTTCAGGGGATCAAATTGGCCCTGACTTGGACCAAAAGTAACAGGGAGAGACCCGAAACACTATGGTTCGATGAGACTTGCACCCGGGCACTAAAGGAAGGACCTTCATGGGGCCCTGAAAGCATCCCCTAGAAACCAATCTCATATCAAGGATCTCCGACTGGTGTATAAGAAAGCCCGAAAAAATAGGGAAGTGGAGTTAAAAGAAGAGGTGTGGGAAAACCTAGCTAAGGCCCCATCCCTAAACAGTAATAAGGATTTCTGGAGGATAGTAAATGCTCCTTTCTTTAAGAAGGAGCAAGAAAATTATTAGACAAACACGTGGGCGAAGATACATGGGTGGCGCATTTTGAAACTATTTTTGGTACTGAGACTCTACCAGGGGCTGAACGGCCCAACCACTCTAAGACCTCACTCAAGCCGATGACCTAATCTGGAGGAAATAAGCTTGGCCCTGGCCACATGTAGTCGTTCCAAAGTGCCAGGACCGGATGGAGCCCCTATTGATTTCTTTTTAGAATACAAAGATCTATGGGCCCCTCTGCTAACCAATGTATTCAATGAAATCTCCAAGAGAGGCCCACCCCCATCACGGAGAACAAGTATCATAGTCCCAATTTATAAAAAAGGGGATAAATTCAGTCCTCAGAACTATCGGCCTATTCCCTTCTGGACTCCACTGCCAACCTTCTGGGGCGGGTTCTACTGAACAGGTTAGAAGACTGGGCAAGGGAAAATAACATCTTGATGCCATCCCAATATGGATTCCAGAAGGGCAAAGGTACAATTGACCAATGTCTAAACCTAAGCCTGATTATCTCTAAATACACCAGACCAAAGAGAGGTAATATATACATGGCCTTTATGGACCTCTTGGTGGCTTTTGACTGCGTAACCCACCCAAAACTGTGGGCAACCATGGCTGAGATGGGCAAAGATCCCAGGCTGATTACCCTTATACTCCAAATGTACTCACAGGCGACGGCATCTGTACGCTACGGAAGGGATGGGGAATGCACCAGACCTTTTAAGATCATGAGAGGAGTCAGGCAAGGCTGTGTTCTCGCCCCATTCTTATTTTCACTCTATACAAATGGGGTGGAAGCAGCCTTGAAAAGGTGTACGCCTGATGTTCCATCTTGTCTCTCAGGTGCATTACCAATCCTGGCCTATGCGGATGACACTGCCCTGATAGCAAGGACAGGCGTAGCACTTCAACTCCTAATTGACACCTATGTGAGTTTCATGTCATCTATGGATCTTAAAGTAAACAAGTCAAAAACCTTTATCTTAGTTTCAGGACTACCTCCCCCTGAAGATATTCCATTGTTCCATATAGGGACTCGCAAGCTAGCCGTTGTGGAGACCTTTTCATACCTAGGAGTTGTTTTTGATACTAAACAAACCTGGTCACACATGGTGGGTAGTAGGGCACAAACAATGGAGCGCACTTTGGCGGCAGTCTCCAGTTTTACTAAGAAACTGGGCTCAAAGCTCCTAGCAATAATAAAAAAGATTTACATTTCCAAAACGATCTCGGCAACGACATATGGGGAAGGGGTCTGGGGCATAGTACCAGCCGACTCCCTACAGAAGATAGAGAATGGGTTCTTTAAGAGGATCGCCCCGCTTCCTCCCTCATTCTCAAACTATGTCACTCATTTAGAGCTGGATTTGCCCTATGTGTCGGACATAGCGAGAGTAGCCCGATCATGCTCTGGCACTCAATATGGAGCAGGGATACAGTGGACCTTAATCAGACTATCATACAAAACTGTCTTTTATTGGACAAGGCACATAAAAGTCCCTGGCTAGAGTACGTTAAACTGACCCTGAGCTCGCTAGCAGTCCCAGAATTGTATGTAAATCCCAGCTCATGCTCGAGGTTCCCAAAAAAGAGGCTAAAGACATTATTCTTAGCGAAGCTAGCCTATGAAAGGAAGGAATACCAGAAGGTAAAACAACTGTAAAACTTTACTACTTGATTCCACCTTTAACAGAGAGTAAATACTCATATTAAGATGCAGTAAGGAACCTGCACCATAGGTTCATCCTTTTATGGTTCTGCCTAAACCGAATTCCTCTGATGTTGGGCTTCCCTCTGAAAAAGTATGATCCTAGTGACCTGACTACTTGCCCATGCGATAATCTATCTGCCCAGTCTGACCTTCACCTCATATTCTTTTGTCGTTTTTATAAGGAGCAGAGAGCCAAATATATTATACCTCTTTTAAGGCGGTATAATTTCAAGCAATGTCATGTCGCCCTATTCTTTATGAAAAAGCTCCATGACCCTTTTGTATGTTTCTGCGTATCTTCATTCCTTTCGGCCTGTAAGCGAAGGAGACATTCATTAGAGTTCGAAAGTCTTGCTAACCTTTAGCTTCATATTCATCTAATCTTCAGGAAGCATTATGAAAACTACCCGAATCAGGCCGGAGGCGACACAGTACTTGTATAATACATTTAATATTTTTAAAAAGATTTTATAATTCCCAAAGGGTGTCTTTTTAATTTAAATTAACTGTTTTAATTATTTATTTATGAACTAATCTGGTAACTGGGAATATGCAGCACTTTATTCGATCCCTTACTGCGTTCATTGCAAAATATTATAGACATTGAACTGCGCATTTTTGCACAATCTAACCCTATATCCCCCATTGTCCAGAGGGTTGTGACTCAAATCTTGCTATTTTAATTGATAATTCTTACTAACTTTTACTGTATTAAGAAGAATGATATTATATTATTTTAATATGTATACTTTGATGATCTATGCTCTCCAAACTAGATCGAATAAAGTTTATTATTGAATTGAATTGAGCGTAACAAACAGGGCACATATAAATGGTGATAACAGATTTTAGTCACAATATAAATCACTTGTTGGTAGTATTATGCTTATTTTATAAATTCTAGTGAGTGCTCAAGCAATTTTAATCTGTGAAAAATGCTGAACCCTATGCTGTGATTTGATGTAGAAAAGAAAATTATTTTCTTCCATGATCCTCTCAAGGAGGTTCTGGAAGGTACTCCAGAAGTCAAAACAAGAGCACATTTTCTATAAATTCACACTATCTGCTACACCCATGTTGGAATAACATCCGATAATCTAAGAAAAACTTGTACTTCCAACAGCAGCCTGTCAGTTGATTTCCAGTGTTCTACTGCAGTTTCATCACAGTGTTCTAATAAACAACTAGCACGCTAACATTCTGTATTTAGGACAAATGTGTGGCACACCTGAACCCAATCTTGATGAAATTAAAGCTGTAAAACTGAAAGGAATTTCATATAGAGGATACTGCAGTAAATTTACGAAACATGGGATTTCCTTTTTCTTGGAAATTATGGTTAGTGCTCTCGAAAGCTAAAATGAGGGCACATTATCTGTGAGTTTTCACATATCTTCCTCATCCATTTCAATAAATCATTCTGATGTGCAGAGTGAAATTTCCTTCTAACAGTATTTCAACAAAACATTGTATAAAAAATATTGTGGTTCACAAATATTGTGTAAAAATATTGAGATGTCAAAAATATCATGGGACAGAAGATATAAGGTAAGAATGTTATGCCTTTAGTTATTTAATATACTTTGAAAAAATATAGTTGTATATAATATTGTTTAATTTTATATAGTTTTATAAAATATGGTTTTAACTACTTTGATAAATATTAGTTTTTTTCATTATTATACGTTATTAGTATCACAATACCTGTGTGTAATGTGTTTAAATATATATTGGAAGTTTTTATATGATATGATTTTTTATATTTAATTATAAATTGATAATTTAGGAGCGAGTTGTTGGGTGTGTATGGAATTAGGGTGGTAAGTTTTTTAAATTGTGAATTATTGTTTTTAATTTCTAATTAGTTTATTAAGCAATTTAAATTTTTATTGGTAATTATGTATATTGGTTTTAGTAGGGTGTAATCGTGTAATTTACTGTAGCGTAATTGCGCGAAATTACACAAAGTTATGTGAGGAGCATAACCCAGCATTTAGCTCTATATATTTAGCACAAAATACACCCTCATCCAAAATGGACCAGAGGATTCATTTTGGTTTGACAAAATAGCGCTAAATGCAACAGAACATGACAGCAGCATCCAGCAGCCCCAAACGCTCTGTCCCTGTGCTTTCGCAGTAGGTATTTTTGTCCCAAATTACTCTGAATTTTGCAAGTGGGGATAATAATGTAATTTTCAGTAACTTTGCGTCACAAGAGTGATAAAAAAATTACCAAAAAGTACTCTGAACACTACAACTATGCTTTGTTTTCTATCACTCTTGAAGAGGCAATTGGGGTTTTCCCTGTAAAGGCACACAAGTGTTAATTTCATCTACAGTATTCAGTGATCTATGATTACTCTCACCTGTTTAAATTTCTAGCACAATGAATGAGTCCTATTCCCGCTGCAGTTACTCCAAAGAAACAAGAAGGGGTCGATTCCGATTCGGGCCGGAAAAGTACCGACCGACTCGGAGCCGGAATTCATTCCGACCGACACGTACCGGTGCAGCCCGACCCGCAAAGTACGATGAGAAGCGTGCAAAACCCGACCGACTCGAACGGAACACAAGCCGAATGACCGAGCCGCGCGGAAAACAGCAATCCGGCCGGAAAACCACGCGAATCGAACCGACCGACACGCACCCGGAACAATCCCGAACGAAACGTACCCGCGAACTCCTACCCGCCAAGTACGATGCAACGCGTGGAAAACATGACCGAGTCGCACGGAGGACAAGCCGTACGACCGACACGCATACAAAACTGCGCGCCGAAGCAACCCAAAACACCGCGACCGACGCGTACGCAGCATAGAAAACAGCACAATCACAGCATGAATGACTCGGAGAAGCTCGTACGAGACAACTGCAGGGTCCGACTCGGTCACAAGGACGTCTCCTACATGCACAAAAAGTACAAAGGGAAAATACACAAAAAAAGGCCAAACAAGCAATTACAAAGCCAATAAATACTGGGGGGGGCAGGGAACAAAGACACACCCACAACTCCACCCATATAAAGGACACAAATCCCTACCATGATCCTTTGCAAATTCAAATTACCTGCCAGCACTCAACAGACAGCAACCACACACCCACAGCTCATCCATCACACAAGCCACACACCATCAGCACCTCAACAAATAGCACCCTCACATACACCCAGCAAAACACACACTCACACACCCTCACCTGCACACCAACACACACATCACTCACCATCACCACCCATCACCATGCCCCCAAAGAAGAATCATAAGTTCCTAGATAGTGAATTGGAAGTCCTGGTAGATGAGATCCTCAGGGTAGAGCCACAGCTGTTTGGTACACTGGTCCAACAGACACCCATGTCGCAGAAAACCAAGATGTGGGAGAGGATCGTCGACAGGGTGAACGCACAATCACCATGTTTGCGCACAAAGGTAGACATCCAGAACAGGTGGTATGACGTGCGCAGGAGGGTCAGGGAGCTGTTGAAGAAGGACTACCTCTTGAGCCAACACACCGGCAGTGGCCCTCCTGCCAAACCAGTATACCTCAGGCCCTGGGAGGAGAAGGTGCGGGCCATCCTACCACCAGTGAGCGTATATGGACTAGAAAACATCCCAGAGCCTGGTGAGTACACAACAAATGTACACAATATTGTGCGACAATACACACACATCACTGTCAAGGGGAGAGTCAAACCATGCACCCTTAGCAAATACACAGCAACCAGAACAGAATCATCCCAAAATGTGTATGTCAGTCAGATAAACACAACACATGCCATCTCATAGTGATATGTAACTGTGTCATCACATGTACAAACACAACTGCAACTACAGCTAGGCAGTGGCACAAATATAACTAACAAACACATCCAGACATGTAGCCACCACTACAACACCACCTCACAGTGAAGCCCACTGAAAGGAAGGAATTCTGTGTATGCTGGGCAAGTCAGTGTAGCCAATAGCATCATGGGAGTCGTAGTCACAGATATTGCCCACCCTCACAATGCGCACATCAACACCACCATGAACCATGCTCACATCACAGGGAGTGGAAAACAACTGACAAGATGGCTGACACTGGCTACTGCTGTGGGGAGCACAAGGTCCTGCTGGCAACTGTGCACCAACCAACAGCAGGACACCACTGACTGACATCCTGAAAGACAACTTGCACTCCCTGCAACGGAAGCACGTTCCATGGTGGAAAATCTGGCTGGGTGGGAAGGAGGACTGACAGCACTGACCATAGTTACCAGCAGCTCCACTCACACACACCCCTAACACAAACTCCACACAACTCACCTGGGAGAATGCATTGCCTCACACTCCAATCAAATATCCCACAAAGAACCACAACCCTGGGTCATGCTGAGTGAAGCACAGGGACACACATGGGACTTGGAGCAAAACTAACCCCAGGATAACACTGTCAGCCATCTTGTCAGCACAGGCACACAACCCCACAGGGAAGCAGAGTCAAAAGGAAGGAAGCATGGGCATGCTGGGAAGGGGGGTGGAGGCAATAGCATGATGGGAGTGGTAGTCACAGCTCAACATCCCCCACCCACATGGCCCAGCAAGCTCACACTCAAGCATGCACACCTCACAGAGAGTGGAAAGCCCCATCAAAGATGTCTGACACTGGTGCTCTGTTGTGGGGAGCACAAGGCCATGCTGGGAACTGGCCACCAACCAACAGCAGGACACCACTGTCAGCCATCTTGCCATTGCTCTCACACTCACACACAGTGAAGTCCACCCAAAAGCAAGTAAGTATGGGCATGCTGGGAAGTGGGGTGGAGGCAATAGCATGATGGGAGTGGTAGTCACAGATATTGGTCACCCCCACAACTGTCCCATCAACACCACCCTGAACCATGCGCACATCACAGGGAGTGGAGAACAACTGACAAGATGGCTGACACTGGGTACTGCTGTGGGGAGCACAAGGCCCTGCTGGCAACTGTGCACCAACCAACAGCAGGACACCACTGACTGACATCCTGAAAGACAACTTGCACTCCCTGCAATGGAAGCACGTTCCATGGTGGGATATCTGGCTGGGTGGGAAGGAGGACTGACAGCCCTGACCATAGTTACCAGCAGCGTTTCTCACACACACCCCTAACACAAACTCCACATAACTCACCTGGGATAATGCATTGCCTCACACTCCAATCAAATATCCCACAAAGAACCACAACCCTGGGTCATGCTGAGTGAAGCACAGGGACACACATGGGACTTGTAGCAAAACTAACCCCAGGATAACACTGTCAGCCATCTTGTCAGCACAGGCACACAACCCCACAGGGAAGCAGAGTCAAAGGAAGGAAGCATGGGCATGCTGGGAAGGGGGTGGAGGCAATAGCATGATGGGAGTGGTAGTCACAGCTCAACATCCCCCACCCACATGGCCCAGCAAGCTCACACTCAAGCATGCACACCTCACAGTTAGTGAAAAGCCACTGCAAAGATGGCTGACACTGGTGCTCAGTTGTGGGGAGCACAAGGCCCTGCTGGGAACTGGGCACCAACAAACAACAGGACACCACTGTCAGCCATCTTGCCATTGCTGTCACACTCACACACAGTGAAGTCCACTCAAAAGGAAGGAAGTATGGGCATGCTGGGAAGTGGGGTGGAGGCAATAGCATGATGGGAGTGGTAGTCACAGATATTGGTCACCCCCACAACTGTCCCATCAACACCACCCTGAACCATGCGCACATCACAGGGAGTGGAAAAGAACTCACAAGATGGCTGACACTGGGTACTGCTGTGGGGAGCACAAGGCCCTGCTGGCAACTGTGCACCAACCAACAGCAGGACACCACTGACTGACATCCTGAAAGACAACTTGCACTCCCTGCAATGGAAGCACGTTCCATGGTGGAATATCTGGCTGGGTGGGAAGGAGGGCCGGATGTCAACCAAATACAACCAATGCAGACCATGTACACACCCCAACATTCACATAGAAATGCCCAAATAATGCAGGACAATGTGCTACACCAATATCAACCTCTGACTGTGACAACTTAGGACAATGCAATGTACAGGCCCGCATCCAGAGGCACAGTCACAACTGTCAGGTGTGTCAACCATTGATGCCTGCAGAAACATAACATACATTGTGTGTGTCTCCCAAAAACAGGTGATGATGGGGACACAGCAGCAGATGCTGAGGAGTCCCCGTCCCAGGCTCAAGAGGATACGGAGCTCACTGGTGTGGAACAGCCTCTGCCCTCCTCGGATGAAGAAGACCTACCTGGCACCTCCGGAGCAAGTCATCATGCAGCACCAGCAGGACCACCAGCTGCACCCCCTGCACCCACCCCTCCAACGACTGTCAACACACATACCACCCCTGCCGACATGGACAGACCAAGGAGCACCACCACCACCAGCACAGGGACCCTGGACCAACGTGGGGCCATGGACACCAACACCACCAACAACCCCCAAGGGGGCCCAGGGTCACCTGTGCGTGCCACCACAGGTACTGCACGTGTCGCCAGGGGTGGTGGGAGGGGTGGGAGACATAGGTCGCTGATCGCAGAGGGGTCTGGACTGCATGATGACCCACAACTGGTACGCATAGCCGATGCGTACCAGTCCAGCACCGGAGAGCTCAGCCAGGTAGTGGGGCTCCTCAGGGACATTAAACAGCAGCAGGCTGCCCATCATGCCCGCTTGGACTCACACATGTCCCGCGTGGAGTCCAAGTGGGACACACTGCAAGAGATGACGGCGGTGCATAGGGACATATTACAATGCCTCCGCCAGATGAGCAGCAACCAGTCAACACCTCCCTGTGTGCCCACAACATCTGGTGCTGAAACAACTGCAACTGCCACAGGGAGGGAGGATGACTCTGGCGGAGAGTCCCCTGCACCGCAGCAGCCTGCACTTGAGGGTCCCCCCCAAAGAAGAGGGGTCGTCCGAGGAGGGGCAACTGAGAGGCCGATGGCCATGTGCAACCCCCAGGAAGCCAAAACCTGTTCTGGATAATCACCTTTGTGCGCAAACTGTTCACCCTGTTGACTGCAACACAACTCCCCCACATGACATGGGGAGTACAAGTTGGACCAATGTCTCAGATGACTGTGGACTTTATACAGGACATTTCTGCTACCAGGACTTCCAATTCATCTAGGAACTTTGGATTGCAATCAAAATGTACAGCACTCACCATCCTGTGCACTATTCACACACATGTATGACAATAAACACACTAATACACCATACCTGCCTCTGTCGTGATTCCAACGTGGTTTCTGTCATGGAGATGATGACCAGCGAAATTACACTGTGCATGCTAACTGCTACAGCAAGTACAACACAGGCATGTGAGTCATGGCAACGTGACACATATGAGGGAGACACACCACCAGGGCTACACAACAAATACACACGTAGGCCATCTGACTCATCGCCTACACTGATGTTGCCAGGAAATACGGTGCAATGCACAGACACAACACCTATCCACAGTCTTTGTCAACTAGCCCACTGGTGCAGTAAGCAAATGTCAGTCAAATGTGTGACCACAGACAACGCACATCACAAAGTGAAGCACAGGTTTATTACACATTTGCAACATGTTGTAACCACTACAGATGCAAGGTAATCCCACCTGGCAGCGGGCACACAGTCAACAAGTGTAGAAGGAAGGAAGTCCATGGGTGTGGCGCACATCACCTGTAGGGACACGACAGCTACCACCCTGGAAGTCGAATCACGGTGTCGGGGATCACAGTTGACCAAACGACTCTGAAAGTACCCTGTGAAGGACAGAAATGACACACAGTCAAAAGCACTGAAGAACAGGACAGAACTGCAATACTCATGCCCAATACATGTCACAAGATACCCACCCAGAACCAAGTTAGCATGTCAACACTGTTGGGGAGTACAGACTACCTGTAAGGACACATCGCTACACGCATACAGTCATGTAGCCCATGGACACACTCAAACAGCACCAGAGCACCACCAACACATATCATGCAAACTCACATCATTGACATGACATCTCTGGATACTCACATTCAGCTGAAGAAGTTGGTGATGAGCTGTGTGCGGACATCACCATCACCATCATCATCATCATCACTGGCATCGTGGTCCAGGCCAGGATCCTCCACAGGTGGCGGATGTTGGTCATCGTCATCCAGGATGAGAGGCAACTCCTTCCGCACTGCCAGGTTGTGTAGCATGCAGCAGACGATGACAATCTTGCACACCTTTGCTGGGGCATATGGGAGGGCCCCTCCTGTCTTGTCCAGGCAGCGGAAGAGGCTCTTTAGGAGACCAATTGTCCGCTCAATCACTCTCCTTGTCCGACCATGTGCCTCATTGTAGCGCATCTGGGCTGGTGTCACAGGGATCCTGAGGGGCGTCAGCAACCACAGCATGTTGGGGTATCCGGAGTCACCTACATACAGACAATTGCACATTAGCTGAGTTGGAAAAGAGGGTGGAACACTACATTGCAGAACACACACAATGGTACAAAGTCAGTACACACCAACAAGCCAGGCACGCTGGTTCCGCATCTGTGACATCATCCTCGGGATGCGACTACTCCTCATCACGTAGGCATCGTGTGCAGAACCGGGGAAACGGGCACACACGTGTGAGATGCTCATATCTGCAAGACAGACCACCAGTGCATTGACCGAGTGGTAGTGTTTGCGGTTCCTGTATGCCTGCTCTTGGGCCTGTGGTGGTACCAAAGCCACATGTGTCCCATCAATGGAGCCAATGACATGCGGCATCCTCCCCAGGGCATAGAAGTCACTCTTCACGTCAGTGAGTTGTTGGAGTCTAGGGAATAGATGTACTGGTTCAGGTATATCAACATAGCCTCCAAAACATCGCGGAGCACACGGCTGAACATGGTCTGTGACATCCCACCAGCAGTCGCCACAGTGTGTTGAAAGGTACCGGTGGCAAAGAAGTGTAGGGCTGCCGTCACCTTCACCTTGGGGGTCAGCGCTGTAGGGTATGTCCGGCCAGCTTGCAAATGTGGGGCCAACCGCACCATCAGTACCTCAATCAGCGGCCTGGTGAAGCGGTACCGTCGGATGCAGTCCCGTTCCACCATGGTTGCAAGGTCAGGGAATGGTCTATGGACAGCTGGTGCCCTGCATTGCATAGGTGAAGAAAGAAAGATTGTCAGTCACCCCACATATGTGGCATTGAACACACTCAATATCACATGATGATGATGTGTGCAGTTCCATAAGGACATGTATGGCACATACATGGCCAACATCTAACATCACAGTTCAACAAGTGGCATCAATAAGTCCCAGCTTGTGCCATGGGATATCATGAGGCCGTGTCACAGTTCCCATCTCCTGCTGCCACGTTCCAAACACACCCCACAGTGACATGTGAGGACAGATGTGCCCCAGGCATCACAGCTCAACGACAGGTAGATTCCCAGGGACCCTGTATTGCCACATGGACACTGGCATGACATGGTGTATCATGAATACACCACAGCAAAACAACCATGACCCCCACAGGTAGTGGTCGCTGTTGCCTCGGCAGGACAGACATGGACGTCTGTGACACACACACGCACAACATCAAAGTCCATGCACAAACAACGTGGATGTGGAGACTGTCTCCCATTGTGCACATGAAATCAGAGACATTGTAAACACAACATGCACACAGACTGTGGAGGACCATCACTATTGTGCCAATGGGTCACCCTGGGATAAACATACCGTCCCACATGGGACTCAGGGGGTATGTGACATGACATACACATACACCACCGTGAAATGTGACCATGCCACATGCTCAGATATGAACAGTTGCACATCACAGTGGTCATGTACACGAAACACCAAGGATTCTGTCCCCATGAACACGTGCACAGCCTGGGAGTGGCTGCCCCCAAGTGACACCCACAGAACAACATGTTCACCCCCATACACGGAATAGGTAATGCAGCCTTACATGCCTTAGGATACAGTTTGGACAGGCTGTGGTGTTGTAGGTGTGCCCCTCACTCCCTGGGAAGTATATGTGGCTGGCATATGTTCACCTGTGACAGGCATGGTGACATATGCCAGTGACTTGTACAGGGACGCGTTGGACAGCAATGGACCGATCGGTGCGCACACATTGGCCATTGCATTCAATGTGTGCGGGTACGCGTTGTATCCTGGGTATGCGTTGGACAGCAATGGACCGATCGGTGTGCACACATTGGCCATTGCATTCAATGTGTGCTGGTACGCGTTGTATTCGCAATACGCGTTGGACAGCAATGGACCGATCGGTGCGCACACATTGGCCATTGCATTCAATGTGTGCTGGTACGCGTTGTATTCGCAATACGCATTGGATAGCAATGGACCGATCGGTGCGCACACATTGGCCATTGCATTCAATGTGTGCTGGTACGCGTTGTATCCCGGGTACGCGTTGAACAGCAATGGACCGATCGGTGTGCCCGGCCGGCCCATTGCATTCAATGTGTGCGGGTACGCGTTGTATCCTGGGTACGCGTTGAACAGCAATGGACCGATCGGTGTGCCCGGCCGGCCCATTGCATTCAATGTGTGCGGGTACGCGTTGTATCCTGGGTACGCGTTGAACAGCAATGGACCGATCGGTGTGCCCGGCCGGCCCATTGCATTCAATGTGTGCGGGTACGCGTTGTATCCTGGGTACGCGTTGAACAGCAATGGACCGATCGGTGTGACCGGCCGGCCCATTGCATTCAATGTGTGCGGGTACGCATTGTATCCCTGGTACGCGTTGAACAGCAATGGACCGATTGGTGTGCCCGGCCGGCCCATTGCATTCAATGTGTGCGGGTCCGCGTTGTATCCTGGGTACGCGTTGAACAGCAATGGACCGATCGGTGTGCCCGGCCGGCCCATTGCATTCAATGTGTGCGGTGCACGCGTTGTATCCTGGGTACGCGTTGAACAGCAATGGACCGATCGGTGCGCACCCATTGGCTATGGCCTGGCCTGGCAACGGACGCGTTTTCAAATTTTGAACGAGTCTGATGCCGTAAATTCAGTTGGTCACCCACAACAATGTTGCAAATTCATGGGTGTCATGAAGTTGAACTTTTGAAGGATGCTGTGGGCGTGTGTAAGTGGTGCAATTCCATGGATTGGCCAGATTCAGAAGATGCAAACGACTTGGACCTATCACTTTGGACACATGGGACAGTATCTGCCTCTGCAGCACACATATAATGCTGGCTGCTCCCCTGAGAGCTCACTTGCCTGCACTACATGCTCCAGGACGACATCTGCCACCACCACTGCTGCTGTATCTGCACCCTCTGGACCCTGCAATGGCACGTACTGTGGAGAGAGCCCCAGCCTTCAGCACTGAGGAGAACCAGGCCCTGCTGGACAGCCTCCTTCCACAGTACAGCAAGCTGTATGGGAAAGCAGGGGAGCAGGTGAGTGTTCTGTCCACTGCCTTTCTAAATGTGCATGTTGTCTGACTAGCAAGGCTAACAGTCTGCACGCCACTGGCTAGCAGGCTCACTGAGTAGTTGTCACCCCCCATAGTGTGTAGTTACATGCACTGGACAGGTATAGTGCAGTGACAGTGCATTTAAACAAGGTTTTACTTCCCAGGCAATGATACCATGTAGTAACTGCTAGCATACTGTCCATGGCCATCGTTGCACTGCCTGTGTACATCATGTGCCCCTGTGATTGAGACATGTATATCCAACTGTGTAATGCACGGATATGTTGCATGTGTAGTAATGGCATTCTCACTTTGTCATCCTCACAGGTTGATGCCCACCAGAAGCAGCAGATATGGCTGACCATCGTCCGGGCAGTGAGATCCGTGGGGGTCTACAAGCGCCGGATCCGCAACTGCCAGAAGAGGTGGTAGGACCTTCGGGGCTGGACCCGGAGGATCGCACGGGTCCAGCTGAAGCTGTCGCCTCCTGGCAGGAGGGGCGGATACCGGACCCTGACCCCCCACATGCTCAGGATCCTGGCAGTGGTCTTCCCTGATCTGGATGGGCAGCTGAAGGCCAGAGAGCAGCAAGGAGGGGGTGAGTCCATGACTACATTGTGAACTTTGTCTGCCATGCTATGTGCCCTCCTCTGGCCTGGTTAAACTTCCACAGTACATCAGTCATGTGGTCCAGGACCCATGTCCCTCTATTGTGCACTGCCCACTCCTCATCTGATACCCAGGCGTGGCCCTTACAGTCAGGGAATTGTGTCACTTGGGTACTGTGTCCTTGCAGTTTGCTTGACTCAAGGTGGGGGACAGCATCTGTTTCCCTAACTCTGTGGTGGGCATCATGGGTGGGTCCATTGCTTACACAATGCCTGTGTTCTGACATGTAATCTGCGTGTTACTTTGATATGTGGTCCAATTGCTGAGCTGATCCACCGCATGTGCCTGGGGTATCTGGCACACACCCATGCTGCGGGTGGGAACAATGTTTGGACCCCAGGAGTGTGTATATTACGTGTGTCACACATACTTAGCCAGCTGCCTACTGTCCAGGGCTCATCCCTCATTCATGTGGGGCAGGACAGTCATGCCTACTCCAGGCCATACAATACACTCTGTACTCCCACTCCAGTGTATCAGCTGACACGTTGGGCTCAGTGATATGTCCCCTCAGGTGTCTGCCTCTGTGTCAGTGTGCTGTGGCTTCGTTGTCAGAACTGCTGGGGTGTTTCTCGGTTGGGACTCAGCATGCTACCGGAGATGTGACCATAGGAGACGATACTTGTGTGACACATAGGTGTTTGATCACCTGACCGTGCAGACTGGGGTATGCGAATGTGAAGTTCAGGCAGCTGTTTCCCATTCACAGCAGATTGTGAGGTGCTCAGGTTCAGAGGGTTGTGTTACAGGTCTCCCATATGTCCAATCGGTATGACCTGGACAGATAAGGGTTCAGATGATGTGGTGTGTGGGGGATGTACATGTGCACTTGTTCAGCTCCAGGACTTGCATTCCCTGTGACCTACTATTGTGACACAGTGCAGAGTGTTGTTGTCTGGCTGCCCTGCCCATGTGACTGGAGACAGTGATGTATGACTTAGCAGGCATGCCTGTGCCATGGCATGTGACTTCCTATGAGTGATCCTGCAGGGGAGTGACATGTGCTACATGCACACCAATGTGGCAATGGCTATCAGGACATGGGTGCATCATGGTGTCTGTCGCTGGTATGCATCACATGCATTTCCTATTTGACTCTGGGCATCCCTTTCATCCGGACACCTGTACTGACTCAGTGGCAAGAGTTGTGATGTGTGCATGTTCACATGCTTCACTGTGTTCTCTGCACTGTCCAACTACTGTGTAGGTGGTGCATGTGTCCACACTGGGGTATTGCCATCCAACAGACACCAGACAGATGGGTGCAAGGCCAGGTGGGATGTGAGTGCCATGGTTGACCATCAGACTGACAATTGGCTTCTCCTGTTCTGTTTGGGCACTTTTAGCAATGTTCAACTTAGGATGCCAGGGCTTGCTCTGTAA
The DNA here is from genome assembly GCA_963921515.1 of Calotriton arnoldi. Classification (NCBI taxonomy): domain Eukaryota; kingdom Metazoa; phylum Chordata; class Amphibia; order Caudata; family Salamandridae; genus Calotriton; species Calotriton arnoldi. Next base: position 126,419 of record CAWUFW010017205.1, read on the forward strand.
TGTGCTGTACTTACTGTGGTGTGTGCGTTCGGTGCAGGTGACTGATGTCTGTCTGTTTCCCTATTGATTGCAGATACATCCACGGCCACAGGAGGGGACAGCTCCACGGACCAGGAGGAGCCGCAGAGCCAGACTGGGTCAGCAGCCGAGGAGTGGTCGGAGGGACCCAGTGGCACGGAGGGCGAGGGGAGCCACACCGAGGAGTCCTCAGCACCATCCACCTCAGCTGAGGACCACAGCAGCTCGGAGGATGACTCCCTTATGGAGGTGGGTGTCAGCAGCCACCACACCCCAGCTAGTGTTGCTGTCCCCGCCACCACCACCGCCCTCCCATCGGCTCCCATTCCCGAGGTCCGTGGAGGCTCCCATGTTCGGGAGCGTGTCTCCTTCGGGCCAGGCACCGCACCCCCTGCCCCTGTGTCCCCTGCTGCCCTGAGTGAGGAGTCTGTGTACCTCCTTCACCAGCTCCATGTAGGGCAGACAGCGATGCTGAGTGTCCTCCATGCACACACCACTCTGTTGACTCAGCTGGTGTCGTTCATGGAGGGCATCTCATCGGGCATGTCTGCCCTACAGAGGGGCAATAGGTCCATGGACTCCTCCCTGACGGCAGCAGTGTCCCTCCTCCGACAGTCCCTCACCCCTCCTGCCTCTGCCCCATCCACACTCCCCAGCACCTTACCTGTCCCAAGCACACACACACCGGCACAGTCACACACCAGCACAGACACGAGCAGCACACAGACACACACGCCACAAACAAGACGCACACGCACGCACAGTCAGGGGACTGAAACCACACTCACAGGGGATGGGGCCCAGGCACACACACACGCCTCCACGAGCACTGCGCAGTCCTCAGTTGCCTCTCCCTCCAAAGCCCCCTCCCTTGCCTCACCTGCAACCCCAAAGACACAGCGGCTCTTCCTCAGTGACCTTGGCCTCTTCCCCTCCGATCCAGCTGATACAGCATTCAGGAGGAAGAGGAAGCCCACCCACACGGAGCGGAGTGCCCCTCACCCCCGGACACCCTCCCCCAGGCGCAGACCGACTGACGCCCCCACCCGCAAGTCCCCCCGGACCCGGAAGAGCAAGACCCCGCCGCCGCCCTGCAGCTCAGGCACCAAGTCTCCTTCCTCCATCCCTCAGGCCCCCACTCCACAGGTGCCCCCACCACACCCTGCCCCAGATTCCCCCACCCACAGATACACCATCCCCAAAAGGATCAGGCCTTCTCCCCCTGCCACTTGCTCTTCCGGCCTCACACCCCCGTTGCACTTGTCTGTGCCACTGGTGTGGTGACGTTGTCCTCCCCCTCTGTCCTGCCCACCTTACCTGATCCCCATTCTCCTCCCCTGGAGGTAGGCACTGCAGTGGAGTCCACTACCACCCTGTCTGACTTGGGCACTGCAGTGGGGAACCTGTCCACTCCATCTGCACGGTCCACTGCAGTCGTGCCGGCACCCACACCATCTGAGTCATGCCCCCCAGTTGTGCCGGCACACACCATGTCAGACACCTCCACTGCAGTTGTCAGTGGCTCTCCAGCACCCACCACCCCTTCCCTGCCTCCTTCTGGTGAGCCCTGATCCTGTCCCTGCAGTGCCTGGCCTGCCCCCCGTATGCCCCTCCGAGGGGATTGTCCCTGGTTTTTATCAGTGCAGGCATGCGTAGGGTGACATCTGCCACTGTCACCCTGTTTTGACTTTCATGATGGACTGGCCATTGGCTTTTGTTTATTTTTTACATGACTTCAACTTTTGAACCCACATATGCTGAATAAAGCAACTTTCTGTTCTCTAGTGCTTTTGCTTCTGATGTACATGATGTTGATGATGCTAACCATGCCCTTGCTGCAGTGATGGTGATATTTGGTCTCATGAAAATGAAGTGTTACTGTGCAGGAACCCATGTGGTCCAGGGGGACTGTGTACTATCCTGTGGTGTATCCATGTCATCCTTAGCCGCATCTGAGGGTGTCATGTTTTCAATATTTGGCAATGGGATTTCCTACTTACATTAGCAATGTCACATCTGTGGCTTCCACCCCTGCACATCTGTTGTGCTTGCCATTGTTCAATTAGTCTACTTCCCTGACCGTGTGGCCATCTCCACTGGACATGCAGGTTTGGGCATCAATGGGGAAGGACTCATCTGTGTTGTCAGTGCAACTTGCTATACATGTGTGTTGGATCTGTGCTGATGATTTCGTTGACACTCCCATGACCAGGCTGATGTGACGGGAGCCTTCATTTGGTGCTAATTGTTGACTGTGTGACCAAGTGTTCTGCTGACATGATGGAGCCCTACTGAGGCGACATATGGCACAGCTTTCCTCACACAGGAGTGGAGTCCCCTCATGGCAGTGTGTACTCCTGTGACATCGCCTGCGCCCAAGGTGTGTGTTGTATGAGCATGTCTGTGTGTTCACTTCCATTTTGCTGTGCATGCTGGGATCCCTAGTGATGTTCCTGTTTGTGATGCTTGCTGAGTTGACCTATGTTCCCCCAAAGTCTTCTCCCTGGGTTCTCTGTGATGTGGGTGCATGGCACATTACTGGTCATCAGGGTGTCACCCATAGGTGTGTTTGCTGTCAGGGCTGAGTTTGTGGGCAGACACAGATGGGTCACAGTCAGGATTCCCCTTGGCACTTGTTGTTTACACCTGTCATGTGATTTCCGGTTTGTGTTAGCTTTCATTGGTTGTGACACGTTGTGTGTGTGACTGCTGGCACTCCTCAGGGTCAGGGCTGCAATGTTGGTAGTTGTCTATGTGTGTTCTTTGTGGGTGACCTTGGCTTCTTCATTGGTGTGTGACTGTGGCTGGGATCCCATTGGTTGGTGTGGTATTGCCGTCATGTCCATGTACAGCGTAGTGTGCAGTGTGTCAGACATTCAGGAGTCTTGTTGAGTGGCCATGTGTGCTGTGTTTCTGCACCTTGGTTCCCACCACCCCCTGGGATTGTCATGGGTGCATGTGCAATGTCACCAGTGCATGTGAGCTTCACTGCTGCACATTGTTGGAGGTCGAGGTGTGTGCTGTTGAGTGTGTGCAGATGAGAGTTGTTGCCCGGCTAGACCCCTGCCTCCATGTTGGCCTTGGCTTACTGGCCGTGCTGATTGATTTGTGCTTGTGTAGGTGTGATGGTAGTTTGTTGCTCAGGACACATGACTGTGGTTCACAGTGTGAACGACATCTAGCTTTGTCATCACAGTGGGATTCTAATGCAGACCAGGATCACCACATTGTGGGGGCCCTGGGGGTAGTGCTGTGGTGTCTCTGTGTCTTGCTGTGTCAGTTGCTGTTCCTACATGCTTGTGTGACATGTGTGATTTGTGCTCCCTCTCATCTGACAATGCCTGATTGCCCACATAGGGGATTTGGATCCATGAGTTACCTTTGTGTGGCACTGTATGCACATCTGTGTAATTGGTATTCAGGCCTCCTCATGTGTTGTGTGGTTGCCTGGGGACACTGGCACCCCCCTCACCTGTTGTGTTTGATGTGCAGTGTGGGTCTGCCTGTTTGTGTTTGTGCATCTGCACCACTGCATTGGCATATCTTTAGTGTGCCATTGGCTGTATGTTGTTTGGTGGGTTTCCCCTGCTGTCCCTGGGACTCCTAGGTCATCAGTCAGCACAATGATCATTGTTTGTGTGTCCCATTGCTGCCATGGTATGGTATCTGTTCACCTCACATCTACAGTCTCCACAGGGTATCTGCATTTGTGTGCCCATTGGTGCAAATATGTGGGTCTGCATTCTGTTGGTCACTTCTGTCATTGTGTCATTGATGAATGTTGACAGTGTCAGCCCCCATGGCTGATGTTTGTCTGCACATGGCCAAAGGTATGTCTTATTTGCACTGCACTGTTTGCCTCCCCCAATCTATGTTGCTATGGGACACAAGCACTACTTTGCCACTGATGTGTTTGTTGTTCTGTGACCAGGAATCATCCATGCAGTTTGGCAGTTGCAGCTTTTTCTTTGTCAACACTTACATTTTGGTCACTGTGATGATGGGGGTTTGGACCCCATTGCCACAATGTTCAAAATGTGCTTCAGCTATGGACCCCACACTTACATTTTGGTCACTGTGATGATGGGGGTTTGGACCCCATTGCCACAATGTTCAAGATGTGCTTCAGCTATGGACCCCACACTTACAGTTTGGTCACTGGGATGATGGGGGTTTGGACCCCATTGCCACAATGTTCAAGATGTGCTTCAGCTATGGACCCCACACTTACATTTTGGTCACTGTGATGATGGGGGTTTGGACCCCATTGCCACAATGTTCAAGATGTGCTTCAGCTATGGACCCAACACTTACATTTTGGTCACTGTGATGATGGGGTTTTGGACCCCATTGCCACAATGGTCATGGCCTGCTTGCATTGTGGGGGCCACACCCATTTATGTGTGGCACATGTGATAGGAGGTCACATTGTATGTTCAAAGTCATGTTCAGTGTTGTAGGCATTTGACACAGTCTACACACGCTTCTCATGGTGTTGGGGGGGATGTCTTTATGTTGCAATCTTTATGTTGGTGTGTGCTTGTTGTGTCATGTATTAGCCATCCTGTGAGTGGGGGTGTTGTTGGTGGTAGGCATCCAGCCCCCCATGGGTAGAGGTGGTAGTAGTGACAGGCATCCAGCCCCCCATTGGGTGGAGGTGGTAGTAGTGGTAGGCATCTGGCACCCCCTGGGTAAGGGTGGTTGTAGTGGTAGGCATCTGGCACCCCCTGGGTAGGGGTGGTAGTAGTGACAGGCATCCAGCCCCCCATGGGTAGAGTTGGTAGTAGTGACAGGCATCCAGCCCCCATGGGTAGGGGTGGTAGTAGTGGTAGGCATCTGGCACCCCCTGGGTAGAGGTGGTAGTAGTGGTAGGCATCTGGCACCCCCTGGGTAGGGGTGGTAGTAGTGGTAGGCATCCTGCCCCCATGGGTAGAGGTGGTAGTAGTGACAGGCATCCAGCCCCCCATGGGTAGAGGTGGTAGTAGTGGTAGGCATCCAGCCCCCTGGGTAGGGGTGGTAGTAGTGGTAGGCATCTGGCACCCCCTGGGTAGAGGTGGTAGTAGTGGTAGGCATCTGGCACCCCCTGGGTAGGGGTGGTAGTAGTGGTAGGCATCCAGCCCCCCATGGGTAGAGGTGGTAGTAGTGACAGGCATCCAGCCCCCCATGGGTAGAGGTGGTAGTAGTGGTAGGCATCTGGTACCCCCTGGGTAGGGGTGGTAGTAGTGGTAGGCATCTGGCAGCCCCTGGGTAGAGGTGGTAGTAGTGGTAGGCATCTCGCACCCCGTGGGTAGGGGTGGTAGTAGTGGTAGGCATCCAGCCCCCCATGGGTAGAGGTGGTAGTAGTGGTAGGCATCTGGCACCCCCTGGGTAGGGGTGGTAGTAGTGGTAGGCATCTGGCACCCCCTGGGTAGAGGTGGTAGTAGTGGTAGGCATCCAGCCCCCTGGGTAGGGGTGGTAGTAGTGGTAGGCATCCAGCCCCCCATGGGTAGAGGTGGTAGTAGTGACAGGCATCCAGCCCCCCATGGGTAGAGGTGGTAGTAGTGGTAGGCATCTGGCACCCCCTGGGTAGGGGTGGTAGTAGTGGTAGGCATCTGGCACCCCCTGGGTAGAGGTGGTAGTAGTGGTAGGCATCCAGCCTCCCATGGGTAGAGGTGGTAGTAGTGACAGGCATCCAGCCCCACATGGGTAGAGGTGGTAGTAGTGACAGGCATCCAGCCCCCCATGGGTAGAGGTGGTAGTAGTGGTAGGCATCTGGCACCCCCTGGGTAGAGGTGGTAGTAGTGGTAGGCATCTGGCACCCCCTGGGTAGGGGTGGTAGTAGTGGTAGGCATTTGGCACCCCCTGGGTAGAGGTGGTAGTAGTGGTAGGCATCTGGCACCCCCTGGGTAAGGGTGGTAGTAGTGACAGGCATCCAGCCCCCCATGGGTAGAGGTGGTAGTAGTGACAGGCATCCAGCCACCCATGGGTAGTGGTGGTAGTAGTGGTAGGCATCTGGCACCCCCTGGGTAGAGGTGCTAGTAGTGGTAGGCATCTGGCACCCCCTGGGTAGGGGTGGTAGTAGAGGTAGGCATCTGGCACCCCTGGGTAGGGGTGGTAGTAGTGGTAGGCATCTGGCACCCTCTGGGTAAGGGTGGTAGTAGTGACAGGCATCCAGCCCCCCATGGGTAGAGGTGGTAGTAGTGACAGGCATCCAGCCCCCCATGGGTAGAGGTGGTAGTAGTGGTAGGCATCCAGCCCCCTGGGTAAGGGTGGTAGTAGAGGTAGGCATCTGGCACACCCTGGGTAGAGGTGGTAGTAATGGTAGGCATCTGGCACCCCCTGGGTAAGGGTGGTAGTAGTGGTAGGCATCTGGCACACCCTGGGTAGAGGTGGTAGTAGAGGTAGGCATCTGGCACCCCCTGGGTAGGGGTGGTAGTAGTGGTAGGCATCTGGCACCCCCTGGGTAGAGGTGGTAGTAGTGGTAGGCATCTGGCACCCCTGGGTAGGGGTGGTAGTAGTGGTAGGCATCTGGCACCCCCTGGGTAGAGGTGGTAGTAGTGGTAGGCATCTGGCACCCCTGGGTAGGGGTGGTAGTAGTGGTAGGCATCCAGCCCCCCATGGGTAGAGGTGGTAGGAGTGACAGGCATCCAGCCCCCCATGGGTAGAGGTGGTAGTAGTGGTAGGCATCTGGCACCCCCTGGGTAGGGGTGGTAGTAGTGGTAGGCATCCAGCCCCCCATGGGTAGAGGTGGTAGTAGTGACAGGCATCCAGCCCCCCATGGGTAGAGGTGGTAGTAGTGGTAGGCATCTGGCACCCCCTAGGTAGGGGTGGTAGTAGTGGTAGGCATCTGGCACCCCCTGGGTAGAGGTGGTAGTAGTGGTAGGCATCCAGCCCCCCATGGGTAGAGGTGGTAGTAGTGACAGGCATCCAGCCCCCATGGGTAGAGGTGGTAGTAGTGACAGGCATCCAGCCCCCCATGGGTAGAGGTGGTAGTAGTGGTAGGCATCTGGCACCCCTGGGTAGAGGTGGTAGTAGTGGTAGGCATCCAGCCCCCAAGGGTAGAGGTGGTAGTAGTGGTAGGCATCTGGCACCCCCTGGGTAGAGGTGGTAGTAGTGGTAGGCATCTGGCACCCCCTGGGTAATGGTGGTAGTAGTGGTAGGCATCCAGCCCCCCATGGGTAGAGGTGGTAGTAGTGACAGGCATCCAGCCCCCCATGGGTAGAGGTGGTAGTAGTGGTAGGCATCTGGCACCCCCTGGGTAGGGGTGGTAGTAGTGGTAGGCATCTGGCACCCCCTGGGTAGAGGTGGTAGTAGTGGTAGGCATCTGGCACCCCCTGGGTAGGGGTGGTAGTATTGGTAGGCATCCAGCCCCCCATGGGTAGAGGTGGTAGTAGTGACAGGCATCCAGCCCCCCATGGGTAGAGGTTGTAGTAGTGGTAGGCATTTGGTACCCCCTGGGTAGGGGTGGTAGTAGTGGTAGGCATCTGGCAGCCCCTGGGTAGAGGTGGTAGTAGTGGTAGGCATCTGGCACCCCTGGGTAGGGGTGGTAGTAGTGGTAGGCATCCAGCCCCCATGGGTAGAGGTGGTAGTAGTGGTAGGCATCTGGCACCCCTGGGTAGGGGTGGTAGTAGTGGTAGGCATCTGGCACCCCTGGGTAGAGGTGGTAGTAGTGGTAGGTATCTGGCACCCCCTGGGTAGGGGTGGTAGTAGTGGTAGGCATCCAGCCCCCATGGGTAGAGGTGGTAGTAGTGACAGGCATCCAGCCCCCATGGGTAGAGGTGGTAGTAGTGGTAGGCATCTGACACCCCTGGGTAGGGGTGGTAGTAGTGGTAGGCATCCAGCCCCCATGGGTAGAGGTGGTAGTAGTGACAGGCATCCAGCCCCCATGGGTAGAGGTGGTAGTAGTGGTAGGCATCTGGCACCCCTGGGTAGGGGTGGTAGTAGTGGTAGGCATCTGGCACCCCCTGGGTAGAGGTGGTAGTAGTGGTGGGCATCCAGCCTCCCATGGGTAGAGGTGGTAGTAGTGACAGGCATCCAGCCCCCATGGGTAGAGGTGGTAGTAGTGACAGGCATCCAGCCCCCATGGGTAGAGGTGGTAGTAGTGGTAGGCATCTGGCACCCCCTGGGTAGAGGTGGTAGTAGTGGTAGGCATCTGGCACCCCTGGGTAGGGGTGGTAGTAGTGGTAGGCATCTGGCACCCCTGGGTAGAGGTGGTAGTAGTGGTAGGCATCTGGCACCCCCTGGGTAAGGATGGTAGTAGTGACAGGCATCCAGCCCCCATGGGTAGAGGTGGTAGTAGTGACAGGCATCCAGCCCCCCATGGGTAGAGGTGGTAGTAGTGGTAGGCATCTGGCACCCCTGGGTAGAGGTGGTAGTAGTGATAGGCATCTGGCCCCCCCGGGTAGGGGTGGTGGTAGTGGTAGGCACCTGGCACCCCCTGGGTAGAGGTGGTAGTAGTGGTAGGCATCTGGCACCCCCTGGGTAAGGGTGGTAGTAGTGACAGGCATCCAGCCCCCATGGGTAGAGGTGGTAGTAGTGACAGGCATCCAGCCCCCATGGGTGGAGGTGGTAGTAGTGGTGGGCATCTGGCACCCCCTGGGTAAGGGTGGTAGTAGAGGTAGGCATCTGGCACACCCTGGGTAGAGGTGGTAGTAGTGGTGGGCATCTGGCACCCCCTGGGAAAGGGTGGTAGTAGTGGTGGGCATCTGGCACACCCTGGGTAGAGGTGGTAGTAGTGGTGGGCATCTGGCACCCCCTGGGTAGGGGTGGTAGTAGTGGTAGGCATCTGGCACCCCTGGGTAGAGGTGGTAGTAGTGGTGGGCATCTGGCACCCCTGGGTGGGGGTGGTAGTAGTGGTAGGCATCTGGCACCCCTGGGTAGAGGTGGTAGTAGTGGTAGGCACCTGGCACCCCCTGGGTAGGGGTGGTAGTAGTGGTGGGCATCCAGCCCTCCATGGGTGAGGTGGTAGTAGTGACAGGCATCCAGCCCCCCATTGGTAGAGGTGGTAGTAGTGGTAGGCATCTGGCACCCCCTGGGTAGGGGTGGTAGTAGTGGTAGGCATCCAGCCCTCCATGGGTAGAGGTGGTAGTAGTGACAGGCATCCAGCCCCCATGGGTAGGGGTGGTAGTAGTGGTGGGCATCTGGCACCCCTGGGTAGGGGTGGTAGTAGTGGTAGGCATCTGGCACCCCTGGGTAGAGGTGGTAGTAGTGGTAGGCATCCAGCCCCCTTGGGTAGAGGTGGTAGTAGTGACAGGCATCCAGCCCCCATGGGTAGAGGTGGTAGTAGTGACAGGCATCCAGCCCCCTATGGGTAGAGGTGGTAGTAGTGGTGGGCATCTGGCACCCCCTGGGTAGAGGTGGTAGTAGTGGTAGGCATCTGGCACCCCCTGGGTAGGGGTGGTAGTAGTGGTAGGCATCGGAACCCACTGGGTAGAGGTGGTAGTAGTGGTAGGCATCTGGCACCCCCTGGGTAAGGGTGGTAGTAGTGACAGGCATCCAGCCCCCCATGGGTAGAGGTGGTAGTAGTGACAGGCATCCAGCCCCCCATGGGTAGAGGTGGTAGTAGTGGTAGGCATCTGGCACCCCCTGGGTAAGGGTGGTAGTAGAGGTAGGCATCTGGCACACCCTTGGTAGAGGTGGTAGTAGTGGTAGGCATCTGGCACCCCCTGGGTAAGGGTGGTAGTAGTGGTAGGCATCTGGCACCCCCTGGGTAGAGGTGGTAGTAGTGGTGGGCATCTGGCACCCCTGGGTAGGGGTGGTAGTAGTGGTAGGCATCTGGCACCCCCTGGGTAGAGGTGGTAGTAGTGGTAGGCATCTGGCACCCCTGGGTAGAGGTGGTAGTAGTGGTAGGCATCTGGCGCCCCCTGGGTAAGGGTGGTAGTAGTGACAGGCATCCAGCCCCCCATGGGTAGAGGTGGTAGTAGTGGTAGGCATCTGGCACCCCCTGGTTAAGGGTGGTAGTAGTGGTAGGCATCTGGCACCCCCTGGGTAAGGGTGGTAGTAGTGGTAGGCATCTGGCACCCCTGGGTAGAGGTGGTAGTAGTGGTAGGCATCTGGCACCCCTGGGTAGGGGTGGTAGTAGTGGTAGGCATCTGGCACCCCCTGGGTAGAGGTGGTAGTAGTGGTAGGCATCTGGCACCCCTGGGTAGAGGTGGTTGTAGTGGTAGGCATCTGGCGCCCCTGGGTAAGGGTGGTAGTAGTGACAGGCATCCAGCCCCCATGGGTAGAGGTGGTAGTAGTGGTGGGCATCTGGCACCCCCTGGTTAAGGGTGGTAGTAGTGGTAGGCATCTGGCACCCCTCGGTAAGGGTGGTAGTAGTGACAGGCATCCAGCCCCCCTGGGTAGAGGTGTTAGTAGTGGTGGGCATCTGGCACCCCCTGGGTAAGGGTGGTAGTAGTGGTAGGCATCTGGCACCCCCTGGGTAAGGGTGGTAGTGGTGACAGGCATCCAGCCCCCCATGGGTAGAGGTGGTAGTAGTGGTAGGCATCTGGCATCCCCTGGGTAGGGGTGGTAGTAGTGGTAGGCATCTGGCACCCCCTGGGTAGGGGTGTTAGTAGTGGTAGGCATCTGGCACCCCCTGGGTGGAGGTGGTAGTAGTGGTAGGCATCTGGCACACCCTGGGTAGAGGTGGTAGTAGTGGAAGGCATCTGGCACCCCCTGGGTAGGGGTGGTAGTGGTGGTGGGCCTCCAGGCCCCTATGTGTATATGTGGCATTGGTGATGGCCATCCCGCCCCTATGGTGCTGCTGTTGCTGGTGTAAGTAATTTCTGCATCCCTCTGTGTGTGTGTGATATGTCGGGTACCTGTAGTTTATTTTTGTGGTTGGTGTCTGACTTACCTTCTGCGCCGTACGCGTCCGTGCCTGTTCCGGTAGTAGATGTAGAATATTGGTAGGATCGGCACGATGGCATTCATGGTTGGTTCGTCTCGTTCGTCTTTCTCTTTGCTTCGCCTCGTCCTCATCGCTGGCTTGTTCGTCTCGTAGCCGTGGATCGTGTTGTGGCGCGAATCGGAGCTTATGTGCGCCTCTCCCGGATGCTTTGACGTGCCGTGCGTAGCGGCGGGTTCGGCAGCGTACGGGAAGCGCATCGTGCTTGTCCGGCCGGACGGGGCTGCATTTTGGCTTCCGTGCGACTCGATTCTACGTTTACGGATCCGGCTCGGTCGGGGAACAGGACCTGGATTGGGTGAGTACGACTGGGTCGGAATCTATGCTGTTGTGCGCATCGTAGTTGCTTGTTCGGAATAATGTGCGGATCAGTCGGGAAACAGGCATTCGCATGGCTTTTTTCCCGACCGAATGGTGTTAGGTGCGCCTCCGACCGAGATCGGAATCGGCCCGAAGTCTTTTAGGGCTTTATTTGGAGCTTGGTGGAATCAGAACATCGACCAAAAAGGGGTAGATGTCTCATTCGCTGTCTTTAAGAGTACCATTGACAATAATGTACTCTTAGTACTGTGGATGGGACATCTGCCACACTTTGACATTTTTCTAATGTCTTATTTTAGTATCTTGCTTTAGTCAAAGTTTCCTTGCACATTGTAGCATGCATGCAAACAAACACTAACCAAGTCCTTGTCATGTGGATTCTCTTTTTAAGAGGAGGAGTGAGACAGCAGGACGACCAGTCTGTAACCCATACAATGTGTGGGATCTTACTACTACATGGACTTAATGTGATTGATATTGATATTATCAACTCACGTTCATCTGTTAGTGGAAGACTAAAGCAATTAACTCCTCTCTAGATTGTGTTTTATGTTGTAGTTGTCTTCCCAGCTATGGTTTCCAATACACAAGTTTGTGATTTAGGAATCATGTGTAGTTTTTGAAATACAACTTTATATGCAATAAATGATATGTATATTTTTATAATTCTGCTGTAATGCTTTTTTGCACAATTCACACATTGCCATATATTCTTTCTTATCATTAATTGGGGAGATTTTCTTTGTTGTAGTGAAAGGCAGAAAACCACAGGATGCTGCAAAGCATTGCCAGGCCACCAACTAACTGTCCACGTGCATGTCAGCAGTGTGCATTTCTGGTGGTTGCATCCATCATCACCGCATCCTAGTGCGTAGATCTGTATTGGGATCCCTAGGCGGTAATGAGCATCAATAGTCCCAAGCACTATTCAGCATCAATAGCCACAGCATCAAAAAGCATCAGTTTTTGGACCAGGTGGTAATGAAAATCAATGGGCCCAGTCAGTAATGATTATCAATGGCCACAGGAAGTAAGAAGTATCAGTGGTCACATTCATTAACAAGAATCAATGATCCCAGGCACTATTTAGCCTCAATTGCCCCAAGGATTAATGAGCTTCAATGACCCCAGGCAGTAATGAGCATATGTGGCATGAAGCAGTAATGAGCACCATTGACCTCAAGCAACAATGAGCATCAACACTTTGAGCAAGCAAAAGTTAATATCAATGGCACCAGTCTGCAATGAACATAAGTAGTCCCAGGGAGTAAGGAACTTCAGTTGTTCCAGGCAGCAATAATGCCATTGAGCCTCACTGGCTTCAGCCAGTAGGCGCGAGAACATAATAGAAATTAAATAAAAATAAATATGTCTCCTTTTTTATTTTCTGTCTATGATCACATTTACAGAAAGAAATAGCAAAATAAAGAGTAACCACCTTAAAAGATGTTTAATGCAAAACCAGTCCAAAGAGCTACATTGCTGTATATCGTAGCATAACAATCTCAGACATTTAGAAACACTTAATACAGACATACAGAGACAAGAATGTAAGCCCGCATTGCCAAAATTGATCTTCTCTTCTTTGCCCAAAACTCATATCCGGGCATACGATATTTTTATCCAAGCCTACCATTTCTAAATAGCTAGTTATTCAAAGCAGTCTTAATCCCAAAACAACAGCCAGAATTCTGTGTATGATAAATTTATAATTCCCTTTCACAGATGTGTTGCTACGCTAGTGAGGGCCAGTAACACAAATCATTAAATATTCAAAGTTACCTTTAATAAATTGGTCAATTGTTAATATAACATTTCCCTTTCAAAATCAGCAAAAAATACAAGCCTAGATTCAGCTCTTCGAATAACAACAACAGCACAAAACACCCACAGTCACTCATACTCACTCGCTGACCTACGCAGCTGCTTACTGAAGAACTACTACTTCACTGGCTATCATCACTCAATGGCTAGCTGAATTTAAAATTACAATGCAGACACCAAGAATGACAATGCAAAAATAAATTCAGTCGGTATATGAATCTGCAAAATCTCTTTTAAGATCATTAAAAGAAAACAAACCTTCTTCCTGAAATAACTCATGATCCCACAAATTAAGCTAAGGTCCTTTAAAAAATATTCTGGGAGTGACTGACCAAAAAGGAATAAAACTAACATTGTAATAACTGAAAAACTGTGAGGACTTTCTATCTTTCTTTGAATCAAAAATATGAAGATTTTGAGGGTGGAGCCAGGACAGCCAAGATGGCGGATGCTTATTTTTGAGCTCCTGCTCGGCTCCTGGCCCACAACCACCGACGACAGTGCTGGCGAGCAGCTTGCCCTACTGGACTACTCCTGGAGGCCCAGGGGCCGGGAGGGTCCAAACAAGTCGCATTAGCACGTGTAGCTGCCGGGGGTCGCAGCGCGAATGGTTGGCCCTTCACCGAAGCAGCCAACCTGGTTTGTGGTCCGGCGACGCAAATTGAGGAGGCCATGGAGGGCCAGCCCATCGCCCATTTGGACCACCATGCAACATCTCTGGCCGACAGGTCTCAGAGGGGGAATCAGCTACCAGAGCCCGCCCCCCCTTGAGACAGCATCGGCAGCTATGAGGGAAATGACAGCATGGGGCCCGAGGCCCGGCACATGGGGCAGTTTCTCTCTCGATTGGGCCTCGCCGCAGCACTGCTGCCAAAGCCTGCCAGATTTGAGAAAGGGCTGGGGCTCCCTGAATACCACAGAAGCCACAAAGATTGTGTGAGGCCTCGGCCATGGCCCCACACTAAAGAAGGTGTGTTGGGGAGGTAAAGAGGGCCTGCAGGAGGTCCCCAGATGGTAGTAGAGATCAGGAGCAGGCGGCGGAGATGAGGGGCTGTCGGTCCTAGCCTGGGCCGGAAGGAGACCGACATCTGTCGACTCTGGCTGCTTGTGCCTTTGCCCCACAGCTGGTGCGAGCTGGCAGGCCGGAGTCCATGTGTTTTAGGCACTGTTGGTTTCTCTGAGCCACTGAGGGACTTGACAGCAACAATAGGACCCTAGGAGACACCATGGGGTGCAAGAGACCTCCGGCAACCCAGGCTCAATCCAAAATCAACAATTGTTTTGGCTTCAACAGGCAGTCATAAAGGGGGTCAGGGAGGAGAAGCCCAGACTTCACAGGCTCAGGGTGGAATGGGCAACACAGTAATCCTCCAAGTGATCCAGGATTTGTGCACAGCCTTCAAATCTAAGATTTGGGAGGTACGAGGGAATGTGGCCCCTTTGTGCTGTGATCTTCATCACACTACACCAAGGGTCTCCAAAGCAGAGGGGCACATCTCAGACTTGGAGGACATGGTCCTTGAGCTTAAAAATGAGGTGTCCCACCTGACATCGAACTCCAAGGCCCTACCACCAGGGCAGAAGATGCTGAAAATAAAAGCTGCAGGAGCATCCTCCACTTTGTTGGGTCCCCTGAGGGGGCATGGGATCAACACCTGAAGTGTTTCTGGAACAATGGATAAGATCTTGGACTGACCCTTCCCAATTGTCAGCATGCTTAATCACTGAACATGCCCATAGGTCATAGGTCCCTAGCCCAAAGGCCCTCCAAACCATGATAGCCAAGATCCTGAATTACTGAAACAGCATTTTGCGTGAGGCAAGGGTCAAAGGGCAACCCATGCACCAATCTTGCCAGGTGATGGTGTTACCAGACCAAGTTAAACAAAAACTCAGAACCATGGAATTGCAATATACGCTCCTCTTCCGGGCATGCCTACAGGTCATCCTTGAGGGCAAATCCCACTTCATTGACACCCCGGGCGAGGCCTGGAAATGGCTAACAGAACAATGCCCCCTCAGGCCGAACCCCCCTGCCATCTTGGCTTGACTGACCGGTCTGCAGAACTCCAAAGAACCCGGGCACTGAGCGCAGTCGATCTAGACGGAGGAAACACCCCGTAGGGGCCGCTGCAATTGCTGGGATGTCTCAGCCACTTCAGACTTGGACAAGGAAGGAACGAGGGGCTCACACATTTATTCTACAATACTTAAGCATGCCAGCAACATCTTATCCTTCATTGGCTTTAGGAGCTGGGAGTCCCAGTACTGAAACTCTGTGATCAGTTTCCTTCACTACCCACAATTGTGATGGGGACAGTTTTTTGTCGACAGATGCTTCTACTGGGTGTAGTATAAGGAAGGGGCAATTTGGGGGGATGGGGCTTTGGTTGATTTGTTATATTGTTTAGTTTATAGTCATTACATTGGACGCTACACGTGGCGAACACACTCTGCAGCACCTTCTATCCTACAGACTCACTGCAACCCAGAGCCACATGGTACAGGTCACTGAGAGGTTATAGAGCCTCCAGGACACTCACAAAACACTCATAGCCCCTGATCCAGGACCCCACATGACCCACCATGATGGCTTTTACGGCTATGACATGGAACGTGAACAGCCAGTCGGGACGCATTAAGAGGGGCGCGGTCCTGCAGTTCCTCCATAGTAATGACCCTAGGCCATAATGCTACAAGAAACACACCTCATGGGGAATAATTGATCCCTTTAAGCCAGGTATGGGTACTCCAGAGTCTATCATGCAGAATTTGGCCGCGGTTCTTGAGGAGTGGTAATTCTCCTCAATAATCTCCTAAGCATATATGTCCCCCTCAGCTCGCAACCTCTACATTACTATCACTAATGGGCTTAGTTCTATCTATCTATCTATCTATCTATCTATCTATCTATCTACAGGCTAACCATGGGTTTTTTTTTTTAATGACATCCTTGTTCCCTTGGACTCCCTCATGACCCTCATAACCCCGAGCGTGGCACCTAGGGAGGGTAGGAGCATAGCCGACTGGGCTTCGGGACTGGGGCTCTGTGACAGCTCCCTCTCCTGTATAGACCTTTTCCTACCTCCGGCCACTGACCCCCTACTCTACAAAAGAGGATCCCACATCCTTGTTATGGCAATAGCAGACCATGCATTGGTCACCCTTTCGATGGGAGACACTAAGGGGGGAGACAAATGTAGCACCTCAATGCCTGGTTTCTGACCAACAGATTGCTCAAGACCTGGAGACAGACCTAGAGGATTTCCTTGATATTAAGCAGTTGACTCACCGGGGACTCCCTGGGAGGTTTGCAAGGTAACTAACATGAGAGAAAGCCCACTCCTGCATTAGGGGAATGGCCCGCGAGACACAGACACAAATAGCACAATTAGAGAATTCGATCTTAAAGCTTGAGACTCTTAGTAGGGGCAACCTGCCAGAACCTCTGAGTTGCCGTTTGTTGGTGTAGAGGGCTAACCTGTGACAGTTATTTCTGGATGAGGCCCATAGAGACTGGGAAGCCTCTGCTGGAAGAGCATACGAAACTGGGGGCACTAGTTGGGCAGGCTTCTGAACTGACTGGTCACTAGGAAATTAGCATCAAGGGTAGTTCCAAATATCATTGGTCTGGACAGCACATGGGCCACTACAGGCCCATCCATAGCTGCCTTGTTTGCAAGCTACTACGAATCCCCATGTGCTGTGAGGTCTCGTCCTCCATGTTAGACAGGGAGTCCAGTCATCACAGATATCCCCCTGCCTACTCTAACCCCCATGGTAAGAGTGGGCCTTGAGAAGTCCCTGACAATGGAGGAGCTCAGCAACGCCCTAACAGAACTCAACCCGGGCAGAACTCCAGGCCCAGATGGGTTCCCCGTGGAATACTATCACAGGTTGCGTAAACTCCTACTGCCCCTCTCCTAAATATGCTCCTTCACGCGACTGACTGCAGCCCCTTCTCACCCGAACTGTATCTGGCGACTATCACGGTCCTGCTGAAGCCTGGCAAGCTCCCAGACCAATGTGCTTCTTACCGGTCTATCTCTCTCATTAGCACTGAGGTGAAATTCTACATTAAACTATGCATTAAACTTCATACCCCGCTGCAGCACTAGACACTGCATCCACAGGGTTCAACTCACCATGGCCAGATTCAGGGAACTACACTTTGCCACAGCACGGATGCTTCTTGACTATGAAAAGGCTTTTGATTCCTTGGCCTTTCTCATGAGGTGTTGGTTCAAAATAGGATTGGGACTCAGATTCCAGGCCTATGTCCATACTCTGTACGCGGAGCCACAGGTGCAGGTGAATGATGCTGTCTCCCCCAGATTCCCAATCTGTTGGGGCACTAGACAGGGATGCCCTCTTTCTCTGCTTCTTTTTGCCCTAGCTATAGAACCCCTGGCTTTGTGGATACATTGTGATGCCCAGGGTTAAGGGTTTGACTGAGGAATGGCATTGGAGGATAGAATAGCCCTCTATGCTTATAATGTCCTATTGTGTATGGCTTGACCGGTGGAAACTGGACCCCACTTCATTTCCATTCTTGAGGCATTCGAGGGGGGGGAGTATCAGGACTGATAGTGAATTCCTTTAGAAGCCATGAGGGAGGGGTAGGTTCTGCGGTGTTTTGGGAGGTCATTCCAGGTCTTCGCTGTGTAGTATGAGATGGAGTATCCTCCAGTTCTGGTCTTCTTGATGTGAAGGAGGTGTGCTCTTTCCTGGGTTGCAGGTCGAAGGTGTCTGGTGAGTAGGTAGAAGATGAGGCAGTGGTTGAGGCAAGCTGGACTGGTGTTTTGGAGAGCTTTGTAGGCATGGGTGAATTGCTTGAACTTACATCTTTCCTGGACTGGGAGCTAGTGGAGAATGTTGAGGTGTGGAGAGATGTGGTTATTTTGTGGGATTTTCAGGATGGGTCCGGTGGCCGGGTTCTGCGTGGTTCGGAATCGGTGTAGGAATTGGGCTGGGATTCCAATGTAGAGAGCATTTCAGTAATCAAGTCTACTTGTGATAAGAAATACGATGGGGGTGATTTGTTGGGGTTTCTAGTGCTTCCCCATGATCCCATAATGTTCCCTCTGGTCCTAGTACGTATTGCGGTGCTATTAAAATTAGGGCGATTCACCCTTCTCCCGGAATATCTCACAATCAAAGATCATAAGAATGCAATAACATTAGAGCCTCCAGCACACGCTATATTATATATCCCATTACATAAACATATATTCAATGTTTCCCTGTGTGTTTAAGAGTGAGTGTCCTCTACACCTTGACCCACTCGCCCTTACACACACAGGGAAAAAGACAGAAAGGGACACACAGTCATACACAAGGAGGTCCTCTTTAGAGTAATACAGAATAAGTTTTAATAGTATACTTGATGGACTTGTGATTTGAGATGGAAACACGGAAGAGAGATACTGGAGACAACTTTTCAAGAGTATTGTTTATTTTATCCGGGACGAAATTACAACTGGGACTGTGGATTGAACTTACTACGTAGATCTCATAGAATTTACAGCCCGAGGAAGTCGTGGGGCACACCCCTTCACAACGAAACACATGTTTACTCTAAGGCTAAAAACGAAGAAGTGGCCAGCAGGCCAGGTAATTAAAAAAGGACTACAAGAAAAGAACAATTGTACTGAATATATATTTATGTAATGGGATATGTAATATAGCGTGTGCTTGAGGCTCTAATGCACTTGTGATAAGAGCATGTGTGACCCTTTATCTGGTGTTCAGTGGGATCCACTAGAAAATCTTGTGCAGCATTCGCAGGATGTGGAAGCATGATAAGGAGACAGCATTGATCTGTCTGCTCATGGAGAGGTTGGTGGCAAGGATGATCCTGAGGTTCTTGGCATAATCCACAGGGGTGGATGGGGGCCAAGTTTAGAGGGTCACCAAGAGGCGTCCAAGGGGAGTGGTTGGTGCCAAAGATTAGGAGTTCGGTTTTGTTTGTGTTGAGCTGGGGGCAGTTGTTTTTCATCCAAGCACCTACTTTCCAATTGACAAAATTTGCTTTGACGGTGCTGGTTGAGTCGGTAAGGGAGAGGATGAGCTATGTCACTGTAGGATACTATGTTGATGCTGTGACGATGTCCACAAAGGGTGTCATGTAGACTTTGAAGAGTGTTGGGCTGAGGAACAATCCTTGGAGGACTCAGCAGATGAGTTTCTTGGGTTCTGAGGTGTAGGGTGAAGTCTAACTCATTTAGTTCTGTCTGTGAGGAAGGAGGATATCCACTTGAGTGCCGGTCCACAAATACCCAAGTGCTGGAGCTTTCTGATGGGTTACTTGTGGGAAACCGTACCGATAGCTGCAGAAAGGTCAAGGAGGATAATTGCGATGTTTATCATCAATCGAGGATGCTTCTGAAGTAATTGGTGGCCGCAATGAGGACTGTCTGTGAGCTGTGGTTGGTGCAAATGCCTGATTGAGAGCTGTATGGGAGTTTATGGAGTTCTAGGTGGTCTCTGAGTTGGGTATTGGTAGCTTTCTCCATGACTTTAGTTGGAAAAGGCAGGAGCAAGATGGGTCTGTAGCTGCTGAGGGCGTTGGGTTCCACTGTTGGTTTCTTCAATAGGGTGTTGACTTCTGCATTTTTCCAGCAAGACAGGAAGGTGGCAGTGGTTATGGAGGTGCTGAGGATATCGGTGAGCGCAAGTGAAATGATGGTTCTTCCAAGGTTGTATTTGAAGAGGGGGCATGGGTCTGAGGGGGCTCCTGAGTGGATGGTATTCATCAGGGTGGTAGTTTCTTCATTCGAGATGGGCTTCCAGTTGTTTAGCTGCTGTTTGGCAATGAAATAAGTATCCAGCTGGTCGGGAGAGTTTGTATTGGTATGCTGTGGGTTGAATGTGTTGTAGATCTTGGCAATCTTCTGTTCGAAGAAGTTTGAGAGGTCGTTGCAGGGTGCTTAGGATGGGATGGTGTCATTGTTTGCAGTTGCATGATTGGAGAACTCCTTGATGATGGTGAAGAATTCTTTGCCATTTTTGGAGCTGGCTTCGTGTCTCAGAGTTAGGGCCTTTTTCTTTGCGTCTCGTAGTTGTTGGTGGTAGAGGCTTTGTATGTGGATCTTTCGGTGGTGTTTTTGTTGAGTCTCCATTTTCTCTCAAGTTTTTTGCAGTGGAGCTTGACTCCCTGAGGTAGTTGGTGTACCAGTTGGGATGTTTTTGTAGGTCTTGTTTCAGATGAGCAGTGCGGTTATCGCAGTCATTTAGCCATTTATTGAAGAGCTTGCTGTCAACATCAAGGATCCCAGTGTGGTTGGGTGGGCATTCCTGTAGGGTCTTGGTCCAGTTTTCTTTGGATATTTTGCCCCAGTGCCTTGATGGTGCTTTGGGTTTTTCCGTTGGGCTGGTTTGGTGGGCGGGTATCTTGAAATGTATGATATAGTGGTCTGACCATGTGAGCGGAGTCGTAATGGTGGTGGTGAGCCTGTTGTTGAAGGAGAAAATAGGGTCAAAGGTGTGGACTGTGTGTGAGTTGGTCCTTTGATGAGCTGGGTACCTCAAAGGTTGCTGAGGCTGTCGAGGAGGGCCATGGAGTTAGGGTTTGTGGTGTCTTCCAAGTGGAAATTGATTCAGGCCTGTGTAAGGGTGAACAAATGATGGCCCACTAGTTTCAAAACATAACACATTCTTTAAAATCTGAGAAGCAGCCACATTGACATATCTGAGTGAGTAAACCCTTATTATGACACATATTGCACTTGAAAAGTCTAATATATCTCCCAAAAAATCAATTTATTATATTAAAAATGCTAGTGCTCCAGACAGTAAAAAATATTCTTCACATACATTAACACTCTATACATTCAAATTGTAGCATATAAGATGGAAATGTAAGAGGATCCTTTCAGACTAGAATTCAAATCTGTTGAATTGCATCTGCTCAAAAAACACACACCTGTGGTTCAGCTCAATGACCACACAAATTTATATCAACTTGGAAAAGGAGTCGAAGAGCTAATCAAACGTCACCAACCACGTAGGCCGCATTAACACAGGATCAGAGAAAGCCCCTTTTGTTGTTATGACCCAAAATAAGATCTCATACTTCTTCCTTGCAATTTATCTGCCAGCCTAGTGTGGGAACCACCCTACTACAGTGCAGAAAGTTAAGAATCCCACAGTCCTTTTCGACCCTGATCTCTCACGTATGGTTTGAATGAATTCAGTGATTAATAGTTACAATATTCCACTCGCTATACTCCAAAAATCCTTTCATTTCATACATGCATCTCACGGTATTAAAATGACAAGATGTTTTTCCAGAGGCCTTCTAGACTTCTCTCTTGACTATTGTTTGACCTCCCAAAGAGTGGGACAGACAAGTTTCAGAGATTTCAAATTTGGGGTGCCAGGTTATATGTGAACATATGCTGGTATGACTACCTCACTAGCTCTGAAAACACTCCACCGATTCTGGTTGGAGTCCAGGATGAAATTAAAGATTATTTACAAGGCCTATTGGTAGAAGTGCCCATAATATCTACAGAATCTAGTGCCCACGCCACTTGGGGAACCTCAAATCAGCTTCCTTGCACCTGATTCCTTAATGTACAATAAGTTGACTGAAATATTGCTGCCAGTCATTAGGAGGGCCAGTCGCTAAACTCTGGAATTCACTGGAACTCCAAATTTACAACAGAACCAAACTACTTCCAATAAAGGAACCTTGATCAAACCGAACTATTGCTAACTATGCTGTAGCTCTTTTGTGTGAAGTCTATGGGTCTGATTTAGAATTTGGCTGACAGGGTACTCTTTTGTAAATGTGATAGGTGTACCTTGCATGACAAACTCTCGGTATGGCCTCCTCCTTTAGAGACAGCCGACTGTAAGCTTTACATTGACAGAGCCCCCTTTATCTCCATCAATGGAAAGCTTCCTTCGATGGCCGAATGGAGTAGGGGGTCATAGGAGGAAGGACATTGCATTGCCTGCCCTATTTAGGGGTACAGTGTAACCACCATTTTTTATGTCCGTCACAACCAGGTAAAACCTGGTACTGAGGGACAGAAAAAAACAAATAAGGACCGTCACACTACGGAAGAAAATTCCCAGTATGTACGGTCAACAGTTTTTTTGTTTCAGAAACAAACTCTCTCTTTGGGGGTTTGTTTTTGAAAAGCAAATAAAGTTTGAAAGTTTCATGAACAGTGATCAAAACCGACAGCAGCCACTAACCAAACATTTTGTACCTTGAAGGGAACTACCATGTGAGTGGTTCCTTTCAAGGTACTGAGGTGACCGCTGTGCTAAATTACTTTCGGATCTCCTTTTGGTGATCTCTGAATTTGACAAACTGCAGTCTGTCAGGGTGCTTGAGGTAATGTCCCCTGCCCCCTGGAGGACAGAGTACCGACTGCCAAAGCCTAAATCGGACCTTGTGACTTGGTCTGTTATCAAAAGATGTTGGAACGGAGTTCTCCAACATTCTACTGAACTCTAAAGGTGGATAATATGATATTCCAGTTCTTGAATGGGAGAAGGGACATCATGGCCTCATGGAGGCTTCTTTTGGCAGTCAGTGTCTCTCCCCTCTCCATACTCAACAATGAAAATAAATGCCATATTCCAATGAAGCATATGTGTGAAAAACCTAAAACAACGTAAACAGGTGCAAAAATATCAAATCCATACAGTGAGATAAAATCTTGTTTGATACGCCTTCTAAGTATAACTTTACTTTTTCCCTCTGGAAAAATGATTCTAACATGAAATCCATGAGGCAGAGAGTAGTATTTTGATTGCAGATAAATTGGTTCCTCTCACATTCCTTTATTAACACACAGGGTGGGTTCAGTACATGTGGCAGCAATGATAATACAGTGGATAAACGTTACTGTCAGAATGGTACACGTTCGGAATACGTTTTTTCAGAGAAATTCATCTTAGTCCAAGTCAGAAAAACAGGATGATGAACAGAGCTGAGAAAATGTTGGTAGCAGCTCTCAGTAGTGTCGGGGCAATGCAGCAATCCCGTCATTTGTTCCATGTGTAAGAGCTGCATTGTGTGACAGTTTGTAATAGTGAACATGCCAAGATAGAGCATCAAAGCATCGCTCAGAATAGGCTGAAACGTCTGAGCCAATCAACTACCAACATTTAACATGCATTAACTGGTGGTCGAAACTGCGAAAGGCAGAGGCGGGTGCGCAGCTTGTTAGATCCAAATTATGGTGGCCAGAAGGCAGTGATGGACTGGCCTGTCAGTGACTCTCGAGCGCTAGCCCTGCCAAAAGGCCTGGCTTAAAAGGGTCAGTGTGAGTGGTGTTTTTTGGGTCCTGTGGGCTGTGAGGGAGCCAAAAAAGCACACATATATATATATATATATATATATATATATATATATATATATATATATATATATATTCCAAAACCGGACTCCACACTGCTCTCAGGAAGAATCCCACAGCACCGGAGAAATGACGATCCGCAGGTCAGTTTTTAACCATTAAAGTGCATTTATTTAGTACAACTACTGTACTATATATTCACTGAAAAAAACAAAGGTTACAGGGACGTTATAGTTAGGAAATAGAATTTAAAAAAACCTTAGAAATTCACTGAAAAAAAAAGGCTACAGGGACGTTAGATTTAGGCTGACATTTGACTCGAACAAAACCAGAGAAATTCAGCAGTGTTATAGTTAGCTGAGCTTACTATAACTTATGCCCCAATGCACTGCTTATGACCTCACATATTATATCACTCATGACATCACTGATGACATCTCAAATTACATCACGTAGGACATCACTGATGACATCTCAAATTACATCACTAATTACATCACTGATGACATCATCCAGAGATTGTTAGTGTTCTCTAAAAGTTACTGAGTGTTAAACATACATACTAAGGTAAGTGGGTATGTGAGAGACTGTATACATGACTGAGTGGGTGTGTGATGTTTTGTGTGCGTGAACGAGTGGGTGTGTCAGTGCCAGTGGGTGTATGAGTAAGTGAGTGGCTGTGTGAGTACTTGTATGGGTGAGTGAGTTGGTGTGTAAGTAGCTATAATGGTGAAAGGGAGGATGAATGAGTGGTTGTAAGGGTGAGGGTGCAGGTGTCAGTGGCTGTAAATGGTGAATGAGAGAGTGCATGAGTAGGTGAATGAGAGAGTGCATGAGTAGCTGAATGTGTGACTGAGCAGCTATATAAATGTCTATATGTGTACATAAGTGACTGTATGGGTGTATGAATGGGTGTGTAAGTGGGTGTATGGGTGAGTGAGTGGGTGTGTGAGTAGTTGTATGGGTGAGTGAATGGGTGTGTGAGTGGCTGTATCTGTGAGTAAGTGAGTGTGAGAGAGGTTGTATGGGAGAGTTTGTACTTGTCTCATGACTGCATAGATGAGTAAGTAGTTGTGTTAGTATATCTATGAGTAAATGAGTGGATATGTGAGTAACTGTATGGGTGAGTGAGTAGGTATGTGAGTATGTGTATAGGTGGCTGTTAGAAATGGGGGTCTCTAGTTGGCAATGGTTTGAACCTTTGTCCAAGTAGGGACCCTTCTTCCTAGCCAGGGTAAGGGGGATACACTTTTAAAATAACCCCTGCTCACCCCCTTGGTAGCTTGACACAAGCAGGCAGGCTTATCTCAGAGGCAGTGTGTAAAGCATGTGTGCATGCATACAGTAACACAGTGAAAACACTACAAATGGACACCATACCAGTTTAAAAAAATAAGCAAAACTTTATCTGAACCAACAAGACCAAATACGACAAAAATCCAACATACAATACTGTAAAAATAGGTACTTTGCAAGATAACCTTTAAATTGCAGAAATATCTCAAAAACACAGTTCTTCCAAGTCGGTAGCTCCGTCCGGGGCTACCGTCATGCTGAAAACCGCAGAGTCTAACAGTTCCAGCAGACTGCATCGGTATGGGCCAGCTAAAGCGTCGACAGACTCGTAGACAGTACCTTTCTCATTGCGGCTGATCCCATTGGTACGAGTCGGTCGGGACAACCGTTGCGGTTGCGTTGTGAAGTAAAGCGGTGCAGCGTGCGGTGGCCTCACAGCACAGTGTAGGCAGTGGCTCGGTGATGGTCAACCAACGGAGTCGGTGAGACCAAGGCTACGATGCAGAGTGAGGCGGTGCTCGATGCGGAGCTGGCAGGTCACGGTGCAGGCGACGGAACCGGTCGATGTTCGGCTCGGGCAGCGACGGTGTCAGTGACGTCTGGGCCGAGTGAAGCAAGGCGGTGTGGAGTGCGATGCCCACAGGACACGGTGCAAGCAATGGCTCGGTGACATTCACCCAGCGTCATCCGTGAGACCAAAGATGCGGTACGAAGTGAGGCGGTGCCTGCAGAACACGGAACCAGCTACGGACTCGGTGACAGAGTAGGCCGCTCTTTTCTTCTGGGCGACTGAAACCAGCGGTTCCAGAGATGGTGCCCAGAAGGATGGTGAAGTCTTTGCTGTTCCTGAGACTTCTTAAACAGGGGGCAAGCTCTACTTCCAAGCCCTTGGAGATACTTTTTCAAGCAGAATACACACACAGTTCCTCTCATTGGTAGAAATAGCTACTGTAGGCCAACCCCAGACAGCACACAGCAAAGGGGCAGTACTCCTTCTCCAGTTTCTTCCATCTCTTCTCCTTGGCAGAGGTTCCTCTTGTTATGTTATGTTATAAGAATTTTATAAAGCGCTCGTACACCAATTGGTTTCATGGCGCTGTCTAGGAGGATGGATTTGGCCTGCTGTCCGGCTAAGTAGCTGTCTGAAAGGGTAAGCCGATAGTTCATTCGTAGGCCTGGATGAACAACCATGCTTTAAGTGACTTTCTAAAACTCAGTCCAAAAGTGATCTAAAAGTCTGGGGTCTGGGCCCCACTTTTTATAGCACAAATTAATTTGTTCTCTGGTGGCAGAGAAGCTCTTTGCCCAGCCAAAACCAGTTCTGTCCTCTCTGGTGCAGCTTCCCGGCAGGAGGTGGAGACAGCATTATCCAAAGCAGACCAGGCTCATTCAGTTGTAAAGGAAATATCCTCCCCCTACTCTAAATGCAGCCCAGGTCTATTCAGTCCAGCACTGACTCATTCAGGAAAGGCAAGACACACATCAACCCCCCCAGTGGCTGTCTGAGAGAATGCAAATCCCAAGCCCCTGTCACTCCAAAGCCAGACAGTCAATCCACAAACCAGCGGAGGCACACAGCGTGGCTAAGCAATGAAAATACCCACTTTCTAAAAGTGGTATTTTCAAACACACAATATAAAAATCATCTTTACTAAAATATGCATTTTTACATTCTGAGTTCAGGCATAATAAACTTCATCTTCCTATCTTGTCCCAATGGGAAGTTATATTTATAAGATGTTATAAATAAACTCCCATTCTATCCTATGGGACAGATAGCCTTTCAATAGTAAAAAATGTAATACACTGTATTTCACTATCAGGACATGTCACACACCTCAGTACATGTCCTACCTTTCACATACACTGTACCCTGCCCATGAGGCTACCTTGGTATTACCTTAGGGGTATCATACATGTAAGAAAAGGGAAGGTTAGGGCCTGGCAAGTGGGTGCAGGTGCCAGGTCGACATGGCAGTACCAAACTGCGCACAGACACTGCAGTGGCAGGTCTACGTTACATTTACAGGCTGCTCATGTGGGTGGCACAATCAGTGCTGAAGCCCACTAGCAGCATTTGATTTACAGGCCCTGGGCACACACAGTGCACTGTACTAGGGACTTACCAGTAAATCAAATATGCCAATCATGGAATCACCAATCCATAAACACAATTTACAGGGACAGCATATGCACTTTAGCACTGATCAGCAGTGGTAAAGTGCCCAGAGTCATAAAATCACTAAAAACAGGGTCCAAACCAGGAGGCCAAAAAGCAAAAAGTCCGGGGATAAACCTGCTGGAAAGGCCAGGTCTAACAGTGACTGATTGAGTATGAGAATGGCTGTATGGGTGTGTAAGTGTCTGTATATCTGTATGACTGGATGTGTCAGTGGCTGTATTGGTCAGTGAGTAGGTGCATGAGCGGCTGTATATGTGAGTTAGTGGTTCAGTTAGTGGCTGTATCGGTGAGTTGATGAGTGAGCGGCTCTATGAATCAGTGAGTAGGTATGTGAGTGTGGATTATGTCATCAGTGATGTCATTTGAGATGTCATCAGTGATGTCATGAGTGATGTCACTGACCTTGTCATGAGTGATGTAATATGTGAGGTCATAAGCAGTGCATTGCAGGGGCGTAATTTATAGTTAGTTCAGCTAACTATAACTACTGAATTTCTCTGTTTTTGTACGAGTCAAATGTCAGCCTAACTATAACGTCCCTGTAAGCTTCGGTTTTTTTCAGTGAATTTCTAAGGTTTTTTAACTTGTAGTCATGATTGTAGAGTGGTGGATAAAGGGGGTGGTGCCTCCAACCAGCTAACATGAATCCGGCTGTGTCACACTTACTAGAAGTAATAGGAGGGCTTCTTGGCCCCTAAGGATACTCAGCTTCCAAGAGGACTTTATCCACCAACCAATAGTGCACCAGGAGGCGCATTTGCAGAATGGTGGAGAAAGGGTGTGTGGCCTCTGAAGACCTTTCAGTAATCCCACTGTGTAGGATTTACTGGAGGTAACAGGAAGGTTTGTTGGCCCCCACGGACCCTCAGCAGCCTGGGAGACTTCACCCCCCCAACCAGTAGTGCATCAGGAGGCGTGCTTGCAGAGTAGTGGAGAAAGGGGGCATAGCCTCCGACAACCTCTCAGCAATCCCACTGTTTGGGACTTACTGGAGGTAACAGGAGGGCTTGTTGTGCCCCAAGGACGTCATTGTGGGCCAATTCCCCCTTCTGTTACCTTCAGTAAGTCCCAAGCTGCGGGATTGCTGAGAGGTCTTCGTGGCCTGTCCCCTTTCTCTACCACTCTGCAAACATGTCTTATGGTGCTCTACTAGTTGGTGGATGAATTCCCCTTGGCTGCTGAGGGTCCTTGGGGGCCAACAAGCCCTCTTGTTACCTCCAGTAAATCTCACGCAGCGGGGGTGAACAACCCCTCCTGTTACCTCCAGTAAGTCCCACAAGGCGGGATTGCTGAGAGGTCTTCGGAGGCCATGCCCCCTTTCTCCACCACTCTACAAATTCATCTCCTGGCGCACTACTGGTTGGAGAATGAAATTCTCCTTGATGGTGAGGGACCTTGGGGGCCAAGAAGCCCTCCTGGTACACTCTGTAAGTCCTACACAGAGGGATTCTTGAGGGCTGGTCAGAGGCCCCGCCTCTATGTCCACCATTCTGCAAATGCCGTCACTACTTAAAAAAACATAAAAATTCACTGAAAAAAACAAATGTTATAGGGGCGTTATAGTCAGACTCATACAAAACCAGTGAAATTCAGGAGCTATAGTTATCTGAGCTAACTATAACTCGTGCCCCTGCAATGCACTTCTTATGACCTCACATATTACATCACTCATGGCATGGTCAGTGACATCATTCATGACATCATCCACAAAATCACTAACTCACCTACTCACACCCCCATAGAAGCTTTCATACACCCACTCCCACTCCCACACAACCATTCACTAGTCCATACACAGACCCATACCAGTACTTATACACCCACTCACTGATTCATAGATCTACACACAAATCCACTCACTCACCCATACAGCCACTCATACACCCACTCACTCACTCACTAATAGAGGCGCCACTGACATATCCACATGTACACCCATACAACCACTCACACACTGAGTCAATCACCTATAGAGTTACTCACACAACCAATCACTCACCCATGCAGTCAATCACATAGCTAATTACTCACCCATACAGTTACACACACACACTTAATTACTCATAAATATACTAACACGTACTCACTCACCTATACAGTCACTAACACAAGCACACACTCGCTCATACAGCCACTCTAACATTCACTCACTCACCCATTGTTGGAATAAAAAATATGTTTTTATATTGTTTACATAAGTTAGCATTTGTGCCGCCATTTTGTGTAACAGGCGCAATTTTGTATCATGTTCGAAACTAATTCTTCACCATTTCTGAGAAATGGCCTTCTCTAGGTTATGTTTCTTCGGAACTGAGTTTCGCCACACTAATGAATGCACTGTTCTTATTAGCACATACCTTTCTTCTGAGACGTAAGCCTTCTCCCACTTTTCTAGTGGCTGGCACAGGCAGCGTAACCTTGAAGATAGATTATGTGTGCCCGGCCTCAGAATCGAAACTTATTCCTTTGTAATTTACTGTCCAGCTGCATCTCTCTGGAAAATTCCATGATGGACGTGTTTATTTTGGGTTTGAAAATGTACATAATGTATCGTTATGCTTGCTGATGTCAATCCCTCTGCAGCAGCTGGGCAGATTGGGCTCCGCTCTGAGTCTACTTTGAATAAACAATTATTGGTTTGCATTCTCTACTGTCTGTCCGACTCTTCATTTTAGTTGAAGGCTGAGAGGTGGTCATTAGTGACTCGAGTGACCCGATTCGGGCCATTTCCTTCAGTTGGTGCCCAAACAGGGACTCCTTCGGGTGAGTGACCCATCCCCTACCGCAGACGGGGGGAGGTTGAGGCTATCGTCGGGTCGGACGGATGGATCAGGGATCCCTGCATGAAGAGTTCCTGATACTCGCAGCTGCCCCTTCTGTCCTGCCGGACAGTGCCTCGCCCAGTGGTCATACCGACTGGAGTCCTGAGTGGCAAAACCCTTGGATCTGACCATTTGGTCTGAAGAGTCAGCAGTGGAGAATAGATTTGTTTGACCTGTATATATCAGGTGAGTTTGTTTTCTTACTTTGTGGATATGGTACCATGTTGGTTTGTATTTGGTACGGTCTAAAGACCGTCTTTGGCACAAAAGCAATTGAAATTGTTTTGCTAGGCATAAAATAGTGAACTTGTTTTCTTTTAACAATGCCTAGTTTCAGTAAACTGTTTGCCTTGTGCTGTCGTTGTTGTTCTACTGATGCTCGATTGGAAGAAAGTCAGCCAGCGCCTCCAGAAGGCACTCCGAATTTTGATATGTATGTGAAGCATGGTCTTGGCCTATTATGTTTAGTACATTATGGCACAAATATACGAGGGGCAATGCCGAGTTACAGTGGCCATTGAAGGGCACTTTTGATGAACAAAAGATCGAGTATTTACAGGAGCAGTTGTTTAAGAAAAGAAGTAGGCAGTCTATGTTTGATTCCCTCAGAATGTAGCAAGAGGCAGCTAAGCAGAGACGAATGAAGGCAGAGAAGGAGGCTCGGAAAGGGAGAATGCAGACGTTGACTCAGAAGGCCATAGCATATGATAGGGAAAAGCAAGAAAAGGGTGTTGAATGTGAAGATAGAAGGTTTTGACTGCACATTGATAAATCGTATGTGGTTCAGGAAGAAGATGACGCTTTTGTTGAAGAATTTTTAGATACCCAACCCCCACCTCCATATGCCCCCCAAAGAATATATCCCACTGTTCCAGTGCTCTCGCAGCCACACGTTACAGTTGCTTCCACTGTTTCTGTTCCTGCTTCTACCATTGTTATTTCAACGGCTATGGCTTTGGCTCCTCCTCCTCCTCTTCCTTCTGTTTCTTTGCCGCCTGTGACAACTGCGACTGTTAGTACCCCTGTCACAACTATTGTCTCGGCGTCGCTCTCGCCAGCTCTTTCTCCTACGACACAACCCTCGGCATCGATAGTACCTGGCATTTCCGTTGCTTCTCCTTCTTTGGTTTTTCATCCTCCAGTTTCCTTGAGTGCTGGGACGCCAGTGCGCAGGTTTGGGGATGGAGATTGGAGAAAGTTTAAAGAGCGCAAGGGTCCGTATGTACGGTCTGAAGTGGGAGATGAAAAGAAAAAGGTAGTAGCTAATAAGGCTGCGCAGTGGGGTCGTAATCCTATTTACAGTGTGGAAGATGTTTGGAGTGTGATGAAAAATGATGAGCCCTTTGTACAACAGCATGCCCTTAAGCATATGTCTGCTACACTGATTAATCTTTGGGAGCAGTGTTTCAAGGATGCTGCGAAACAGGTTTTATATGATATTAAAGATCAAGTATATGCTAATAATATGGAGCCTGGCCAAGTTTTTAGTAGTGTTATGACATTGTTTGCTTATAGGGGTAGGCTGCTTGAGAAGAGTCCCACCACGGTGTCCCAGTTTCCGATGAGAGAGGTTCATCCCATCTATCATCCCGAGATACCGGAATTAACAGATGGTCGTGGTAATGTTACTCGAGCAGCGGTGGCGGCAAGGTTTCAGGAGCAATGGGTTTATACTCCATGGAAAAGAAGTGAGGTTTTATCTCTTAAGACTCATTTACCAGATCCTAGGAAGAATCCCACTGCTTATTATAAAGAACTGACTGAAGCAGCTTCTTCCACTGTAATGACTCTTGCTGATATTGAAATGTTCTTTTGCCTGCATGTTCCGGTTGATATTTGGAGGCAGGTCCATACTCAAGATCATGTTCCGGAGTTGGGTGGTACTTGGGATCAAATTAAGGCATGGGATCAGGAAAGGAAGCCCGGTGATAAGCCTCGAGCGGAGATTTTAGCGTTGCCAGGTTGCATAATTATGTACATGCATTCTCTTATTCCGCCAAGAAAGGTGGATTGGGATAAATTGTCGGCCTGTCGGCAGAAGAAAAATGAGAGTGTGTCTGGTTTTTTCACTCGATTTGAAGGCACCTTTTTAGATTATATAGTGGACAGGATTTGTCTGTCGAAGGTGGTGTTCGGTTGTTTGTCAATAGATTTGTTTCTAACTTGCTTCCTGAAATTGCGACTCAATTGCAAGCGTCTGGGAGTACGTGGTCCAATTCCTCTCCCTCTGTTATTTTGAATATGGCACAGGATTATGAGCATAGGGATAATGAGGAAAAGGAGAGGACAGAGAAGAGACATAAGGATTTAAAGACAAAGGTGTTGTTACAGCAGGCTTTTAGAGGGAATGCGAGAGGACGTGGTGGTTCTGCCCGACAGCTTCCACGCACTAGTAGGCAGCCAACAACTACGCCTTTGGGTCCGAATCAGTGTACAGACTGTAAATAGGAGGGACATTGGCGTAGTGAGTGTCCTGTGCTTTGCAGAAGGTGGCAGTCCCTAGAGGACGAGGTTCTCGTGGAAGGGGTCGTGGAGCTGGTGGGGCCTCACAGGGTCGTTCTGATAATTTTTTTGATGATCCTCGGGATGGACAGTACTATCATGATGATTATGATGTGGAGGAAGTGACAGGGATGTCTTACAGCTAGGACAGCCAGGGGCAGAGTGAGGGACCAGTTCCGATACCTGTAGACCAGCGTGGTCCTTATGTAATAGCAGAACTGCAAGGTTCAACAAAGGAATTTTTGGTGGACACATATGCAACAAAAAGTTCTGTTTCTCAAAATATGGTCCCTGGGGCGGCTCTGTCTGGCCATAATAATATGTCAGTTGGTTTCTCTGGTGTACCGGTTATAAGCCCCATTTCAAAACCTCTTGCGCTGACTATTGGTCCTTTCACTGTGGATTCGCCATTCTTGTTGACATCTAATTGTGGTGAGAATTTGATGGGTTTGGATTTGTTGAAGAAATTGCATGCCACAATTTACTGTTCTCCGGCAGGTGTCTATTTGACCATGGGTCCAGATGTAGCACGTGTTTAGCAGTATTTGTCCAAAGACGCACCCCTTCCTGTTGAGTTTAAAGATGTGCCGCCCACTCTGTGGATGACCGGCAACACAGATGTGGGATTGTTGCAGATATTGCCGGTTTCGATTCAGGTTAAGGATGGTGCTCTTTTGCCCCCTCAGTATAAAATACCACAGGCAGGTGAGCGCGCCTTATTGCAAATTATACACGATTTGATTAAGAAGGGAGTGGTTGAGGAGAAAACTGCTAATATTTGTAATAGCCCTATCCTTCCAATTCTTAAAAGGAGGCCCTCAGGTTCTCCTCATGACCATGAAGATGTTAATCGCTTTGTGATTGATTTGCGGGAGGTTAATAAAATAGTGGTCCCTTAGTTTCTAGTGGTTCCTGACATTACCACTCTTCTGACAATGATTCCCTCTACTGCAAACTTTTTCTCTGTTATTGATTTGAAAAATGCTTTCTTTAGTATCCCTATTCATCCAGATAGCAGATATTTGTTCGGGTTTACACTAGCTGGTAGAAGTTTTAGGTTCTGTCGAGCTCCTCAAGGCTATAATGAAAGTCTAAGTATTTATAATCAGGCTTTGAAAAGTCAGTTGGATTCCCTATCTCTTCCCTCAGGTAATGTATTGGTGCAGTATGTTGATGACGTGCTCATCGCTTCTGACACGGAACAAGGTTGCAAAGACAGTACAGTTAAATTATTGTTGCATTTGGCTAAACATGGACATAAGGTGTCTCTTTCTAAATTTCAATATTGTCGACAGGAGGTCACCTATTTAGGTCACCTACTGTCAAAGGAGGGTAGGAGATTGACCCCGGAGAGCATCAATACCATTGTTAAAATGCCTATTCCATAAACTCAGAAAGATGTGCGTGCTTTTATAGGTATCACTTCCTACTGTCGGCAATGGATACCTAACTATTCGTTACTAATCAAGCCTATGCTTTCACTAACATTGACGGATGTGCATGAGCCCCTGCCTTGGACGGCAGAATGTCAGCAGTCTTTTGAGCAATTGAAAACTGCGCTTTGTTCGGCTCCAGTACTTGGCACCCCAGACTACACTAAACCGTTTGTGTTGTACGTCCATGAGATGGCTGGTTGTGCGCTTTCTGTTTTAACACAAAAATTTGGAGATAAGCAACTGTTGTGTGCTTATTTCTCTGCTGTTCTTGACCCTGTCACAAGAGCCCTCCCAAGCTGTCTAAGAGTGGTCACGGCTGTGGCCGTATCTATTAGACAAACGGCTGGACTCATACTTGATACTGACCTCACAGGTATGGTACCCCATGCTGTGGATACACTTTTGAATAAGACCAAGAAACAGCACCTCACCAGTGCACGTTTGACTGGTTATGAGTTAACTTTGTTTGCCAAACATATCACGATTAAAAGATGTGCTACTCTGAATCCAGCCACGTTACCACCCCTCCCTTCTGAGAACGATGCAGTTGATACACATGATCGCCTCTTCCAGACGGAAGAAGAGATGAAAGGATGGGTAGACTTGACTGATGTTCCCTTATCTGACCCACAAGGGGAACTATATGTCGATGGCTCTTGTTTTAAATTACCAGATGGCACTACAACTGCTGCGTATGCAGTCACTATGCTGCGTACAGTAGTTGAGACATCACAAGTTCCCTATCAGTCAGCACAAGTTGCCGAGCTTGTTGCCCTTATTCGAGCTTGTGAATTAAGTGAGGGACTGGTTGTCAATATTTATACTGACAGCCAGTACGCCTTTGGAGTCGCCCATAATTTTGGGCGACTCTGGGCTGAGAGAGGGTTTCTTACTTCCCATGCCACCAAAATCCAGCACAGGCAGCTCATATTGAGGCTTTTGTTTGCTTTGACCCTCCCTAAGAAGTTGGCTATAGTGAAGTGTAGTGCCCATCAAAAAGTCACTGACGATGTACGTAGGGGAAACGCTTTTGCAGACCAGACAGCTAAGGAAACAGCTCGGACCAAAATGAAAAGAATGTTCGTAGCAGGTCCCGCTAGGTGGGTGCCGGAAATCACCATGTTTGAGGATACACTTGAGAACGTGAAAGAGATACAGAGTGAAGCTATAGTAGAGGAGTTGGCAGTGTGGCAAGAAAGTACAGCACAATTGAATGACTAGGGATGTTGGATTGACAAGACAGGGAAGCAAAGATGGATGTTGCCAGATGCATATGTACTCCCTGTAGTTACAATGGCTCATGGCCCAGCCCATATAAGTGCAAAGGGTATTTGCAAATTGTTAGACCCTGTATGGCAAAATGATAAGATTGCAAAAACGGCTGCACATTTAGTGAAGTATTGTATGGTGTGCATGATGCTTAATCCTGGGAAAGGTACCCCTACATCTCCTGGTAATTTTGCACCACCCACTTTCCCTTTCGAAGTCCTTTAAATAGACTATATCGAATTGGAAAGGTGCAACAATTTGAAGTATGTTCTGATGGTGGTATGTGAATTCAGTAAATGGGTTGAGGCTTATCCCACTAAAGATAATACAGCCATTACGACTGCAAAGGTACTCCTGAAGGAGTTCTTTCCTCCTTTTGGCTTGCCTCGTTTGATTTGGAGTGATAACGGAAGTCATTTCAATGCTAAGGTTATTCAGTTAATTTGTGATGGTCTGCACATAAAGCAAACGTTTCATGCTGCAAACCACCCACAGTCAGCAGGTT
Source organism: Calotriton arnoldi (assembly GCA_963921515.1). Taxonomy (NCBI): domain Eukaryota; kingdom Metazoa; phylum Chordata; class Amphibia; order Caudata; family Salamandridae; genus Calotriton; species Calotriton arnoldi. The sequence continues at coordinate 161,780 of CAWUFW010017205.1, forward strand.
TGATTGAGAAGTACAATGGAACTCTCAAACTGAAAACGGTAAAGATTCAGGAGACAACAGGGTTACAGTGGCCCGATGCCCTGCCATTAGCACTGTTGTCAACAAGAACTACAGCACATTCTAGGACATGATTGTCACCGTATAAGGTCGTGTGGACGCCCGGCAAATGTCTGGGGCGTCCCGCGTCCTCTACGGTTTTCTCATATTGATTACCCCTTGTTAATTGATTACCTCTGCCAGTTAACTGAAAGTTTGCGCTCTATTCACCAACAGGTCCGTGAGTCCCTGCCAGCTATCCCAGAGGGGCCCGGACACGATATTCGGCCCGGTAACTATATCTTCGTTCGGAACTTTCAGCGGAAGAAGAGTTTGGAACCGTGCTGGAAGGGGCCGCTCCAGGTCTTGCTGGCAACCCGTACCGCCATTAAAGTTTCTGGACGTAAGAATTGGATTCACGACTCTCATTGTAGGAGGGTGCTCCTGCCGTTACCCTATGATCAGTGGTTTAAGGAGGAGGTAGCTGACCAGGAGTGTGAACAGATTCCTCGTTTTGTTCCATTAGGCGACGCTGTCCTTACATGGACGCAAAGTGATAAGGAGAATGATGACATCCTGAATGAGGCTGTCCCACCAGAGATAAGAGCTATTCAGGAACCCCTTTTTGATGACCCCTCTGTGCCTGGAGTCACCAGGTAGAATCTGCGTCCTCGGCTGAGGAATAGTGCACCGAAAGAGAAGTCAGATTAGTTAAAGGATGGACTGTGTAAGTTAGGGTGTACTTTGCCATACTACTAACGGAGTTAGTTTGAGGTGATGTGAGATTGTGCACTGTTTGAATATTGGACAGGATAGATCAAGCGTATTCCCTAGGGGTACATTATCCTGATCGGCATGGGATACACCAAGAGGTTAGGACTGAGCAAGCTCCACCGCCGGTGCTCAAGAGCGCCAACGTTTGATGAACAATAGGAGCCTGTACCAGTGAGGCTCTGACGGACACTGGGAACTTGTATATTTCTTTTGCTGGCAATTCGCCACCTTGCTTTATTAGTTGCTATGCACCCCTTTGCCAGAATGGTTGCTGACGAAGAGCAGCCAGCAATTCCCCTTGTTCATGTACGAAAATCTTGGTCTACCAAGCAAAAAATACTCTGCATTGTTCTTGTGTTGTTGTTGTTGATCTTGGGCAGGGTGTCTTGGGTTTTGGAATGCGATCAGAATGCACCATCATGTACTAGACGCAAGATTGTTTCTCAAGTTCGTACAAAAAGGGCAGTCTTGAGGAATGTAATTCTAGACACACATAAAAGGTTCTTCGGGGGAGGTACAGCTTGTTATCCTACCGAATCTGTTGCAAGTTTATGGGCTGCTTACCCATTGTCATTGGTCAATTATACGTATACTCGCCCAGCCTACTTTGTAGAGGTAAGGGGTGAGTTTGAACTGGGGTATCCCTGTCCTTGTCTATATTATAGGAAGCCACAAGGAAAGGGATATCTGGGCTGTGACAATAATACATTTTGTGATAATTTGCATATGAGAGAGCAGAATATTACTTTGGTAGGATGGCATTACCATGATTTGACAGTTACTCGAAAAGCCTGATATTATCCCGCTTGTTGTCCAATAGTAAACAGCACTGATGCATTTCTGTATGTCAATTGTTCCGGGATAATATTGTTCAAAAATACAATGTCTCTAGAAAAAGGAAGGATCCAAGCACAGTAGGATTGAACACTAGATATGCCCCCGTTGATTTTCACGGTCCACTTTCTGCACACCCGGGATTTTATTTTCTGTCCAGTGGTACTTATTCAAATGTTCATAATGGCACAGATGATGTTGCTTTAGGAATGGTGCTCCCTTTAGGTGTGCCTTGTAAATATGGTAAACCAAACATACGGTTGGTAAAAAGGACGTTGACTGCTGAATTCTGTGATGGAGTGACAGATTTGGATGTTAATAACTATAGTAATGGTATCACCTTTGGATATATTCTCTCTTCCATTATTACCTTTGGTGGTACTGCCATGGCTAGAGGTGAAAGGGCTAGAGAATATTTTGGATGTAAGTTACAGACACTGTCGAATTCCACAGTGGCAGCCCTGCGTGACATCACCACCCAATTGGAAAGCATGTGGATATATATCGAGCAACCCTGTTATGCAGTTGACTTCGACTTAGCTAAGAGTGGTGGTGTGTGCGCAGTAGTAGGAGACCAGTGTGTAGTCGGGATAACTAATATGGAAAAAAATATTACCCAACACATTCTAGACATCCTAGAAAATGTAAAAGGAATGGAGAGTGGCAATTGGAGTTGGCCATTGTTCGGTGGGTGGGGTTGGATACTTGAAAAGGTGATCTATTTCAATGTGATCTTGATATCTTGCTGTGTTTTGGTTCAGTGTCTTTCCTTATGCTGTTCATACTGCACCACTTTTCTCTCTCCTAAAAGAATATCAGTTCATAAAACTAACGCAACTATAATGCTCCAGAAAGTGCTTGATGATCTTATGCAGATAGACGAGGGTATTTTTGAAACCTTACCGTTTCCCCCCCGGATGCTGAAGATATGGAATGCTCTTAAATGTATTCATGATTTGCTGAATTATACGTTTTCTTATTATTGCGCCAAAATGCTTATGCTAAAAGGAGGGTCTGTTGGAATAAAAATTATGTTTTTATATTGTTTTACATAAGTTAGCATTTGCTGCGCCATTTTGTGTAACAGGTGCCATTTTGTATCATGTTCGAAACTAATTCTTTGCCATTTCTGAGAAATGGCCTTCTCTAGGTTATGTTTCTTCGGAACTGAGTTTCGCCACACTAATGAATGCACTGTTCGTATTAGCACATACCTTTCTTCTGAGATGTAAGCCTCCTCCCACTTGTCTAGTGGCGGGCACAGACAGCGTAACCTTGAAAGACAGATAATGTGTGCCCAGCTCAGAATCGAAACTTACTCCTTTGTAATTTACTGTCCAGCTGCATCTCTCTGGAAAATTCCATGATGGGCGTGTTTATTTTGGGTTTGAAAATGTACATAATGTATCATTATGCTTGCTGATGTCAGTCCCTCTGCAGCACTCCTTAGCGGCTGGGCAGATTGGGTTCCACTCTGAGTGTACTTTGAATAAACAATTATTGGTTTGTATTCTCTACTGTCTGTCCGACTCTTCATTTTAGTGGAAGGCTGAGAGGTGGTCATTAGTGACCCGAGTGACCCAATTCGAGCCATTTCCTTCACCATACAGTCACTCATATACCCCATCACTCACCTATACTGCCTTTCATATACCCAGTTACTCACCCATATACCACTGATACATCCACCCACTCACCCACACAGCCATACACACAGTCACTCACCCATACAGCCCCTCACACACACATGCACACATATCCACTAACCCATACAGCCACTGACTCACCCACTGACTCATCCATGCAGGCAGTCACACACACCCTCACCCACCCACACAGACACTCGGACACTCATACAGGACAACTAATCACTCACCCATACAACCACTCACATACTCATTCACATACTCATTCACACACCCATACAGCCACTTAGACACCAACTGACAGACCAATACAAACATTCACACAATCAGTCACTCACCCATACATTCAATGAGATACCTAATCACTCAATTATACAGTCCTGCACCCACTGAATCATCCATACAGACACTCATACACCCACTGATTCACCAATACACCTTGGTACATATATTTAACATTCATAAACATTTTAAAAACTCTTGCAATCACTGCATAATGTCATCAGTGATGTCATTCAAGATGTCATCAGCGATGTCATCAGTGATGTCACTTTACACATTGCCTCTAAGTTAAGCTTAACTGCTCTGTGCCAAGCTACTAGGGGATGAGCATAGGTTAAATTTGGGGTTATGCTTGTGCCATACCGTGACAAGGACTGTGATTGCTGCTTGACCAGGGCTCATCAATGATGTCATCAGTGATGTCACTGACCATGTCATGAGTGATGTAATATGCGAGGTCATAAGCAGTGCATTGCGGGGGCGCAAGTTATAATTATCTCAGCTAACTATAACTCCTGAATTTAAGTGGTTTTGCATGAGTAGAACCTGAGCCTAACTATAACGTCCCTGCAACCTTTGGCTTTTTCAGTGAATATATAGTTATGTATATATACATATGTAAATATACGTATGCATGTATATACGTATACATTTATATATATATATTTATTTTTTTCAATTAAAAAACAAAGGTTAACAACATTATAGTTAGGTGAATTTGTCAGTGACAACAAGAAATTCACAAATTATAGTTAGCTGAGTTAACTATAACTTGCACCCCGTCATGCACTGCTTATGACCATACATATGTTATCACTCATAACATGTTCTATGGCATCACTGATGACATCTCAAATGACATCATTGATTTCATCACTGATGACATCATACGAGTGTTTGAATTTGATTTATAGTTTACATAGTGGTGAGTAACTACCATATTAATTTTTTACCTATTTTGTACAGCCAGTGTCCAGCTATGGGTGTAAGTGTTTACAAAACAAATGTGTTCCTAATGCATCATAGGTGTGTAGAGGCATTGAACACATTATAAATCATTGTATTGAAGAGTAAATCTGGGTGCAGGTGACAGCATGTTCCACACAATTTCTCTGGTATTTCAGAAAAGGTTTCCAACAGGGCAAATATTCTATGCACTTCATATTAAGTATTATAAGCAGCCTTGAGTTATTAGACAGAATAGTCTCAGCATGATAATTTCTACCTAACATGGAAGACTCTGTGCACCAGGTACTAACCTATGCACATGTGCTTGTTTTGCTTCAGAAGATGGGCTATCTGTAATGTTTTCACCACAGTATGAAGGTTGCAGGTAGTATGATCTTTATCAGTTTCAGACTTTGGTTATTTTAAGTGAATAATCACTCTTTTGGACAAGTTATGCATAGTGTACACTGTGTTTAGTAGATACTTTTTAATACTTTGTGGTGTATTTCTCTTGAGAGTTTCACTGTCTGCAAACAGTGTGGTATAGAGTAAACTCTCTCTATAGACTTTTTTTTCTTTAAACAGATTTTATTTCCTTTTTTCTTATTTCGCATATCAAATTAAATACAGTTTCCTTGTTGGCACTCTGCCATTCTTTTGTAGTTACATTTTCATGTTGGTTTATCCCATTACTGCATAGCATGCATCTGTTCCATAGGTAATGATCCCCAACAACCCCCACCCTTATCCCCACTGCAGGTCGCTATTAGTATTTTGTTATTCGCGTATGGGGTGCCTCTGTTACTAGTCCTCTTCTTGGAGCCTCCAGTGAACTTCCCGTCTTATTTAAATTTAAGGTCCCTCAGCTGGCGGCGCCACGTTTACAGAGTGGTGGAGAAAGGGGGCATGGCCTGCGGCCACCTCTCAGCAATCCCACTGTGTGGGGCTTCCAGGAGGTAACAGGTAGGCTAGTTGGCCCCTAAGGACCCCAGGAGCAAAGGGGACTTCATCCCCCAACCAAGAGCATGCCAGGAGGCGCGTTTGCAGAGTGGTGGACAAAGGGGTGTGGCCTGGTATCAGAACCCAATAACTCTGCTGTGTGGGTCTTATTGGAGGTAATAGGAAGGGTAGTTGGCCCCCAAGGACGTCCTTGGGAGCCAACTAGGCCTCTTGTTACCACCAGTAAGTCCCACACAGTGGGATTGCTAAGAGGTTTTTGGAGGCCACGCCTCCTTTCTCCACCACTCAGCAAACGTGACTGCTCATTAAAAAAACATAGAAATTCACTGAAAAAACCACAGGTTTCAGGAATGTTATAGTTAGAAATTAGCATTTACCAAAATGTAGAAATTCCCTGAAAAAACCACAGGTTTCAGGGACGTTATAGTTAGAAATTTGTATTTTAAAAACCTTAGAAATTCACTAAAAAAACACAGGTTTCAGGGACGTTATATATGGGAATTAGCATTTTAAAAACCTTAGAAATTCACGGAAAAAAACAAAGGTTAGAGAGACGTTATAGTTAGTCTCATATTTCACTCGTGCAAAACCAGAGAAATTCAACCGTTATAGTTAGCTGAGCTAACTATAACTCGCGCCCCGCAATGCACTGCTGATGACGTCACATATTACATCACTCATGACATGGTCAGTGACATCACTGATGATATCACTGATGACATCTCAAATGAAATCACTGATGACATCATTTAGTGACTGTGAGTGTTTCTAAAAAAAATTAAGAATGTCATATATATAAATATATATATATTTCTATATACGCCAAGGTGTATTGCAGAATGAGTGGGTGTATGAGTGTCTGTATCGATAATTCAGTTGGTGCGTGACTGACTGTATAAGTGAGTGATTATACGTGGCTCAGTGAATGTATGGGTCAGTGACTAATCTGTGTGAATGTCTGTATCAGTCTGTCAGTTGGTGTGTAAGTGACTGCATGGGTTGGTGAGTAGCTACATGAGTGTCTCTATGGATTATTGATTGATTGCCTGAGTACCTGTATGGGTGCCTGACTGTCTGTGTGGGTGGGAGAGGGGGTGTGTGACTCCCTGCATGGATGTGTGTGTGGTCGATTCACTGGGTGTATAGGTTCATGAGTGCGTCTGTGAGGGGATGTATGGGTGAGTGAGTGTGCGTATGGCTGTGTCGGTGAGTGAATGGATGTCTCAGTGGTATATGGGTGAGTAACTGCATTTGTGAAAGGTAGTATATGTGAGTGTTGGAGTATATAAGTGACTGTATGTGTGAGTGAGTGATTGTGAGAGTAGCTGTATGGATGAGTGTATGCTTGTGTCAGTGATTGTATAAGTGGGTAAGTATGTGTTAGTATCTGTATGAATAAGTGAGGTGGTGTATGTAATACTGTATATGTGAGGTAAGTGGCAGTGTGATTGACTCTTTGGGTAAGTGACTAGGTGTGTGAGTAGCTCTATGGGTGAATGGCAGTGTCTGAGTGTCTGTATGGGTGTATGAGTGTATATATCAGTGGCTGTATTGGTGAGTGACTGGGTGTATGAGTAGCTGTGTGGGTGATTGAGTGAATGTGTGCGTCAACCTATGAATCAGTTAGTGGGTGTCCGTACTGGTATTGGTGGGCCTATGGTTTTGAGAATGGTAGTCTGAAATTTGGAGTGGGTGTTAGAAAGGTTATGTTGGGGTGTGAGTAGGTACATCAGAGATTATGTGGATGATGTCATCAGTGTTGTCATGGACATGTCATAAGTGATGTAATATGTGATGTCATCAGCAGTGCATAGCGGGGGTTCGAGTTGAATTTCTCTGGTTTTGTACGAGTGAAATGTCAGACTAACTATAATGTCCCTCTAACCTTTGTTTTTTTCAGTGAAAATATATATGTATATATATCACAGTTCCGTGACTTCGTACCAAATACACACGAAATGAAGCACTCGCGGGGGTGGGTTCAAGGAATTTATCAACAAACTCTTGCAGAGAACAGACGCGTTTCGGCTGTCGCCTTAGTCAGTGTAATCAAGCGTGCCAGAAACTGACAGGATTTAATCAATTGTGGACATGATTGCAGACTTAGACAAAGGACTTAACATGAGTAAACAACACCACCATATTGGTGTGGTGTACATTCAATCAATCACTGCTTGTACTCATTGTCGACAATAACTCATTTAGATAAACCAGTGTTGATATCAGAATAAATTAAAATTCATATCACAAATAAGATCAATTACTGCATCACTTATGTATCATGAGAAGATTGAAGACAAATGTGTATGTGTCAATATTGCGCCCTGGATGGGCTTGACAACCATGTATCACTGAGGTGCAGCACACTATTGTTCTATACATTAGTTTTGTGTACATGATTATTAATGTTAAATTCATTACGCCCTGTCTGGGCTTATGTCGCTTAATGCTTGTATGGATTAGTTCTGCTGTCACTGGTATCTTTGACCTCGTGAAGATATCATAGCCTGCAACATGTCCCACTTATTACAGCGTAGGTACACAGTAAAGATGATAAGACATAAGAAATGAATATAGATAGTGAAGAGTAAAGAAGTCAAATTATAAAAGAAAAGAGAAAAGAGGAAACCCATGAGGGTAAAAAAGAGAAGAAAGGAAAAAGAAAACAAAGGAAGAGAACATATTCAATGGCATCCAGTTTATCCATATCAGCCTTCCCCAAGATGGACTGATAGTTCCTCGTTACTGTTCATCCCTTTGGGGGCCTTAGTTTGGAGGTCACTGATGTAACGTAATTCGAGCCTCCTAAGTCTCAAAATCCTGTCGCCTCCCCTGGGGTTTACAGTTACAAGATAAAGGCAAAAAAATATTAGAAGGTCCCTGTCTTGTTTGGCACTAAAATGTCTGGCCACCGGGTAGGTTGCATCCCTATTCATGATTGCCCTTATGTGTTCTAAGATGCGTACTTTGACATATATATTACCTACTGTCGGTTGCCAGTAGGTAGTTATAGTTAGGACCTAGTTTCCATAGGAAAAGCATTTTTTGACTTGGCTATAACTTTGGCGTCATTTGACCAATCTGCATGACATTTTACCCAAAAAGTGTCACAGTGGGTACTATTGACTGGGAAATTTGGGGGTGATCCATGCAGTGGGGACCGAGAATCTGGGGATTTGAAAAAAGGTTGCGTTTGTAATGTTAATTCCCATAGGAACCTTTAGCCAAGTCTACAGCCAGAATGACTCACATGGAATTGGCAGGGAGGTAGATGTCGGTTCAAGGAAGTGCCTTTTGCTTAGTTGGTGTAAATCTGTTCAGTAGTTTTTGAGAAATTTAAGTTTCAAATTATAGTGCTATCTCTGGCCGTGGATATTTTGCGGAAGTTTTGCAATGAATTGCGGATTCACACGCCAATGGGAATGCTCTGATTGGCTGGACGCTACCTGAATAGAAAGTTGCGACTGCCATTTTATCTATCGGTAACGGTTCCCGGGGCGGAAAATCTGTGTGAAAGCCCACATAAGGGGTCAGGGTAGCGATACTCTGACCCCATTTTTGAGAAATGGAGATATTAGTGACAGAAGTTATATGTCCAAAATAGATTTTTTTAATCACACGCGATATTTGCGACGACGACGCGACCGCCAGCACCGCCCCCCATTTACTATTACGGGGACATCGCGACTACTGATATCGTCACGATTATTGGTGGAATTAAGAGAAATATATCAGTGAATCATTACTATGCATTGTTATAGAGATATTGATAAATGTTTTTATGGAGTTATTTATATAGTTAGTTATCTACTGTGATGGATAGAATTAATTATATAGTTATAATTTTTTTATGTGGTGGTGGCTATTGAATTCATGCTTTTGCTTTCCGCTTTCGCAATGTGTCCGGGGGATCGCGATTACCGATGTCATCGCGATCTCTGGCCTCAACGCGAAAACGAGTTTGAAATGTACAGTAATAAACTTCTAGTGTGTAGAATACTGTAATGTGTGTGCATATATGTGTTTCACTTTATGGGAAAGGCGCGATTGCGACGTCCCAAATAACCGCGAAAACGGGAAATAGGTCTGAAAGATGTTTTTTTAAAGAAACTTAGTACAAAAATATGAGTTTAAACATGCTTTGAAATAAGTATATATGTATATAGTAATGTGTGTAGGTAGGGCAATGTTCAGAAAGGATTTTTTTGCATATTATTTTTGGATGTGTTGGTGGCCATTGAATGTCTGCTTTTGTTTTCCGTTTTTGCGACGTGTCCGCGGGGATTGTGACATTGTCGCAAACATCCCCAAAAACTAAAGAAAAAATAAACACTTTAGATAAAAACTTCGCAATATTTCGGATACTAGGGTGGCTCTGACAAGAGCCATTGTGTCGGTTGTGTGTATATGGCGAAACACCCTGTTGCCTTCGTCCTTAAAGTGCACGCCATCATTTCTATAAATTCGATGCATGTCAAAATGCAGATTGTTGTTATAGATACAGCCCATGCGATGGTTACTGAGGAATGCAGAAACAGTTTTATTAACATGTTTCCTGGTTTTGTCAATCTGTGGACAGAATCGATTTGACCACTTCCATTTCAGTCTGTGGCCTATATTAGAGTACACCAAGACAGTGTGAGGGAAAAGCAACATCAGTTCTGCAAAAGTATCTTTCATTAGGATTTCCAGCCCTACCCCAGTCAATATGCCTAGGTCGTTGCCACCACAGTGCACAATCATGAGGTGAGGAGCTTCAAAATCCACAATGGATTTAACAAAAGCCGGCAACTGATGAAACTTTAACCCTCTCTGTCCAAACCAGTAATCTGCACATTTGGCAAACCCAAGTCCCTCTCAATACCTCTCTTTTTTGCAGCATCTTTAGCCCAATAGATATACCTGTGGCCCACAATCCATACTCTAAGCGTTTTGAAGTGAAGGAGCAATAGTAGTCAGGAGAAGGCTGGAGCTGATGAGGTAGTTTTCCAAAGGAAAAGCACTTAAAATGGAGGTGTTTTTTTTTTTTTTTAAATATATATATTTCATTGGATGCTGTCAGCATGAAAGTGAATAAAATTAGGTAGTGTGTTGGATGACTTAGCAGGAAGTCTTATTATTGGCTGTTGTTTAAGAAAATTAATGAAATACAGACATGGATATGTTTTTGAATCTGTGGAGTAAAGCACAACTGCTGCATCTTATTGGGAAGTAGCATGTTCCTTCTAGAATGTGCTGTGAACGTTTGACCTACTGGTTCCACTGGGTTGCGAGGTACACTAAGCTAAGACTGTATTGGGGGAAAGGGTGTTAAAGAGAAAGTACATTTTTTTAAAGTTGAGGAGTGATGACACAATGTAAGTAATGGCAAATTTTAATTTCCAACTCAGGACTATTTAATAAACTGTTATGTAGTATGTAAATGTAAGAAAAATGAAGCTAGATATAGGTTAGAACTCTCAATTTTTGTTTGCAATCTGCGATCATCGCGAGAACATTGCGAAAACACGCTGACAGGAACCTCGTTTTGAAAGAGAGGGAAAGGGTTAACAGATGCTAACCATTTACAAGTGGAGATGCAGTAGTCTAAAATGAAAGACATGATTTCATTTGCTGCTCTTTTCATGATGATAGACTGGAAAGTTGAAGAGCTTGCCATTTTAGAGTTGCTTTGAATGAGAGTGGTGTACCATTTTTCTGCTTAGTTTTTACAAATCTTAACAGTGTCAAAACTAAGCAGAAAGAGCTAAAACAACAATATAATGTACAAACTGAATTCAGTGGTATGTATATAACTTTGTAATTATTTTAAAAATATACATTAGAAATGAAGATGTATATGGGAGTTTGATTAAAAGGAGTATGACAGTGATGAAAAAAAAATATCAGATGAACTGTATGTATTAAAGGGTATGTGTTTAAGAGGCTAGTGGTGGATGTTTTGGGAATAAGAGAAAAATGAGTTAGTGCCTGTTTATTAACTTGTGTATTTTATTGAAAAATAGCAGTATAGTCTTGTGGAAAGTTGCAATGAGGAACTAAGAATGTTTTAAATGTCTAAACATCATGTGCAGAATAGACAAATCTGTCATTTGCATTCTGGGAGTTATAGAACTTTTAGTAATATTATTAAACAGGAATAGTGTAGTGGGAAAAAAAAGATGAGAACATGTTGTCCGCCTGTATATGAATTAGAAAGAAGTGGTACTTGTTAGGTATGTATTGGGAAGTGTTTGTCAATGTGGTTTTTAACTTATATGACCACTTTGCATATGCTTAGATGGTGAGATATGGTTTTCGTGCTTGCACCTAGTTATATATACAGTGGGACTTTTGAGTTTGCTTAAAGATGCAGAGAGGTATATATTTTGGGAAAGATGGCTGGAAGGTGTACATCTATTAAGAATTCGCATTTATGTTAAGATGGTGATCTATGTTCAGTAAGGCTGATGAAAATGTCATTTATATGGTGAGGGACATGTTTTTCTTTAAACATGCTTTGTTTAAAATTGAGAAGGATCAATAGCGTAGAATGCCTTGAGAATTCTTGTGCTAGCTTCATTTCCAGTGTAACTTTTGTTTGAGATATGCTGAATATATATTTTAGAAGCAGAAGAAGTATTTAAGAAATGATGTAGGTATGTTATTCGTAAAAGATTTGGGGCCAGATGTACGACCAATCACTTTAGCGAATCGCAAATTGCGCCGAATTGCGACTCGCAATTTGCGACTCGCTAAAATGTATGTACAACAGTGTCAGAGACACTGTTTGCGATTCCCAATGGGGTCGCAAATTGCATGCCTCATCAATATTCATGAAGCAAGCGCAATTTGCGAGCCCATTGGAAATGGCTAGCACTCACAGGGATGGTGGCCTGCTGGGGTCAGCAGAGCACCATGTCTGTGACTGCTTTTAAATAAAGCAGTTTTTTTAAATGCATCCTGTTTTCCTTAAAGGAAAACAGGATGCATTTAAAAAGAAAATGAAAGTTTTCAGTTTCATTTTTAAGGGTAAGCAGTGGACCCTGGGACCACTGCCTGCTCTTAAAAAATATTTTCGCACCCATTCACAAAGGGAAAGGGGTCCTCTGGGGAGACCATCCCGTTTGCGAGTGGCTTACCACCTACTTTTAGTAGGTGGTAAACGGCGAGTGTTTTGTGACCACAAATGTGGTCGCAAAACAATCATACATTGCTGTGAGACTCGCTATTAGGAAGGGATGCCCTTGGCACGTCCCTTCCTAATAGCGAGTCGCAAACCATATTTTGTGAGTCGGTAATAGCTTACTGACTCGCAAAATCTGATTTGTGCATGGGGCAGACCCAATTTTGCGGTCGCAAACGGGCCGAATTCCAGTTTGCGACCGCAAAATCAGTCGTACATCTGCCCCCAAGTGCTTTGAAAAATTTCAAAATGTTGTTTTCAGTTTTAGTAACTTACTGATGCATGTGCATGCTCAGTAACAAATCAATGTATGTTTCTAGATGACCATGTATGCAATTATATATCAAGTGTGATACCTAGATTTCACTCACATATAGCTCAGAAGAAAACTATGTTACAGTAAAACAGGTAGTTTGATAATGCCAGAAGGGGATAACCACTGAGTCAGAGATATAGTGACGATTGTTATGTATCTAACACCAATGAAGGTACTTTCTCAGTCAGTCATGCAGTATTCAGGCGCTCATGGAATCACCCAGCCACTACTCAGGCAGTCATGAAATAAGGTATTCACTATCCATGGAGTTATTCAATCATCCATAAACTACACATGTACTCTTGCAATCAGGCAGGCAGAAATTATGTAGTCTTTGAAGTATGCAGGCACTACGTATACATTTATCTAATTAATAAAGTTACTAACTGTTGACTTATGCAATTAACAAGGCTGTAACTATGAACTGTGCAATCATTATAACATTTGCACAGAACCTTTGCAGCCATCACCCACTTATAACCCATGCGGTCATTGAAATACTGAGGCACACGCATGCACTGATGAAACACTCAGGCTCTACTCATGCACTCATGTAATTATGTAGATAGTACAATTGTAGTAAACAAGAAAATGAACAACATTTTGTGCTCTTGGGCGGCTCTGAAAAGAGCCTTTGTGTTGAGAGTGTGTATAAGACAGCTACAGATAAGACTGTATGCAGAGTTTCAGGTTGCTTAGAAACACCCTGTTGCCTTCGTCCATAAAGTGCACTCCATCATTTCTATAAATTCGATGCATGTCAAAATGCAGATTGTTGTTATAGATACAGCCCATGCGATGGTCTCTGAGGAATGCAGAAACAGTTTTATTAACATGTTTCCTGGCTTTGTCAATCTGTGGACAGAATTGATTTAACCACTTCCGTTTCTGTCTTTGGCATATATTAGAGTACACCAAGACAGTGTGAGGAAAAAGCAACATTAGTTCTGCAAAGGTATCTTTCATTAGGATTTCCAGCCCTCCCCCAGTCAATGTGCCTAGGTCATTTCCACTACAGTGCACAATCATGAGTTGAGGAGCTTGACAATCCACAATGGTTTTAACCAAAGCCAGTAACTGATGAAACTTTAACCCTCTCTGGCCAAACCAAGTAATCTCTACATTTGGCAAACCCAAGTCCCTCTCAATATCTCTCTTTTTTGCAGCTTCTTTAGCCCAATAGACATAGCTGTGGCCAACAATCCACACTCTAAGCATTTTGAAGTGTAAGAGTAATAGCAGTCAGGAGACTGGAGCTGAATGAGGCAGTTTTCCAAAAGAAAAGAAGTTAAAATGGAGGTGTTTTCTTTTTTAAAGAAAATATATATTTCATTGGATGCTGTCAGTAAGTAAGTGAATAAAATTAGGTAGTACGATGGATGCATTAGTAAGAAGTCCTATTATTGGCTGTTGTTTAAAAAAAGGAATGTAATACAAACATGGATATGCTTTTGAATCTGCGCAGTAAACCACACCTGCTGTATCTCATTTGGAAGTAGCATGTTCCTTCTAGAATGTGCTATGAACTTGTGACCTATTGGTTCCACTGGGTTGCTAAATACACTGAGATAAGAGTGTATTGGGGGGAAGGGTATTAAAGAGACAGAACATTTTTTTAAAAGTTGATGAGTTATGACATAATTTAAGCAATGATAAACTTTAATTTGCAATTGAGGACTATGTAATAAACTGTTGTGCAGTATCAAAATTTAAAACAACTGAAGCTAAATGAATGGATGTGTCATTGGTATATGGGTGAATAAGTGCATATGTGAAAGGCAGTATAGGTGAGTGTTAGAGTATATGAGTGACTGTATGTGTGAGTGGATGAGTGATTGTGAGAGTGGCTGCATGGGTGAGTGTGTGCTTGTGTCACTGACAGTATAGGTGAGTGAGTATGTGATAGTATCTGTATGAATAAGTGAGTGGGTATGTTTATAACTGTATAGATGAGTAAGTGGCTGTGTGATTGGCTCTATGGGTGAGTGAGTAGATGTGTGAGTAGCTCTATGGATGACTGACAGTGTATGAGTGGCCGTATGGGTGTATGAATGGATATATCAGTGGCTGTATTAGTGAGTGAGTTGGTGTGTGAGTAGATGTATGCGTGGATGTGTGTGTAGACCTATGAATCAGTGAGTGGGTGTGTAAGTATTTGTATGGGTGTGTCAATGGTTTTGAGAATGGTAGTGTGGAAGTTGGAGTGGGTGTATGAAAGGTTAGTGTGAGTGGGTATGTCAGAGATTCTGTGGATGATGTCATCAGTGAAGTCATCAGTGATGTAATTTGAGATGTCATCAGTGATGTCATCAGTGATGTCACTGACCATGCCTGTATGGATAAGTGAGTGGGTTAGTCAGAGGCTGCATGGTTTAGTGAGTGTTTGTATGAGGGGCTGTATGGGTAAGTGTATGTGTGGATGAGTGAGTGGATGTGTCAGTGGTATATGGGTGAGTAACTAGGTAAGTGAAAGGCAGTATATGTGAGTGATGGGGTATATGAGTGACTGTGTGGGTGAGTGAGTGAATGTGAGAGTGGCTGTATGTGTGAATGTGCTTGTATCAGTGACTGTATAAATGAGTGAGCAGGTGTTAGTATCTATATGAGTAAGTAAGTGGTTGTGTGTAACTGTATGGGTAAGTAAGTGGCTGTGTGACTGACTATATGGGTGAGTAAGTGTGTGAGTAGCTCTATGGGTGACTGACTAGTATGTGAGTGGCTGTATGGGTGAACAAGTGGATATGTCAGTGGCTGTATTAGTGAGTGAGGGGGTGTATGAGTGGCTGTATGGGTGAGTGAGTAGATGTGTGTGTGGATCTATGAATCAGTGAGTGGGTGTGTAAGTACTGGTAGGGGTCTGTGAATGCGCTTGTGAATGGTTGACTGGGAGTGGGTGTATGAGAAGTTCTATGGGGGTGTGAGTGGGTGCGTTGGTGATTTTGTGGATGATGTCATCAGTGATGTCATTTGAGATGTCATGACTGATACCATCAGTGATGTCACTGACCATGTCATAAGTGATGCAATATGTAAGGTCATGAGCAGGGCATAGCGGTGGCATGAGTTATAGTTAGCTCAGCTAACTATAAATGCTGAATTTCACTGATTTTGTCTGAGTGAAATCTGAACCTAACTATAATGTCCCCATAACCTTTGTTTTTTTCAGTGACTTTCTAAGGTTTTTTAAATTCTATTTCCTAACTATAACATCCCTGTAACCTTTGGTTTCTTCAGTGAATTTCCAAGTTTAAAAAAAAAATTAAAAAAAGTAAGATGCCCATTGCAATGCACAGTGTGGGTGGGATTGAACGCAGGGCCTAGCCAGCATTGTGCTGCCCCCACCCAAGCTTGGTGCTCCTGCTCTCCTCCTCCTTGCCTTCCATTGTCCATGACCCTGCTCCCTCATTACTGTTGTGTGTGGCCACTGTTCTGCTACTGCCCTTCCTGCCTGCCCTACACAGGTAGCTTGCTGCCCCACCCACCTCCTCGCTACCCTCTGTTGTCCGAGTCCATGCACCAGCCCCTACCTCCTGCCCTGCATGGTCTGATGTGCTGCCACTGCCTTCCATTTAGCTTGTTGTCCCTGCCCACTTCTCCTGCCCTCCGTTCCCCAATTCTATGCTGCATCATTGTCCTCCTGCTTAGCCCCTGTGCTTATCTTGCTGTCCCTACTCTCCTTCCCCCTGCCCTCTGATATCTGTGTGCATGCCCCTGCTCCGCCCTTTCTGTCCACCATATTCCATGGACCTGCCACCTTCCTATCTACTCTGAGTGTTCTGTTGAGCTGCCACTGCCCCTCCCACCTGCATAGCATGGTCAGATGGCTGCCGCCTGTCCCAGTCACCTCTACCCTCCCTGTCCAAGTTCCATGCCCCTATCCTCTTCCACCTGTACTTTATGGTCCATTTTGCTTACACTCCCGTCTGCCCTTCATGCTCTGTTGTGCTGCAACTGCTCCTCCTTTCTGCCCTGTATGGTCTGTTGTAAAGTCCCTTCCCCTGCCCTCTTTTGTCTGTGCCCAGCCCCTACCCCTCCCTTCTGTCCTCCATGGTCTTTTGTGCATGCCCCAGCTCCCTCCCTCTTGCCCACCATGGCTGTTGTGCTGCCACTAACCCTCCAGCTTGCCATGCATGGTCTTCCTTGCTGCCACAACCCCTCCCACCTGCCCTGTGTGGTCAGCTTGCTGCCCTAACCCTCTTGCACCTTCCCTCCATTGTCTCTGTATATGCCCTCCATGGTCAGCTTGCTGCGCATTCCCTGCCCCCTTGCCCCTGTCCTCTGTTTTCCATGTGCGGACCCCTATCGCCTCCCTCCTGCCTTGTTTGGTCTGCTGTCATTCCCCTGCCCCCTCCCATCTGTCCTTCATGGTCCGTTATGCTACAACTGTCCCTCCTGTCCGGTATGGTCAGCTTGCTGCCCTTGCCTCTTTCCTGCATGGCCCTGTTCCCTCCCTATTGCTTTCCATGGTATGTTTGCTGCCCTGCCATCCGACTTGCCCTGTGCGATGTATTGTGCTGCTGCAAACCCTGACACCTGACCTGTAAGGTCAGTTTGGTGCCCCTGCCCATCTCCTTCCTGCCCTCTCTTATCCAAGTCTGTGTCCCTACCCCATTCCTCCTGCCCTCCGTGATCCAATGTACCAAACTTGCCAACATTTTGAACTTGGTAAGAGGGAGATTTTGAAAAAAAAACTACGGAATAGGCTATCCCCATTGACTTACATTGAAAAAGAGGAGATTTTAGGCAGGTGACAAATAAAATAAAGGACTTTTGGGCTTAAACACATCAGGAGTCTCCTGCCTGAATCAGATCTATTGGCATGTATGGTTGTACTGCCACTGCCTCTTCCTTCTGCCCTCAATGGTCTTTTATATTGCCATAGACTCTCTTGGTTGTACTGCATGGTTGATTTGTTGCCCCTGCCCCCGTTTTCCCTGACCTCCATGGTCCGTTGTGCTGCCATTGCCCCTCCCACCTGCACAGCGTGGTCAACTTGTTGCCTCTGCACCCTGCTCCATGAGAGGGTCTTATTCCCATGGACATTATGGTTAGTGCTTTAAACAATTAAAATGAGGACATATTTTCTGAATTCTCAAATAGAAACAAAGCACTTTTAAATATTTTGCTATCTTTACTTTGTTTTTATCCAGTTGATCACTTGATTATATGTTACACTTAAGGAAGAGGATGTGGGGTTACAGCCAGAGCTGCAGACTTTGCAACTGGGGAACTAGGTTTGAGTTTCTGCATCAGTTCGACATCCTGTGATTCTGGTCAAATCACTTAATCTGCCCATGCCTAAAACCAAAATGAATGTGTCGTTGTGTCTCGTAACTGATGCTCGTGTAAAGCACTCCTATACCCTTGGGTCAAGTCTGCGCTATACACTTCTCCCATTGGGCTATACTTGGGCTACATTTGGGTGATATTTGTGCTATATTTGGGCTCTTTTTTCTCCAGTGGCCATCTTGGGAGACTTATTTGTTATGAAGCTCTTTAATTTAATCATTTACTGCAGTATCCTCAGTACAAAATGCTTTCAGTTTTCTACTTTGATTCCATCAAATGGCGTTCATATGTACCACGCTTTTGGCATAAATTCAGAATGTTAGAACTCTAGTTGCTCATTAGAAAACTGTAGTAAAACTGCTGATCACCAGGGAGTTGACTGGAAGTCTGCTGCTGGTGTTGAAAGTGCATGTTTCAGTCTGCATCTGTGCATGTGTTGAAAGTGCATGAATCAGTCTGCATGTTTCAGTCTACATGTCAGAATGTCTTAATGAAATAGAAGAGGAAGATATTTGAGAACTCACTTAAAAGTTATCCTAATTTTTCCATCTACAGCACTAACTATAACTTCTATGAGAAACTGAACCCCCTCACTTTGTTCCTTTCTAAATTAAATGTTTTAAGTTTTACCAGTTTGATTCAATCAACATGGCTTCAGGTGTGCCATACTTTTGTTATAAGTAACACCGTTAGTGCTCTATTTGTACTTCAGAACACTCTCGAAGGCTGCAGTAGAACACACGGGAATCAACTGTCAGACTTCATTTTCATATGGCTGAGAAAGATAGTGTGTATTTATAAAATAAGCTCTCATTTTAGCTTCTGGAACACCTTTCATAACCTCTATGGGGAAATCATGAGAAACCGTTTTCTCTCAAACATGATTCTTAAAATCCAAGCAGTAGGCTTTTCCACAGAGTAAAATCACCTTAGAACACACCAAAATTCCTAAAATTAGTATGGTACCATCAACATATGATTTATATTGTAACTAAAATCTGTCATCACCCTTAATATGTTCTCCTTTTTGTGACCCTCAAAACCTGCCATTCACTACAATGCGTTTCAATAGGGTGCTACCATGTATATTGCTCCCAAAATGGCTGCCAACACTTCCTGGTTGAAATGTTGGCAGCCAAACAAATTTCAGAAGAATTTCAGTAGGATTTTGGGCTTCCAGATATCCATATTATTTAAACCTAAATATCTCTGAAACTACTGAACGGATTTACACCAGATCACAAAAAGCATGCTTTCTGAACCAACATCTAGCTTTCTTTCAGATTTGGTGTCATTCTGTTTACCGGTTCGGGCTGTAGTCATGTTCAAAAAATGAAAATTCCCCATAGACAGCAAAAATAATAATGGTGAAGTGTGCCCTAGATAGGCACCGGGGCACCCCGTAGATAAAAGAAATGATGGCTCCTGCATGGCCCCATGAAATTAGTTCACTTGTAGGGAGCTGGTGGGGCCACGGGGGCCCTGGGGCTCCACTGGCAGCCCTTATAAAAAATAGTGAGTGTTCGGGGTGGCACCCAGAAAAAAACATAAAAAAGTGAATAATAAATGAGCAACCACGGCCCCTTATTTATTATTCACTGTTCCTTCAAGGAGCGTTCCATAATACCCTGGGAGGGCTATTTACATATAATTTGTATTTGGTGATGCCCCTAGATGGGAAAGGCACATCACTAAAATGTTGTTTTCATGTTGTAGGGGAGCTGTAGGGAGTTCTGCAGCCCTCCAGCAACATTAGAAAAAAACATAAGTCTTCTGGGGCAGTGAAACCATGACCCCAGGAGAATTTACTATATTTTTCAAAAACATTATCCAGGCCAGAGCTTTTGTTCTACAGCTGGGATTGAACTGCCACCTAGCGGTTGGTTGTATGGTTGCATTTTATGTGATAAAGCATGTCACATAAATATAAGGCCTTTATGTGGTTATTTTTTATGATAGCATTTTAGGTGTGTAAAATGTTAAAAGGTAGACTAAGAGATATGTTTGTTTTGGAAAAAATTATATATCCCTGACTGCTTATTTTTACATTTTCCACACCAAAAATGTAATAATAAAAACTATGCAAAAAGAAAGAGTCACAAACGTGTAGTTTAATAAAACATTATTAAATATTTTTAAGTAATCAATAATAATAAACATTGTATTGTGCGAAATATTAAAATATTCATTTGATTAAAATTATTGGGAATTTTTGGAGAAAGATGATAACTCTGCTTTATATATAGTGTGTTGAGTGGGCGAAGGGGAGGTTTGGACACAGGCCAGGCCTTGTGGCCAGTCCCCGCCTCGCAGCCGTGCACACTGTGAGGTTGGCTGACTGTGGAAGGGGGTTGGCTGCAGCCTCGGTCCTGCGACCAACCCCCCACTGCGTACAGCCGAAGGCCATGCACAGCAGGGGGTTGGCTTTACATATGGTAATAAAATTTCTTTACATTGGGAAAAAAAACTAGAAATTCACTGGGAAAAAAAGGTTAAAGAAGCATTATAGTTAGGTGAAATTTTGAGTTAAAACATAATGTATTAAACTCTAATAAACATAGAAATTCACCTGTTATATTCACAGTTATCTGAAGTAACTATAACTCGTGCCCTAAGGTAACTAAAACTCGCGCCCTCACCATGCACTGCTAATTAACCCACATATTACATTACTCATTACATCTTCTCTGACATCATTGATAATATCACTGCAACATTTACAATTAAATTATTGATGAGAAAACTGTGCATGGCGGGAGCGCGAGTTCTATGGATTTTAGAATATAAAACATTACGTTGTTACTGACAAATTCACCTAACTATAACATTACATTAACCTTTGCCTTTTTCAGTGAATATATGTATATCATAGAGGTACAAATATGTGGAGTTAGGTACAGAATATCTATACTTACCTTTCAAGGTTTTGGATTCTTTATTTTTGTCCTAAGTATTTGTATACCTCAATATTCTATCTTCAATATTCAGGGGACATTCCGTCTAAACATGGTACATGTAAGTATTTGTACCAGAAACCTGTCTAATGTGGTTCTATCGAGGCACTGCCGCACCCCTACTTCCAGCGCCTGTGGCCCAATGTGGTCCTGTTGAAGCACCCCCACAAAGAGGCTGGCAGCACTTGGATAGGTATAGCAGCAGAAGATTTAACCTCAAGCTTCAGTCCTCTCCTTTACCATACCTCTTTGCTCTTTTGGTTTATTTCTGTTTACTACAATATAGCATGTTTAGTAGATGAATGTTTATTCTTCATGAACGATTAGATTTGGAACTTCATTAAATGAACGAAAATACTACTGGCCTTTTTCGGAACACCCATGCCCACATACTGCCATTATCAAAGAAGTTGCACCACTTGAAGAGGCCATGCACGTTATTTGTTACACTCTTGGCTTCATCAATCCCGACTTCGATCTTTCTCTAAGTCATTGGTTTTTTCTTTGTTATCAGTTTTTTAGCAATAGAAAACTCAGAGCTTTCTTTCTTCAGAAATCTACTACTGTGATATCTTGTTTGGTAAGAAGGATGTTTATATACATTGTCATTATGTTTCAGACTACTGCAGTGCATGTCTTCAGAAGAAGAATGTTTGACACAACTCTTCAGTTAAATAGATATGTACAAGTACTGAACTTTTCACATGGAAATCATTCATTTCAGATGTGTTGTTCTAATTAGGCTAATGGAGGAAAGATAAGACAACAACACCCAGAATGCAGTAGACTATGCCACAAAAGGCCATGACTGGAAACATTATCCACAATAACCTGGTGGGTGGTAGTCACCCTTCCTGAATTGTAAATAGCAAAGGGATGAACCTGCATTCAGCATTAAGGAGCTTATTTGGAATGGCTGGTAATAAATGCCCAGTGTTATTTTTACCATTGGTGTTCATAACATGGAGTCCTGATATTACTTCCAGATTCCAAGTTGATCCACTAAAGCCCAGTATGAAAGGGGGAATAGCAGGTGGGAATCATGGGCACCGAGCATCCATTCAATATTGTCAATCGAACAGCCACAGAGGAGTGGAATACTGTTGACAAAATATACAGCAATGCTTCGTTATTAATCCAGATGCCCTTAAATAAGAATGTGATGTATCTTGCCAAGCCTTAATGAATGGCCCTAATACTATTAATTTTACATTCTTAAGGAGTTTTTATCATTGAATCTCTGTGAGGCTGCATCTTGCATTGCAACCAGAAAAAAACAAAGAAAAAAACAACTCGATCATATGTCGGCCAACTACCACCCGTAATACAACTGAGAAGGACCACACCACCGTACCAAAAGGGGGTTCCAAAAATTTGGGTAGAGACAAAATACTGTGAATATAATATTGTGCTGCAAAAATATTGTAGGAAAAATTTCAACTACCTAAATATTGTCATGGAAAGTCGACATAGGTACGTATGAGCTTACTAGTTTCAATCAGTGGAGAGGTGTGGTGCAGCGGCCAGGGCAGCTGACTTCGGAGCACAGGGTTCACGGTTCGATCCCCGGCTCCGGTGGCAGCTCAGCTCAGCACCATGTGACTCTGGGCAATAGCTCACTTAATTTCCACGACGGCCCCCAGCGCCTTGAGACCCGTAAGGGTGAGTAGCTGCGCTATATAAAAACGGACTTACATTTTTTTACATTTAATCAAAAGGAGGGGGGGGGGGAGAGAGAAGGGAAGTAATGATCCATTCATCTTCCAGGATAATACAAAAAATCAATAGGGGAATGGATCACTTGTAACCACTTTACCAGGGTTTATTAGTTTGTGGTTCCGTCTTAAAAAACCCTCATTTACGTACGTAACTGGATTTGGGAAAAAGGCGGTATATCTTGGTTCTCCGCCTATACGTAACGTAACAACATAGTCATGGGGTTTATTAGGTATGTTGACCTCCACCCGGAAGTTTAACCACTGGTATTTGCAGTAGTGTCCAGAAACGTTAAAAAATGATTGTGATAAGGTGATGTTAAAATTCTTCAAACTCCTCACTAAAGCGAAAACATTTTTTTTATTAGCAAGTGGGAGTTAAAGAAATTAAAATGGTGAGCGTGTGTTTTTTAGACCAGGTTAGTATGTCTAAACACACTGAAAAAGTGTCCTTTTATTCGGTCGACATGTTTCTGCCCCGTATGCCCAGCCGGGTCTATGGGGCTTTCTTCAGGACCAGAAAGAGTTTATCAGTGCAACTACCATTTGTATTGCACTTCTCAGCGGGGTAATATTAGTCCGCTGTAGACAATCAGGTCAATAGTACCTGTAATATAGTAAAAAGAGAAACTTAGTCAGAATCCCTTATTTTTAACATTCCGGGTTTACATCGTAACAATCAGATAATTTATCAGAATGAAAGTTCGTGTTAATATGTCAAATGGCGCATTTCGCTCTAAAAATATACTTCTTAAAACTATGGCTTAATTTCCAGGGATCATGCGTAATGATAAGGTACATTAGATATCTTAATATAAATTCAAAAAATGCTGCTACATGAAGTCACGAGGCACAGTCACTGAAAACAAGGGGGGGAAGAAAAACGAGAAGTGAGAAAGCCAGATGCTGCCTTCTGAGATAAGACCCCATTCTAAAGTTGAAATTACTTTAAAGACACTTATTATAGCGTCTTCAGGGTTTGGCAAGTTTATCCTTGCTTGCTGTGAAGGAAAAAGAGACATTTTAAAAGAGAGACCTTACTTCAATAATGTCAAGCGTGGTCCTATGGCGTTTCCTCTCACCTGCAGCATGGACTGTCCTCTGCTTGTGCTTGCTCTGCCCACGGTGGTATAGGGCATTCTGGGAGCCTTCTTTTATTTCAGTGTCTCAATAGACATAAAGAAAATACTTCGTGGTTTTTATAGTAGGCATACAAAAAAGTTTTGGTGTCTTCGCAATATATTATCAATAAAGTTATGTTAGTATATTAGATGTAAGTGCGATTGTGATCAATTTTTAAATAATTGCTAACTTCAATGTTTCCAGCAATTTGACACAGAAAAAAATAAAAATAATAATAATTAAAATGTGACTTAAGAAATTTGCCTCATTCTATTGCAGCAACTCTGTGACTTTTTTGATTTATAATTACGGAATAGCGGATAATCAATGTCGTTCATTCTGTTAGTAATCTTCAGACATGGAGTATTATTAACTGAACTGGTGCCACGGAATATCATCGTTCAATTCTTCCACATTGGTTTTTAAACGATGAACCCAACGCTGTTCCTTCTCGAAAAGAAGACGTTCTGCATTTTGATTTTGATTTGTTAACATCTCTATGATTGTCCAGTTGAGATCCTCAACTGTATGATTGGAGTCTATGTATTGTTTGCTCATTTTGGTCGTCACTTTTTTACATTTGATGTTGCTTTTATGTTCCCCAATCCGTGGTTTTACTTTTCGACACGTCATTCCAATATATCTTAGCCCACATGGACACGTGATCATATAGATCACGTGTGTGGAATTGCAATTCGTGTGTTGTCATTGTGTCCATACTAAATCATTAGATAGACACAGAGTTTTTGTTGCAGTTGTTAATTTGCAGACTACGCAGGAACCACATGGATAGTGTCCTGTGATTGGACTCATGTTCCAGGCTGTAGTGATGCTTTCTGTTTTTGTCTTGGGTGCAGGTCTAGTATGTACCAGAAGATCTTTCAGGTTTCTTGTTCTTTTATTTGCAAACCTAGGTTTTGGCCATTTCAGGTTACCGGAGCTGACAATCTTCCAATTTTTATTTACAATCTTTTTTACAGTGTTGCTAGCAATGTTGTATGTTGTCACACACGTAATCAAGTTCTCATTTGTCTCTTTAGGAGTGGTAGTGAGCAGACATTCTCGTGGTTGGTGTCTCGCTCTTTTTTGACATTTGTGAATGGTCGTCATGGGGTAATCTCTTTTTGCCAACCTATCAGTTAGGTCCTTGGCTTGTTGTTTGTAGTCTTCTGGCTTACTACAATTACGCCTAGGGCGTAAGAATTGGCTATAGGGGAGATTGTCCCTTAAAGGTCTGGGATGAAAGCTCTTATAAGATAACAGGCTGTTCTTCGCAGTCGGTTTATAATAGGTTTTTGTCTGAATGCTGTCATCCTCTATGTAGAGTGAGATATCCAAGAAGTCTAATCTGCTCTTATCAGCTGTGTAAGTGAAATTGAGGCATTCATCTCTGGTGTTAATCCAGTGTATAAAATCCTTGAGGTTGTCACTAGTATCATTCCAAATCAGGATAATGTCATCTATATAACGCTTCCAGAATAATATTCTGGAAGTGAAAGGATTTTAGTAATTGAGTATGTGTTCTTTCTCAAAATTGCTCACATACAGGCCAACTTGAGATGAAAATCAACGTTCTGCCCTCCACCACACACAGTACCAATAGAAATACAAACATTTGAACAAGCGATTATGAAAGAGGCAGAAGAAGACCAGGAACATATTAAGCAACCTTTTCATAATGTTACCAAACAAGAACAACAAGCTTTGGATCAACTCAGGAAAAATGAGAATATCATAATCAAACCCGCAGATAAGGGAGGAGGTATTGTCCTACTGAACAAAGAAGGATACGACCAGCAATGCCGCCTCCTCCTCTCGGATGAAAAATTCTACAGAAAAATCGTAATTGATCCTACTTCTAGGTTGCAACACACGATACAAATGATGGTGGAAGAAGCAGAAACCAACTGCTGGATCACAAAACATGAAGCAGATTTTTAATTGCACAAAATCCGAAAATACCATACTTCTATTCTTTACCTAAAACTCATAAAAACAGATCCCCGCCTCCAGGACGCCCCATCGTCTCTGGGATAGGTTCGGTATTGGAACCCTTATCCCAATTTGCTGACCAATTCCTAAAACCTTTGGTCCAAAAAACTCCTACGTATCTGAAAGATACTCGAGACCTTCTGAACCAACTGATAGGCCTACCCTTTGATGAAAACAAAATGCTACTGGTAGGCCTAGACATAGAAAGTCTCTACACCAGTCTTCCACAACAGAACACTTTGGAAACATTAGAAACCATCTTATTTTCAGAACACTGGCAATACAAAACACTGAGGCATTTTGTCCTGGAGTGCTGCAGACTAGCACTCACGGAAAATTTCTTCGAGTACAATGGGTCACTGTATGAACAAAGCCATGGAACTTCTATGGGCAGTGCCTTTGCGCCATCTGTAGCAGGCCTGTATGTGAGCAATTTTGAGAAAGAACACATACTCAATGACCAAAATCCTTTCACTTCCAGAATATTATTCTGGAAGCGTTATATAGATGACATTATCCTGATTTGGAATGATACTAGTGACAACCTCAAGGATTTTATACACTGGATTAACACCAGAGATGAATGCCTCAATTTCAGTTACACAGCTGATAAGAGCAGATTAGACTTCTTGGATATCTCACTCTACATAGAGGATGACAGCATTCAGACAAAAACCTATTATAAACCGACTGCGAAGAACAGCCTGTTATCTTATAAGAGCTTTCATCCCAGACCTTTAAGGGACAATCTCCCCTATAGCCAATTCTTACGCCTTAGGCGTAATTGTAGTAAGCTAGAAGACTACAAACAACAAGCCAAGGACCTAACTGATAGGTTGGCAAAAAGAGATTACCCCATGAAGACCATTCACAAATGTCAAAAAGAGCGAGACACCAACCACGAGAATGTCTGCTCACTACCACTCCTAAAGAGACAAATGAGAACTTGATTACGTGTGTGACAACATACAACATCGCTAGCAACACTGTAAAAAAGATTGTAAATAAAAATTGGAAGATTGTCACCTCCGGTAACCTGAAATGGCCAAAACCTAGGTTTGCAAATAAAAGAACAAGAAACCTGAAAGATCTTCTGGTACATACTAGACCTGCACCCAAGACAAAAACAGAAAGCATCACTACAGCCTGGAACATGAGTCCAATCACAGGACACTATCCATGTGGTTCCTGCGTAGTCTGCAAAATAACAACTGCAACAAAAACTCTGTGTCTATCTAATGATTTAGTATGGACACAATGACAACACACGAATTGCAATTCCACACACGTGATCTATATGATCACGTGTCCATGTGGGCTAAGATATATTGGAATGACGTGTCGAAAAGTAAAACCACGGATTGGGGAACATAAAAGCAACATCAAATGTAAAAAAGTGACGACCAAAATGAGCAAACAATACATAGACTCCAATCATACAGTTGAGGATCTCAACTGGACAATCATAGAGATGTTAACATATCAAAATCAAAATGCAGAACGTCTTCTTTTCGAGAAGGAACAGCATTGGGTTCATCGTTTAAAAACCAATGTGGAAGAATTGAACGATGATATTCCGTGGCACCAGTTCAGTTAATAATACTCCATGTCTGAAGATTACTAACAGAATGAACGACATTGATTATCCGCTATTCCGTAATTATAAATCAAAAAGTCACAGAGTTGCTGCAATAGAACGAGGCAAATTTCTTAAGTCACATTTTAATTATTATTATTTTTATTTTTTCTGTGTCAAATTGCTGGAAACATTGAAGTTAGCAATTATTTAAAAATTGATCACAATCGCACTTACATCTAATATACTAACATAACTTTATTGATAATATATTGCGAAGACACCAAAACTTTTTTCTATGCCTACTATAAAAACCACAAAGTATTTTCTTTATGTCTATTGAGACACTGAAATAAAAGAAGGCTCCCAGAATGCCGTACACCACCGTGGGCAGAGCAAGCACAAGCAGAGGACAGTCCATGCTGCAGGTGAGAGGAAACGCCATAGGACCCCGCTTGACATTATTGAAGTAAGGTCTCTCTTTTAAAATGTCCCTTTTTCCTTCACAGCAAGCAAGGATAAACTTGCCAAGCCCTGAAGACGCTATAACAAGTGTCTTTAAGGTAATTTCAACTTTAGAATGGGGTCTTATCTCAGAAGGCAGCATCTGGCTTTCTCACTTCTCGTTTTTCTTCCCCCCCTTGTTTTCAGTGACTGTGCCTCGTGACTTCATGTAGCAGCATTTTTTGAATTTATATTAAGATATCTAATGTACCTTATCATTACGCACGATCCCTGGAAATTAAGCCATAGTTTTAAGAAGTATATTTTTAGAGCGAAATGCGCCATTTGACATATTAACACGAACTTTCATTCTGATAAATTATCTGATTGTTACGATGTAAACCCGGAATGTTAAAAATAAGGGGATTCTGACTAACTCTTTTTTACTATATTACAGGTACTAATGACCTGATTGTCTACAGCGGACCAATATTACCCCGCTGAGAAGTGCAATACAAATGGTAGTTGCACTGATAAACTCTTTCTGGTCCTGAAGAAAGCCCCATAGACCCGGCTGGGCATACGGGGCAGAAACATGTCGACCGAATAAAAGGACACTTTTTCAGGGTGTTTAGACATACTAACCTGGTCTAAAAAACACACGCTCACCATTTTAATTTCTTTAACTCCCACTTGCTAATAAAAAAAAAAATTTCGCCTTAGTGAGGAGTTTGAAGAATTTTAACATCACCTTATCACAATCATTTTTTAACGTTTCTGTTTCTGGACACTACTGCGAATACCAGTGGTTAAACCTCCGGGTGGAGGTCAACATACCTAATAAACCCCATGACTATGTTGTTACGTTACGTATAGGCGGAGAACCAAGATATACCGCCTTTTTCCCAAATCCAGTTACGTACGTATATGAGGGTTTTTAAGACGGAACCACGAAATAATAAACCCTGGTAAAGTGGTTACAAGTGATCCATTCCCCTATTGATTTTTTTTTTACGTATGAGCTTACTCCATCATATGTACGTACCTTAGCCCACCATATACATTCATGGTATGTACATGTGGAGTTAACAGTAGTAAATCTACATTTGCCTGTATTTACTTAATTGATGGTAGTGATGGAGCAGGAAATTTCATGTTTGCATTTTCTTAATTGTAGGGGTGCATCATATTCTCGTGTAGAACGCACCCGCATATATTCCTGTCTCGTTTTTGTGTTGATGCATTTATGAGACATTATTCAGTTCATTGACAAGGTAGTATGGGAAATTAATGTAGAAAATGGATGTAACTAGCAGAAAACGTTAACATGAAGAAACCGTGTTGAGAAGTGTTGACACTACTAATGTGATAGATGTGTTTAATAATGAGATTTCCATCACTAGGTAAACGTGTTAGTGAAATGTAATGTCGTTATGTAACTTGTAATGTTGAGGTGATACATTCTCATGTTAACTAAAGTTGTGGGCCTGAAATGCAATCCCTGACAACTCTCACTTTAGGATTGATGTTCTCAATTTCAGGTGCACTGTGGAAGCTGTTCTTTCTCACGTTTTGCATTGCAGGTGGAGCAGCATTCTTTTAGGCAAAGTAATATCTTTGTTTTAACAGCTAGGCAAGGAGAGAAGAAGTTACAATCGTATGGTTTGAAGGCGATAAAGGCAAGATGTTGGTTTCACATGGGAGAAGGTCTGCGAAATCAAGGACGAATTGTTGCAAAGGATGTACATGGAGAACACCGTGGAAAAGTGCGCTCATGACTGTACCCATTGTGGAATATGTGCATGCTGAGCATCAAGGGAAAGCTACCTATAGAAAACTGATTGTTGGAATTAGGGACAGGGCCCATTTTCTTTCTTGCCTTTGGGTAGGGAGCATCTTAGAACAAGCTCTTTCTTTGTTTCATTGGCTTTATGCTACTTGACCCATCCCAACGGTGGCACAACTTCTTAGGAAGACTTCATGATTCACACCTTTCCTCCTGATTCAAAAATGCGTATGTGGGGACGTCACTTTAGATATAGAATAGGGATAGATTTAATGCTTTTCTCTCATCAACCCTAGATGCAGGAAAATTTGGACTCATGCTTCTTGCTTACTTGTATCCTCTTTCTTGATATAATAACTTTGTTCATGATCCACCATCTTGGTGCCCAATTACAATGTCGGATGGACCTGAGTCCGTCCGACATCGTTTGGGAACTGGGACCGACCAACCTCCTTTCGGCGTTCCCAAAACAGCAATCATTATGCGACCGAACACTGTTCGGTAGCACTCCTATTCTTTACAATGGGAGCAGTGGGAGCATGCATTCCGACTGGAATGCATGCTCTCATTGTAAAGAGCTGATGTGCAGTTCATCCCAGCACCCGGTGGCAGGCACCTTAAGGCATCATAGGTGCCCCCTAGTCCGCCATCTGGAGGCCTTGCACCCATGGTGGCGCCCAGAAACAGATTCCCATAGCCTTTCCGTGTCGGAAAGGCCAGCACAGAGAGGCTGTGGGAATCTGCCATTGTAATCCCTTGGGCGTAAAGAGCTGCCCTTAGGAACACAGGCCCCTTTCCGAATGGCAGACGAGCTCTCCGAGCCCGTTGTAAGCCATTCGGAATTCCTGTTTGGGTTAATTTCCGACTGACTCCATCCAAATGAGTAGGTAGGAAATTAATCCAAACAGGAGATTACAATGCCGTAGGAACAACTTCGACCGAGGGTCGGAGCCGTTTCCTATGGCATCATAATTGGGCCCTTAATTGGATGGGTAGATTTGGCTTCATGCTGATTCTTTTGTATTTTTACACCCTCATGTTGAGGTGTCTTTATGTTCAGTTATATTTGGCTTTGTAATAAATGTAACTGATCTTCTGAAATTGCACTCTGGTTATTATGTGTCAAGTAAGTTATTCCTAAATTGATTGTGTCTTAATGATTTTCTCCCCTTCTCACTTTCATGCTGCTAAAAAAACCTTTGGAGTGTGTCTCTAGAAAATTTCCGGAATGAATTGGCCCGGCCCTTTCAGTAGATTGGTAGTCGATATTTTGACTATGATATATTAATAATACAATATTTATTTCTACAGTATTCAGACATAGAACCCAAACCTTAGATGACTCATGTATGTTTCTTATCATCTACAACAAAGCTTCTTACCCCAGACTCAAGTTAATTTTTTCTTTTAATAATTCAAGCCTGGTATACAGAGGTATTACTTGAAGCGTATACAAAATTTGGGGAGAATCACCATTTCTATTAGGCTTTATCTACCAATTTGAATTAACAGAAATTTACCTTACTGTTTCAACAACGTAGTGCACTGTTTCATGAATGGATTGTAGTTAAAGTACACCATAACCGTGACTGGTGGCCAGATTATTATTCCTAAGTTTTAAGTCAACCTCTTAGGGGATTTTACATTGGATGTCCTATTTACGCATCATTTGAGTTTTGTATTGTTTAGCCAATAACCTGATACACTACTAAACCACTCTGCCCTCTCATAGACCTGATGTAGGTCTAACCTGGGGACCAGAGTACTTGAAGCAACATCATCAGCATACATGATAAAACTGACCATCCCCCATTAAATAAAAGCTATCAGAGAAGAAACAACATGAGGGAAAAATACTAGGCATCCAGTCTAGTGCTTCACTGTATTATTTGTGGGTAAGTGTAAAACCACAAGGGAAAAGGGAGTGGCAGCAGCAATATATAAAGCCTGAAGCAAAAGAAGTAAAGGGGCAGTAAGAGCAAAATGGGGATAAAGTATCATAAAAACCTATGAAACCCTCTCAGTTAACATTCTCTGCTTCTAATATGTTATATGTCCGTATATCATGTGGGAAATGTCGAGTTGTAAAAGAAAAAGTGCTGGGGCCCAAAGTTTTGTTCAGAAGCATGTACTTGGTGCTATCAAGTGTCAGGGTGCCCGATGCCAGGGCTGCAAGTCATGTTTCCACCGCATATTTCTTTCATATACCTCTAGACAGTCACTGTCCCTCTATCTTACTCTTGCAGGTTCTTTTTCATTCCTGTTTTAACCCTTTGTCACAGATTTCCCATCTTTGTCTTCCTCCTTCTTTCTCCTTTGTTTATCTCTCTATTGCTGTTAGTCAATGTCTGATGAGGTAAAATCAGTGCTTAATTTGAGCCGGTGGTTTCTGTGCTTGGCACAGGAACTTACTTGTTAACACCAGCACTTTTGACACACTGCCACAAGGTGGCGATGTCTGGCTAATTTAGAGATGACCACAACAACAGTTAATTATTAATTCAATATACATTAAAAATTACTATTACCTGCTGCCCAAGCCATTCTTATAGCTTTGGGGGTCTGAAATAGTCCGAATCACCACACTTGTAGGAGTGTGATGGTTAGTAGTTGTGTTGTCACTATCATTGGCAACATGGCAGGGGCAATGTGTGGTGCAAGCTGCAGTGGCCTCCTGACGAGAGCCCTGGCACGTATGTTTTTTACAAATTAAGTACTGGGAAAAATAAGTGTTGGCCAGTGCCAAACTTTGAGTTGGTGGGTGTCACCAGCACTCATTTTTGGGGACTGCAACTTATTTTTCCACATCAGACACTAACCAAGAGTAAGGGAGGAAAGAACATACAAAGCAGAAAGACAGAGGACAAGATTGATGGAAAAACCATCACAAAAGGAGAAAGCAGGAACCTGCAAGAGAGATAAAGGGGCTGAGATGTCTGTTGGTGGATTCAAGGGGCATGAGGTTATTTTTAGGGCTATGAAACCTTGGCATTTGGCATGACAACATTTAATTGCACCAGTCGCAGGCTTCTGAGCAGAGCTTTGGACACCGCTGCTCTTTGTTTTACAAATAAAGCACTGGTGCCGGCCTCCAAAAATGAGTGCTGATGGGCCATACCTGCAACCACCCACTTTAAACAAAAATCAGCAACAATGTATTATTGCTCTACCAGAACTGTCAGAGTAATGACCAAGCCTGTTTTTTTTAAACCATTCTCTGTCTGAATTACTTAATCTCACCAATATATGACACTTGATAGTAGCAGCTGTCATTCATGAGCAGGGCAGAACTTGAGATGTTTTGTTGTCTCAGCTTTATAATTGTGTTGCTCTTCTTATATTTTTTGGTTAGCTGGATAGATTATCAAAACTGATTATGCGGTTCCTCTATTAAAAAAGCCAAGCGGGAAGCCTGATGATTTAGGCGCATCTAGCATTTTACTAGCCTATCATTTCTGGGTACATATCTGAGAAATATGTGTCTACACGTCTTATCTTCTCACAGTCGTCTTTAGCAATGTCAGCTGTTTCAATAAGAGAGCCAAATTCAGGTAACGAAGGATGTCATTAATGTGCTGGTCTGAGTGGAGGTCTGTCTCCTTCTGCTCTTTGATGTATCCCAATCTGTTGAGGTGATCAGCAATAAGGTCTTCCTTGTTCATATTGGCAGAGTGCAGGCCACTGGAGTACCTGTAATACTATGTTTGGGTCCAGCTAGATTCAATCCCCTTCCTATACCCTGTGTGGTGTTTCAAGATTCGATCATGTCTTCTACCCCATTTAACATAGGTATGAGCTGCTAGGCAGAGTGGAACTTGGTAATGTCTTCCTCCAGCAGAGCATGGATGGCACTCAGCTCTATCTAAATGTCTCATCCTTCGCAGATTTCTGCGGAGCTTTCTTTCTAGTTGTTTTAGAGGACTGCTGGCCTTTTCTGATATAATCCTTTGAAAACAATAGTCTTCTCATTCCCTTCTTCTTCTGTCATGCCTCTTGGCAGGGCTGGCTTTAGGCATTTTCTTTATTTGGTACTTGTCACACTCATTCACTCTCTGACTTCTTTATTGGGTAATTCTTTCACATGGTCTACACTGTCCCCTTCCTATGTTTTTTTTCTCTTTTTTCCCCCCGAAGTTTGACCCGAAATCAGGTATCAGAGTGCTTTACATGAGGACACATTCATTTTTGTTAGGCACGGGAAGATTAAGTGATTTTCCCAGAATCACAGGATGTTGAGCGTTTTTGCTGAGACTCAAACCCAGTTCCCCAGATTTGAAGTCGACCGCCCTAACCGTTAGGCTACATCCTCTCCCCATGTTGTTATCATTATCTGAGTGATAAGCTCAATATGAATATGTGGTTAATTCTGATCAATCCTGTCATTGCCAATTGCATTGGCTCTTCCATCTAAAACTTTAAATTTCTCCTTTAGCCCTTACACCACTGTCTATTGTAATTGCAATTCCATTTAATATAGCAATTACTACTCCTGATGATGCACTGAAGTCAGTAGCATGTTACTCCATTACCCAAGGTTAGTCCAGTAGTTATTGTTGGGTATTGAGATTAGTCATTCCATTCATATACTCCAGTTTCTTTGTCATGGATTAAATTATTAGGAGTTATGTGTGATCATTAGTGGGGATTATGTAACCTCATGTGTACAGTTAGTGAGATGAAGAAATTGGCTAATTGATAGGTTGTAGGGATAGGGTTTTAAAGAAGGAGAGGTTGTGGTATTTGAAGTGAGGTGTGAGCCATCTGCAGATATACAATAACAGAGAATAAGGCAGACAGAAATGTGTCTAAGAAAAATCTATACTCAGAAAGAGGAGGCATGCAAAGGATGGAAGGTAAGGAGAGCGTCACTCTGAACAAAGCAAGGAGAGGAATCAAGGGTCTAAATTCTAGTAAATGTCAAACTGAGCATTTTGAACATGCTTATTGTAGGTCTATATTTGAGTTTCTTCAAACTCCTGTACGTATGGGATGGGTGCATGCTCTTCTTTTTTTCTATACTGTGTTTTATATTTTTGATCTAATTTTAAATTGCGATTATCACAAAGTGATTACCCAGGGACAGCCGTATATTTGCACATTAAGCTCCAGTTAACTAGAGGTTCCAAAATGACCTGCTACAAACCATTGTTTTTGTTTGATGTTCCTTGGGTAACACACGGTGTGGATTCTGATTTTGTTTTTTTACCTCTGTTGTCAGACTTTAGATCTAGTTAGTACTTTACATTTCATTATATGACTGTCCAGCAGGCTGTCCTTCTCTCTGAAAATTGTTAAAAACATTTTCCTTCACCCCAGTTTTCCCTTACTATCCATTGGGCTAAAGAAATTTGGACTTGGCTTCAAGTCCTCTTTGTTAGCTTTTTTTTTTACTACACTCTTTTTCTCTGAATGCCTTATTATGTTTAGGATTTAGATAATGTATTTTTTATATTATGTCCAGCATGGTGCTGTCATTGAGTGTGAAGGTATGCTCTACACATCTGATATTTACATAAATTATAAATTAATACAATCTGCTGTTTATGTTAAATCAGCCTTCATTAATAGTTCTGAAATAAATCTCAAACCTATTGGTCAATATTTTCCCAAGAGGATTTTCTTTTAGCAGCCTACCACTGGATGTTAGGGCACACTCTTTGAAGGGGCCATCTAGTGAACAGGGTTATAATAGGTTTTACAACCCAACTGGATGTCATCAAGCAAAAGGACATTTGAGAATTCATAACACTGGTGATTATTAGTGATGTAAGAATGGGTGACAGCCCACTTTATACTTTTCACTGAATGCCCCTTTTAAACAATGGCCCTGAAAGGGTCGGGCTCATAAGTTCTAGACCATTCTAGAGTCACACTCTGATGGTTCTTTTTTGCAGCATGAAAGTGTAAAGGGGAGGAAAGCCGTTACGAAAACAATCAATTCGCCGATGATTCCTTTGGACATATAATAACCCACGAGCAACTACTTAAGGTTAGTTAGTTTATTACAATGCCAAAAATAGCTGAAAGAAAAGACACCTCAACACAATTGTATAAAAATACAAAGGAATCAGCACAAAACCAAATCTGTGCATCCAGTTCAGTTGGTGCAGCATAAGCAGCACAATTAATTCAAGAAGTAGAACACAGAAAATCAGGAAGCATGAGTCCAAATTTCCCTACATCGAGGTTTGGTGGGTGATAAGCATTACATCTATCCCTACTCTATCACTAAGGTGATATCCCTAGATAAGCATTTTCAGAAGGGAGGATATAAGGTGTCAGCATGTGGCATCTCCCTAAGAAGTCTAACCACGATCAATGGGTCAAGTAGCATACAGCTACCAAAGACAGAGCTCGTTCTAGGATGCTCTCTCTCTAAAGGCAAGAAAGAAGTGGCGCTCTATCTCTACTTTCAACTGCCAGTTATGCATAGGTAGCAATCCCATGATGCACTGTGGATCACGCCATCCACCATGGGTACAGTTCTGAAGGTATTTTTCCATGATGTCGATGGTGTACCTTCCTTGCTACAATTTGTCCTTGGTTCCCAGGCCTTCTCCTTGGTGAAGCACAACGACCTTCCTTTATTGACTTAAGCCACAAAATTGTAACTTCTTCCCTCCTTGCCTGACTAGTAAAACAAAGACATTATTCTATCTAGGAGAGTGCTTCTTCACCTGCAACACAAAACCGTGAGAAAGAACAGATTCCACAGCAGACATGAAATTCAAACTGTTAATACTAAAGCAAGCGTTTTCCAGGGACTTGCATTTCAGGCCTACGAATTTCAGCTAACATAAGAGAAACATCATATAACTTTATGAATTCACATAACACTAGTGCAGATTTCAATGACTACATTTACCTACATATGAAATAACATAATTAATAAACACATTTCAAATACGAATAAGTGTCAGTTGCACAACACGAGTTCTTCATGTCAATGTTGCCTGCTAGTTACATTAATTTTCTACATCGATTCTTCGTGTTACTTGTTAATGGCCTAAAATACTTCATGTATTCATGTTAATACATTTCGACTTCTAACACTTCACATTAATACAACAAGTGATTATATGTGGTTGTGCTTTACACTGATTATGATGCACCCCTACAATTGAAATGAAATTTCTGCTTCATCAGCCCAATAAGATTATCATCATTAAAATATTAAAAAGGAATCTGTGTGATGGCTGAATGCAATAATACTTTTCCAAATGTATATTTTTGGAGAATTCTTTACATCACTGAAGCGTAAAACGTTAGCCTTTTAGCCCTATGATGTAAATGCTGTTTTATTTTACCCACAATATACAGGTTCAACATTCATTTCATAGAAAATCTATTTAATACACATTTAAAATAAACGCTTTCCAAAAATCATGTTTAATTTAATATTGCAACAGTTTAATGATATGTTTTAATATGCTGGTCTCTCCCCGCTGCTTACAAAGCATAATTGTGATTAATCAAGGCATTGATTTAATCATGTGTTGCAAGGAAGAATAAATTACTGCAAGGGGGGCTGCACAGTGGTCACTTGAATTAAGCTTGTCTTGATGGACTTTCACATTCTCTTCAAAATATTTGATTTACCATTAAAATGTGTTTAACGCACCGATAATTTGTTTTAAGCTCGGAAAGAAATTACACAAATGTGAAAAAAGAAATGCTGGATGGGGTAATCAGTGTTCTCCGTGGGAGACGAGAAATACCATGCGTTTCTCAGTCCTGGAATAAAATTAAAAATTTGATTTATGCCGATCACTCTGTCAAACAGCCTTCTGACTGTCATTGTCCCGGCCCAGCCTTCTTTGTCAGCCTGTCGATATATTTGTCCAGTTTCTGCAGCACCACTTACAGTATTATCACAGCATACGTCTGATAATGTAATTTAAAATGTTGCAAACGGCTGGTCAACATGTCTACAGACACCGGGGCCATAGCATGTAAACTGTACTGGTGCCAGACAATTTTGCACTACTGGCGAGCATTTTTGCACTGAACTTGAAATAACAGTTGCACCAATTATTATAAAATGATTTTTTTTCACTGGTCAGTCTGTGCAATTGATTATTGCACTGGTCTTTGGTGCAAACGTTGCTTCAGAGTTAGTGAACCTATTAGTGAAAGCTGCACCAGGCCTTGTGTCCCAATGGTTAAACGCGGTTACACTACTGAATATCGAGAATAGGATTATCGTGATACTTTAATAATGTGGACACAATCTCAGGGACCAGACTCCTGCTCATGAACTGTCTCCAGCCGAGATCTCCTGCGTCTTAGTGCCCGGGGCACACTAATGCTCGCCTTCATTTCGCGCAGGGGCTCATCCCTGGTTTTAAAGAGCTACCAGCTCATGATTCCTGCACTGTCCACACAACATAACAAGGCCCATGAAGTGCTTCCCATGAAGTGCAGTGCAGTGCCGGCTGGAGGCACACCTAATGACTGTGTGGCCCAAATCAAGGTTGCAGCCCTGTTCACCAGTCACAGGTGGAAGCAGGTCGCATTAGCCTACCCACCTGAGCTCTCCATTGATCAGGCATGAAATGTCTGGCTGCAGCAGCTGAGTAAAGTGCTGTACATTTACTTCAGTCATTGCGGGAGAGTTGGCTACTTACTTATTCAAGGTGGATCGTGGTCCAAGCGAACAAATACACTACAAAGGATTGTGGGGATGCTCTCAATTGTATGAGAAAATATTTAGAGGCATTGGACCTGATTCATAAAGGGTCCCTGCATTCGTGGCGGAGGCCCCGCCGTCTTGGGAGAGTGTCCACACCCGGGCGGAATCTCCGCAATGAGAATTCTCAATGCAGAGATTCTATCCTTAGTGCAGAGTCTCCCCCACGACTGCAGGGCATTCGAAATGAGTGCAGAAGCCTTATGTGAATCAGGCCCATTGGTGGGTGAGAATAGGCAGGGCTGACTTTGAGTCAGCTCCCGTCAACCAATGCTTGCTGGAACTGTCGATCCAATTTGGACCCCTCTGCATGTCAGCATACATAAAGCGAGCCATTGGTTCAGCCCCCTAAGCCATTGCTCTTGAGTCATTCATATTCTAGATTGTTCCACCTGATATTTATTGGGAGATAGGAATGTGACCAATTACATTCTGCCCATTTACTTCAGAGCTGGCATTCAGAAGTTGGGAGCTTGGAAGAAGGATATTAGTCCTCATTCAGCCACGTCCATGCTTGCTTCATACGGGTATGACAGCAGGCAAATTTACAGAGCACTTGCCAACCTACGCCCTCTCTCTTCTCTCAAGGAGTCTCCTGTAAGAAAATGCCTCTTTTTCCACGATCACCTCCATTTTCTTGTTTGAGTCTGGTGGGTTTTGAACTCTATATGCTGGGACCCTGCTAAGCAGACCCCAGTGCATGTGCACTGACCTTTAAAATCTTGTTGAATTGGTTAAAATCCCAAACTGGCACATTTAACTTATCTATAAGTCCCAATTGTTATGTTATGTTATGTATAGGGAATTTATTGAGCGCAGGTACACCAAAGGTCTCTTGGCGCTGAGTAGGCAGCCACCCCAAAGATAAGATCTAGCAATAGGCCTGGGTGAAGAGCCAAGTTTTCAGTTTCTTCCTGAAACACATGTAATCCAATGTTTGCCTCATATCAATCGGTAGGGAATTCCAGAATTTCGGTCCTAGCATAGAAATTCGTGAACCACCCATTTTTTTGCGCTTAAATCTTGGAATCGTCAGCATATTTATTGTTGTTGATCTAAGGTTCCGTTTTGGGAGGTACGGATGGATCTTCCTAGAAATGAATTTGGGGCCCCTATCGTGGATTGCATTGAAGATCATGCAGCCTGTCTTAAACATGGACCGCTGGACCACGGGAAGCCAATGAAGCTGCTTCATCAATGGCTTAATATGGCAGTATCTCGGTAGTTGATAAATTACTCTGGCAGCTTGATTCTGTATCAGCTGAAGCTTGTGGATTTGATTGGCTGGGAGGCCTAAGTAGATGGCATTGGCATAATCCAACCTGACATAATCATAGCCATCATGATTACCACTCTTGCTTCCCTAGTGAAGAATATCCTGATCTTTTTATCCTTAGTTGATAGAAGCAAGATGACGTGACTATGTTAATCTGCAATTGCATAGATAGGTTAGCGTCAATTTGTATGCCGGCCAGTGTGCTGGCGTCCAATGGTGTAGTCTGTTGTTTGAAATGACTATCTCTGTTTTATCAGAGTTCAATTTGAGGTGGTTATGACTCATCCATTCCTTGATAAATATCATGGTATTTTGAAAAAATGCCTTAGAGTCCTCCGTCTCGTCAATTGGGAAAATCAACTGCATATCATCTGCATAGTTGTAGATCTTAACCTTCCTATGTTGGAGGGAGCGGATCAAGGGGCAGATATAGAGGTTGAAAAGATGGGGGGACAGGGAAGAGCCCAGTGGTACCCCGCAGGTGGTATTGACACTGGCCGATTTATAGGGTGCCAGCCTGACTGACTGGGTGCGATCCCTCAGGAAGGATTTCATCCAGTCTAAGGCCGTTCCTCTCAAACCTGCCACTGCCACTCTATCTGTTAATATTGTATGATCCACGGTATTGAATGCCGCCGACAGGTCGAGCAAGACCAGTGCCTGCGTGCACCCCCTGTCTGCCCCCTCCTTCAGGTCGTCCACCACGCTTAAGATGACTGATTCGGTCGAGTGAGATGGTCGAAAACCTGCTTGATAAGAGTCCAAAAATGTAGTCTCTTCAATGAAGGTGCATAAAAGTTTAGCTACATGTGCCTTAAGTATTTTTGCAGAATACGGGAGAAGCGAGATGGGTCTGTAGTTGCTCAATTGTCTGGGGTTCACTCCGACTTTCTTTTGAAGCAGTATTAACACTGCATCTTTGAAAGCCCGCGGAACCACACCTTGCTCAAGTGACAAATTGATCAGAGAAAGGGTGGTATCTGGAAAGCAAGTGAGAATGTCTTTTTGTATAGCAGGGGGACAAGGGTCTTTAGGTGAGCCAGATTTTATTTTGTTACTTAGTTCTGTAAGACGATCTAAGGTTATGTTCTGAAAGGTAGAGAGTATTACTGAATTGGTGTGTTGCTGGTGTGATTTCCAGTCCTGTGAGCTAGGGGTAATGGAGTCTTGTAATATCTTAATTTTGTTCACGAAAAAATCATTCAAGTCATCGCATAAAGCATGTGAGGGAGGGATGGCGGGTGTTATATGGTCCGGGTTGGATAATTCTTTAGCTATATTAAAGATATCTTTTGTTCTGTTTTCTGAGCTTAGAACTCTGCTCGTAAAAAAGGCTTTTTTGCCTCCAAAATGGCTGCTTTATAGTCTGTTAGAGCTTTTACATATGTATCCCTTGTTACAGGTGTATAACTTCCCCGCCATTTGCGTCCAGCCTGGCGGGTTTTTAGCTTTGCCAATTTCAGCTCTACGGTGAACCACTTAGAGGCCTCATGCCGCCTCATACAACTCGCTTTACTTTGTAGTGGGGCATGAATCTCACTCGCTCTTAATTGCCAGTTTGCAATAGCTGTCTCGAACTTATCAACATTGTCTTTTCTTGGCGGAAGAGTAGATTCCAGGGTATTATGGAACTCTGACAGCCTGACACGATTCCAGTTCCTAGTTAGTAATTTAGGGCCAGCTGAAAGTTTAGCTATTGATAAACCACTTAATGTAAAATATATTAAGTGGTGGTCTGACCAGACGCATGGCTTAATAGTTAAGCTTTGGACTGATAGGTTGGTGGTCCATAACTGGTCCAGTGCATGACCTTTAATGTGCGTATGCATGTTTATGTGTCCTTCCAAATTCACATTTTTTAGTGTGTCTGTTAGTTCCTTGGAGCCCTGGATCCCCTCTTCCTCATTTGACCAACAATTCAAGTCTCTAATAATAACTAAAACTAAAAGGTAACAATTTTTTTTTGCATAGTCTATGGTTAAGGGGGCAAGATAATTTGCCAGTTCTCTAGTGAATTCCCCCATCGCAATAGGAGGCCTATAGATCAAGACACACACCAATGTGGACGTGGGAGAGTTAAATTTTAAAGTAAGGCTATCCACCGATGCCACTTCTAGGGGGGCAATGATGGTGAAGGAGAGGTTCTTTTTGACAGGTGCTGCTATCCCTCCTCCTCTCTTTCCTGGAGGTCTATTGACCTGCAGTATATGGTAATTGCCAGGTAGCGCTGCTAATATATCCGGGGTGGATTCCATGGTCAACCAAGTTTTTGTAAGTAGTAGTATATCTGAGGCTTCGGTATCTAAAAGGTTAAAAATTTCTAATTGGTGTTTGACCATAGACCGTGTATTTAAATACACTATATTTAGCTCTTTTGATGCTAAGGCCTTTGTCATAGGTGTAGCACGTTCGTGCTTGTTAAGAGGGTTTTGGGCACAGGAACAGTGGGTATCATCAGGATTTAGGAGGCCGTTCCTGATTAATTTGTTTTTGATTATGGGGTCAATCTTCCAGTGTGCCTTTGATGCAAAAAAACGCAGTTCAGTGGAAGAATAAGTTAAAAAACGCGCATAGTGGTGGCCCCGGGCCCCGGCCGGACATGGACGGGCGCAGACGGGCTTGCCTTTGCTTTTATCCCTAACAACTTCAGACTTCCCCCCTCCCCAATTGGATTGGCTCTATCCAATCAGCCTCCCGTTCCACTCAGGAAGGTGGAAGGAGCAGAAATGCTGGCGCGAATTACTCAGAGGTAAATGCAGTTTCAAATTCAATTACAGTTCGTCCCAAAAGTTAAAAATCACAGATTAGCAGTTTTTTAAAACAAATAACAATTGCTAGCGCACTGCTGCACTGAAGGGTAGCTTCTAACGGCGCGTCCGCGCAGCCGTCCTGCTTTTATCCCTAACAACTTCAGACTCCGCCCCCTCCCTCCCCAATTGGATTGGCTCTATCCAATCAGCCTCCCGTTACACTCAGGAAGGCGGAAGGAGCAGAAATGCCGGCGCGAATTACTCGGCAGTAATTGGAGTTTCAAATTCAATTACAGTTCATCCCAAAAGTTATATAGTACCTCATGTTCCCAGGGCCTGTGATTTAAGTGGGATTAGTGTACTGCAGCACATGTTGTGCAACCACTAAAGTGACCATGTAAAGTATGACTCTAAGCCTTCCACAGCAGCTTAACGGGGCAGATTTAAAACTGCCATTTTAACCTCTCAAAATCACGCTTTTTGCCAGGCCTAAAAACCTTCCTTTTAAATAGTATTATGGCACCCTTAAAGTAGGCCTTACGAGTGCTACGGAAGGGTACATAGAATTTAATAGGAGGACTTATGTATATAAGGTTTTTACATTTCCTTACCGTGAAAATACCCAAACCCATTTTTCATAGTAGCAAGGCTGGCTGTGCCATAGAAAACACTGGATTAATTTATTACACTTAATAAAG
Organism: Calotriton arnoldi; assembly: GCA_963921515.1. Taxonomy (NCBI): domain Eukaryota; kingdom Metazoa; phylum Chordata; class Amphibia; order Caudata; family Salamandridae; genus Calotriton; species Calotriton arnoldi. Next base: position 205,032 of record CAWUFW010017205.1, read on the forward strand.
CTAACTTCATATTGGCACTAGCTAGATACTTCAAACACTCATTTTCATAGTTAAACAAAATCCAACTTAATACTAAGGTAGAATTTTGTCTGACTATTTCAGAAATAGTGGCTTTAGAAAGTCACTATTTTCTGGCTAAACTCTCTAGTAGCCTTTTTTGAGTGAATCCCCAATTGTCTTCTGGTATATTGCTGGCCCACTGCAAGAGGTGTGAATGGCTCCCAGGAAAGGGAACAAGAAGGGCCTTGGGTGAGAGGTGGTGTGACCTCTTCCTGGCAGAAAGGCCTGGGGGATGTGCCCACCAGCTACACAATATTCAACAGAGCCTCCTCTGTCACAGGCAGATGTACCTCACACTTAGGCCTGCCTCTTCCATTGTCTAGACAGGATTGCACCAATACCAGGGAGGGAAACCTGTTTCAAAACTGGTTTGCAAGGGGAGTTTCTCATTTTCCTAGACACACCAAAGGGGTGTGCACAGAGCCATGTTGAAATTGGCAGAGCAGAGCCCTGTGAGATTATTTAGGGCCAAATCCCCAGGAAATGATAGTATGCCATTCACTGCATTTTGGTATGATGCCAGACCCCTTCGGTACACAAAGTTCAGAGTTCTTACATGACGTTTATTTTATTTCTTCAGTCAACCCTACTTTTTGACAATCAGGTGATTTACTCAATGTGAAGCAGCAAATATGATTTTAAACAAATTCACTGCGATGAGACACAATTCTTTGCTAGCAGCAATTATAAACCTTCTCAGCCATCCAGGCAGTGTGCATTTAAAAAATATCTAGCACGCATAGCCTGTGTAGGAACTTGGGGTCCGATTTATTTGTTGGTGGAGAGGAAACTTTGTTGCAATGGTCTGCTCATCAAATTTAGATGCAGGTGGACCATAGTTTGAAGACAGCAGAGACTTGGACTTGGAGAACTGGCTACACGTCCACCCGCCCAATTTAGATGGGCGGACATATAGCCATTTTTTACTGTATGTCACCACCAGGCAAGTCCTGGTGGTAAGGGGCAGTAAAAAACAAAAAATGCCCCCTTTACCATGGGAGATGATTTCCATGGTGAGGGAGAAACCAAGTCCTGGGCACACGTTATAGGGGTGATGTACTTGGTTACTCGGAACAGAGACGGAACCAGTGTCGGGACGGCTTGCAGCACACTCATTGCAGGTCGACGGTCAGAGTGGTTTCCTTCCTCTACCGCGCTTTCAGGCACTGGACTCCTGGGGTTCACTGGCATTCAGGTTTATCCCTCCTTTTACCTTCATCTCGCTTTACTTTGCATATACTACTCACCAGCCGGTTCAGAATTATCACCGGCAGAGCGACATTACAGACCTTACACACCTTCAATTACAGCCCTGAAGAAGTCACGGGATATGTTCCCTTGGTGACAAAACACGTGTTGGCTGGTTGTGTGCTTTTTCAATAAGGAATAAAATTAACTTAAGAAATATACCCGTGTCAACCACACTGGTCTTTCTCTCAGTCTGCGATACTTCACTAACCAAGTACATCACCCGTATAACGTGTGCCCAGGACTTGGTTTCTCTTCATTTGTGTAGGCTCCCACCCACACATACACAGGGGTTTAAGGGTAATTCCCCTGACCTGGCAGCACCGTATTCACCCAGAAGAGTTGACACCTTTCGCGTACTAGACAGAGCGCCATACTTCCTGATATTCCTAAACCCTACACAGTGACATTCCATGGTGAGGGAGTCATTATTTATTTTATTCTCAAAAAGAAAATCCCACTTCAAGATTTCCTTTTTAACATAAAAAAATGTAACTTTGACGACGACTCTGTCATGTTTGATGGAGCCTTCCATCAAAGTTACAATGCATTGACAGAAACTACTGTGACGGCCGTTCCTGACAGTGCTAGAAATATCTGCTGGCATGACGGACATCTCTAAATCTGGCGGACGATGTGTCTGTTAGGACAACGGACTAATTTTCTCTGTCTCTGTGATTTAGAAATTGGCCATCCACCAGGATATAAATCATGCCCTTGGAGAGGGCTATTGAAACCATTTTCTGTGCACTGCATAAACACAACTATTTGCAGTGTTTCAGTGTGAACACATGTCACCTGTGGAATTTTTCACAGCTCACAAGCGGGATGTTCATGGTTTCTGTAGAAATTTGGAAAACATTTGGCTTCATTTAATAAATAAATAAATCACTAGCTCTTCACTTATGCAGTTTGCTCAAATCCGATAAGCATCATGATACATTAATAATAACCATTTATGTAGCAAAAAAATAGTGTTTTGATGTAGTGCTTTTTATCACACCTGTGGTTTCTGAGCAGTATAAATAGCAGGTGTTCCTATTACCCAATTTTAATTTAAAGTGAAAGGATGAGGTGTAGGAACGTCACTCCACACAGTGATGGGTATGAATCCAACAGGGGTTTATTGGTATTCCTCAATACAAGCCTCTTCCATCAAGAAGCTCCTTGTACTTCACCTCCCAGATCAGTACTGGCCACTCTCAAGAGTGTTCCAGAACTGACCACGGTGTACATTACTGATGAGAGCTGCCTAGTGCTGCTGCTGATAACATTGGATAGGATACCACACACCTCCCTCCCATTGCAATTAAATAACCAGACCTAAATATAAAACATATATATACATAAACTCCTGCACATTGTAGAACTTACAGAACAGCATAGTAATATTTACATGAACGGCATTACATTGCTTTATTTCCACAACCAAAAAGTTAGTACATGACCAGCCTACTTAAGGTTGCATTATTCATAGTCTTTCAGATAAAAAGGTCTCTTCACCAACCTTTTACTCAACCTTTTTTCTTTCTGAAGATTCTTGCCTACTCCTTCAGCAGGCCTGTCACTACTATCTCCTGTTCCACACAGCAACACACCTCAAATTCAAATTCCATATGCAATGATCTCTGGTTTTCACTGCATTCTTGAAGACTTTAATTACCTCGATGGGTTGATTGAACGTGTCATTAAAACCACTTTTTCTAGGGTTCTTTATCCTTTTCCAATCTCCCACACACAATTTTATTTCTTTCACAGCCATTCTCCTGTCAAAATTATCTTTCCTTTTCTCCACAATATCTGTTTCTCTCTCTTTCCACCCTCTCAAAGCTTCATCCACACCATTCTTATCCATTCTTTTCAACGTATTTACCCACATGGGACCCACCTGATGATTGGGAACCCTTTTCTTAACTAGTAGAAAAGGACTCACACCTGTGGCGGAGTGAGGCGTCACCCTATATACTTTCAACTTGGTCCTCAGCTCAACCACCCACTTTAATTCATTAGCTAGAGAATGTTGAATGCTCTCCTTCAGGACTTTGTTGAAGCACTCAATTGCACCATTAGACTCTCTCTGACAAAAACATTTCCATACGCTTAGATGTGAATTGCACACAGTTATCAGTAAGTAGAGAGTCAGGAAATCCTTCCCTTCAAAATAAGCTGCAAGAAGCTCTATGACTACACCTGTTTCTACTGAACTCACAATCTTAATCTGAGGCCAGCGGGAATACAGGTCTATGCAGGAGATTATGAATTTGTTAATATTGGAAATCGTGAGAGGTCCCACAATATCCACAGCCACTTCAGACCATGGTCCCATAGGTTTTCCCTGATGACCCTGGGCTGCGTTCTGCATTTGAGGATTTTATCACTCTGTCTGCACTCCAAGCATTCTCTAACCACTCTCTCTATGAGGAGATCCATCCCTTGCCAACAGTAATTTTCTCTTACCTGCCCTTTTCTATTGCAGATCCCTGTATGACCTATTTATTTATTTATTTTATAGTTTTATAGAGCGCGAACCAGACCCGTGAGGGTATCAGAGCGCTTTACAGGATTAAGAGTGGTATACAAAGCGTTAGGAAGGGAGGGATCAATTGGGTACAATAGGGGATGCATTATACAAGAGAAGCACGCAGTCTAAAGTCCAGCTACATGTGGGATAAAATTAAAACAAGCAGATGCATTATACAAGAAGGCACGCAGTCTCAACTCTTGGGGGGATGCCCAAGGAGTTCGGGAATAGGTATCATCCGTAGAAGCCGTGGATAATGCCGAGGTGGAGGGTGGAACATGTCACTGAGGTGATTGTGATGTATTCATTAGACGAGGTATTTGCCCATTAAGAAGGTTTTGGTCTCCTTCTTAAAGTGTGCCAAGGACGGAAGTCTGATGGCGGGTGGGAGAGAGTTCCAAATTCTTGGAGCAGCCCCAGAGAAGGCCCGATTGTAGGTTTTTTCTTCCGGAAGCATGCTGGTTGCAGCAACAGGTCTTTGGCAGATCGGGAGTTTCTGGCTCCTCCAGATATCACAAGTTTTTGGGCGAGAAATGTAGGGGAATTGGAGTAAAGAGCTTTGTGAGTAATGCAGGCCAGTTTGAATTGGATTCTGGCCTCTAGGGGAAGCCAGTTCAGAACTTTGAGGTGGGGAGAGATGTGGTCGAATTTCTTTGAGCCAGTTAGGAGTCTGGCGGTGGTGTTGAGGCAGGCTTTCAATGGGGCCTGAGAGTTCTTGGGTAGCCCTGCGAGAGTAGAGCATCCATATTCTAGTCTGGAAATGACTAGTGCCTGGATTGCCGTTTTAAGGTCAGAAACTTCGAGTAAGGGTTTTAGGTTTCTTAGGTAATTCAGGTGGAATCTAGTCGTTTTGGCCATCGAGTTTATATGGCCACGCATGTTTAGGCTGCCGTCAAGGGTTATTCCAAGGGATTTCGCCGAGTCAACAATGGTAGGAGGGCAGTTTAGTGCTGTGATGGTCTTGATCCATTCCTGGATGTCTGGATTGGGTTTGGGTGGGGAGATCAGAAGAAATTCAGTTTTGTTTGCGTTGAGTTTAAGCTGGTTGGCGGTGAGCCAATGGACTGTCAGCTTCAGGGCCTCGTTCAGGGAGAAGATGTCCTCCGGGGAAGAGATTTTTATGTAGATCTGTGTATCGTCGGCGTACATAAGGTAGGAGATATTGGCGGCACATAGCACCTCGGTGAGAGGTTCAAGGTAAAGATTGAAGAGGGTAGGGGAAAGGGTTGATCCTTGGGGGACTCCAACCGTGACCGGAGAGGGGGCGGATAGATTCCCGTTGATGAGGACTCTCTGTGAGCGGTTTTGGAGGAAGGATCTAAACCATTCAAGGACGGTGCCATCCAACCCCATCCTGAGTTTGAGGCGTTCAAGGAGAATTTTGTGGTTAACCGTATCAAAGGCAGAAGAAAGGTCTAGGAGGATTAGGAGACAGGTTTTGCCTTGGTCGAGGGCTTGGAGGGCGTCATCCACAATGTGGAGGAGGGTGGTTTCCGTGCTGTGTCCAGGTCTGAACCCAGATTGGAAGTCATCTAGCAGGTGAAAGTTGTTGATGTGTAGGCTCAGCTGCTTTTGCACACATTTTTTCAGAACTTTGGCTAGGAGAGGGATGTTGGATATGAGTCTATAGTTCTCAGCGGAAGCAGGGTCCAGCGAGGGTTTTTTTAGGATGGGGATAACTTGGCCAGCCTTGAGCGAAACAGGAATTGAGCCCTGTAGGAGGGAGGCGTTGATTATTGAGGTCCAGGAAGGGATGATAGCCTGAGAGGTGGCAGCTAGGCAGTTAGAAGGGAGAGGATCATTGAAGTGATTGTTCGGGTTTAAGGAGGCAAGAATTCTCGAGATAGAGTGTTCGTCATAGATTTTAAAGTTGGACCAGTGCGCTAGGTTTTTGGCTGAGGTTTGGGAGGACAACGCGGAGAGAAGAGGTAGAGCTGGCAGATTTTGATTTTGGTGGTGAGTTGCGGATTTAAGTTAATTTCCTATGGCAGAGATTTTGTCGCAGAAGAAGGAAGAAAATTCCTCGCTTGATATTAAGGGTTTAGGTGTTTTTTGGAGGTTTTCGCTAGTTTGTTGGATTGGTGTTTGACCAAGTCGAACAGCTTGCGAGGTCGATTTTTGGCGTTTTCAAGTTCAGTTCTGAAGAATTCTTTTTTAGAGTTGAGGATTTTCTTATTGTAGGCATTTCTGGCCTGGCGGAGAAGTTTTAGATGTGCTGCTGATGGGTGTTGTTTCCAGTTTCGTTCCATCTGTCGAAGGGATCTCCTTTCCTTGTTGAGGGATCCGCTGAACCAGGGATTTCTGTCTTTGATCTGGGTTCTTTTTAATTTTAGTAGTGCCAGGTCATCGAGAATGTCGGATATGGTTGAGGAGTAATGATCCACTAGGTTATCGACCGAGGTCCACTGGGGGGGGGGGGAGGTCGGTCTCACAACGCGCTGCCAGCTTCTCGTGATCAAGGTTCTTGGTGTCTCTAACCCATCGTTTGGGAATCACAGGTTGAGGTGTCCATGTCTTGTGGGTGCTGGACAGGAGGAAGGTGACGGCGTGGTGGTCAGACCAATCGCAAGGGTCAATAGAGATAAGTTTGACCGCTGATTCCTTAGCAATGATCCAGTCTAGAGTGGCGCCTTTTGAATGAGTGGGGAGGGAGCAGGCTTGGGTAAGGGATTGATCGGCCAAGAAATCTCTGATGGCATTGACCTGAGGGTCCTTAGGATCGTTCCAATGCAAGTTGAAGTCGCCAAGGAAAATGTCATTAGAGTTTGGAGAAACCTTGGCTGTGATGATTTCCATGAGGAGGTCTGTAAAGGTGTCATTCTTGCCTGGGGGGTGGTAAAAGATGTGAAGTTTGCACAGTTGTGAGGTGTTGTTGGAGATGGAGAGTGCGAGGTATTCGCAGGAGTCTGTAGGGTCCACCGGCAGTTCCGTAACAAGGAGGTTAGAGCAGTAGATGCAGGCAATGCCACCCCCTGTTTTCTTTGAGTGCCTGTCCATCCTTACGATGTTGTAATTGGGCGGGACTAAGAGGTCTAGGTAGGGGGATGAGGATTCCTTGAGCCAAGATTCAGTCAAGATCGCTAGGTCCGATTTATGTCTTAGGATGAGGTCGGTGACGTCAGATGCATGCTTTACAGCTGACCAGCAGTTAATTAGGAGGCCGGCTAGGGAGGGGTAGGAGTGAGTGTCAGGGGTAGAAGCAGAGATGGGAACTCTAGCTAGGTTGCTATTGACCACCCCTCTGATGCGGAGGGTAGCAGGTCTGTTAGGGTTGGTTGCAACCGTGCGGATAGGGTGTTCTTTCCTCAGGTCTGAGGGGCATGGGGTCGTCAGGGCAGAATCGTAGCTACTGAGGAGGTCAGCCACTTCTTCCTCCATGAGTTCTGAGGGGTTAAGTGTGCCAGGGGTGGGTTTGTAGGTATGGAGGAGAGCAAGAATTTCCTCCTCCGAGAGGTGGCAGGGTTGCTTGTGGGGGCGCAAGTGTCTCAGGGATAGTGGGAGTGGGTGAAGGAGGGGCTTCGTGAAGGGGATGTGGGAGGTGCTTTAGGTCCAGAATGGACTTGTGAATGCTCCGTGTTAATTCGGTGGCTCTGCGGTGGAGATTATCAATATCTCTAAGAGAGGTAGGTTCTGGCAGGCAGGGGGCCAGTTGCAAGGGAGCGGTTCTGATAGAATGTGCTGGTAGCCTAGAGGTGGGTTCGGGCGGGCCGAGGGCCGGTTGCAGGCGAGCTATTTGGATGGAGTGAGGGGGGCTAGGTCGATCAGCTTCCCTATGAGAGGGAAGATCTTGCGGGCAGGGGGCCAAAAGGGTGGGAGCGATTTCGTCGGACTGAGTTTGCAGCCTAGTAGTGGGGCTAAATCGACCAGAGTTCTGGGCCCTATTAGACGTTTCAATACCAGTGTTGTGGGCCCTAGTAGGAGTTTCAGTAGCCCGGAGTGCAGGAAGATTACGCAGGTAGGAGGTTAAGGGTTTAGGGATGCTTCTGATGGTATGTGCTGGATGCATGATAGCGGGGCTGGGTTGGCGTGTGATGTGGGCCCTAGGGGGAGTTTCGGAAGCCGACAGAGCGGGGATCGCTTGAAGGTCTAGGTTCAGTGGTATGGGCGCGCAGTGGTTGTCATGCGTTGGTGACAAGGTGACAGGGCCGGGTCGCCCAATGACATGGTCACTGGCATGAGTGGTTAGTGAGAGGCATGGTACACTTGGCGGATTGGGCGAGAGGTGGACCGGCGGGAGCGTGGACTGGGATGGGTTGTGAACATATTTTTTAAGGAGGGTGAAGAGGTCCGCAAATTTGATGAGGTTTTTGGGATGCCCTTGAATTAGGATAATGCCACTGTTGTATAAGGTGATGGTAAGGTCAGCCCGCAGGTTTGCAGATGGAGTGATTGTGAGTTTTTTTCCGTGAGGGATGTTCCTGGCTTCCTGTACTTTGAGGAGGCTCGAGAAGGCATTGCGCCAGAGAGACGTTTTCCTGGAATGGAAGATGAGGTCGTTAATGACAGTGCCCTGGTTCACGGAGAGACGAAGGTCAGATATCAGGGTCTCAGGATGACTTTTCAGGATGGAGTGTTTAAGGGATTTAGAGGCGGATTTGTAGAGATTAGGAGGGTAGATAACGGTGTAGTAGTTGTCTCCCGTGGAGGTCAAGCAGGGCTCTGCCATGCTGGGGAGAGTGATGAGACTACCGTCCCAGCGGTCGGTTTGCGTGGTGAGATGTATCCGCAGGTCTGCCCTACTATCCAGGTTTGCTTACGGACAGTGCTACCGCGCCAAGATGGCCCATCTGAAATGGTTTACCAGGACTCTTTCAGTAGAGTAAGTTGAGAGGGCTGTTGAACAAAAGCCCATGTCAAGATGGCCACTGTAGAAGTCCTCTTTCAGTTATTAGGGGAGCTTCTGGCTCAGTCCTCTTTCTATTGTTGTGAAAGCATGGATCAGTCCTCTTTCACTTACTATGAATAGGGCAAGTGAGGACAGCTTCTATTATGAAATGCGAGCGTCTTCAAAATGGATGAACCAGCACATAAAAGTCGAGATGGCCATCTCAGTCAGATTCAATCTTAGGGTGTACACAAAGTAAGCGTCTTTCAAGAGGTTAAGTCAGCACAAATAAAGACCACCCCAATAAGTTTAAAGTAGATAGCGTGGCGCTCACCGTTTGTTAGGTTAGGCAGGCAGTCAGCGGATATGTCACAAGCAGGCGAGCCGGGATCCGAAGTCAGAGGGACTCAGGCGAGACGCCCTGCAGGGCGCTCCCCGCTTCTACTAGGCAATTTGGGTCAGGGCGGTCCGGCGAGTGAATTAAATTGCAGGACTCGCTCGTCAGCACCCTCGAAGAAACCCACTGCCGATCCGCGCACCAGCCGGCTCTTCGCTGGGGCGCCGTGAGGAGAAACGGCATCAAAGGCGGGCGGAAAGCGGTCTCAACACCGGCATCATACTCCGGTATCAAACGGCATCACAGGCGGGCGGAAGGCGGGCTCTACACCAGCCTCAACTCGGCATCACCGGCGGGCGGAAAGGTGGGCTCAAAACCAGTATCAAAGGCGGGCGGAAGGCGGGCTCAACACCGGCATCAAGCACCAGCCTCAGCTCTGGCATCAGAGGCGGGCGGAAGGCGGGCTCAGCATCGGCATCAACTTTGGCTGAGGACGTCACGGCATGCGAGGCCAGCTCCTCACCGGGGCACCACGAGCCCGATTGAAGTTTCGCTGGACGATCCCTCCGGTAGAACAATCGAGGACCCGCTTCACACCCGGGCGCCGCGGTGTCTCCACGGGAAGCGATCAAGATGGTCGGCGTCGGAGGGAATGCGGCGACCTTCTCCCAGAGATCTTCGATGCAGGTAAGCCCAATATCACGAAAACTTGTTGCTCCGGGATCGCAGCTTGCGGTATTTCTGTGGAGTGCTGCAGCGAGAGGTGGATGGCAGGGTTATCCAGGGATAGTTACCGATATTGGTGATCCCCAACCTTCATGGGCATTCTCAAAGAATCTAGGCCTGACCTTCTTAGGCGGTTTAAGCCCATTACCTCTCATGATGAACCCATCCTCTGTTGACAGTTCGTCTTTCACATTCCAAAAACCTTTGAACACATCACTGCCTTTGTCCATGGGCAACCAACCTCCCAACACCGTGGTCTCTAGGGCTTGCCTCTCTTCATCTAACTCCTGCTCACTTCTCCATGCCTCTTCCTGTACAATAGCTCCAGTCACCTGACAAACCTTCACATTGTCTTCTCCAATTACATCCTCAGCTTCGTGCCATACCTCACCTTCATCATCCTTTACAAATGATCTAGAACAACAGTCTGCTACTATATGTATTACCCTTGGCAGATAGACCGACTCAAAATCAAATTCCTGCAATGCTACTACCCAGCTTCTTATTCTATTCAAGATTTGCATCAATACACTTTTTCCCGAATACTTCCACCAATGGTTTATGATCTGCCTTTACTGTGAAATGACTACCCCAGATAAATTTGCATAGCTTCCTTACAGCCCAGAACACTGCTAGCGCTTCTTTCTCAGTCATGGAGTAATTGATCTCAGCTCCTTGCAGGCCTTTTGATATGAATAACATGATGTTAACTTTCCCATCTTCAACCTGTTCTAGTACTGCTCCAAATCCTGAAGGACTGGCATATGTTCTCAGTATGGTCTTCGTGCCTGGTTCAAAATTGTCTAGCTTAATTGCTTTCCTTCAATTATCTTTTACACTCTGAAACTCATCCTCACACTCTCCTGACCATACAAACGTCTGCTCTTTTCTTTAATAACCATCTCGTATTCCCACACCTATCAGAAATGTTGGGGACAAACTTACTATAATACTCTACTTTAACCAAATATTTGAGCAATTGTTCTTTGTTAGAAGGACATGGCATGCTTGTTATAGCTCTCAACAGATCTTCCTTGGGCCTAATACTATTGCCAGTAACCAAATGACCTAGGTATTCAATCTCCTGTTGACCAAACTTTTTCATGCTTTAGCCGTAATCCGCTAGCATTGAGCCTAATTAACGTCTCCTGTAGTCTTGCATCATGTTCCTCCTCGTCTTACCAAACACCAGAACATCGGCTTGATATATTTTCGCATCACAGACACGTGCCAAAACTTGCTCCATACTCCTTTGGAAGACAGAGGCCGCTGAGATTAACCCAAAAGGTATGCAGAGATATTTGAACGCACCAAAAGGTGTTATAAAGGCCATGAGGTCTTTGAAGAGGGATAGAGGGTAATCTGATGATATGTGGACGTCAAGTCCACAGAAGAGAAAAACATAGCCCCTTCTAAACTGCACAGCATTTCAGTAATATTGGGCAGAGAGTAAATGATCTACCACCACCGCTTTGTTCAGCTCCTTCAAATCCACATAGAGTCTCACATCTCCATTGGCCTTTCACGCCATAACGACCTGAGAGACCCACTCTGTGCCCTCAACTTTCCGAATTATCCCATCACTCAACAGCCTTTCCAGTTCCTTTTTCATAGAATCTCTCATCATCATGGGAACCTCCTTGCCTTAACATTTTAAACACCCCAATTCCTTCCCGAAGACTTCAGAAAACAGTTGGTCTATACTCTGTTCACACACCCTTCGCTGTCCACTAAGGAAACTGCTATTTTTCTCTCTCTGACTTACTGAGGGTCCCTTATTTGGATCCAGATACACCTCCAATTCTTTCTGACTCATCCAACTAATTAAAGAGCCACCTTTGCAAGATACATACACCTTTCCCAGAATCATTCTGTTCTTCAGCTCAATGATACCCGCAAAATAACCCAGTAACTTTATAGGTTTGCCACCATAACCTTTTAGGTTTGAAATACGATTTAAAAATGTGGCTCTTGTCTGAGGTGTTCATCATGAAATGCCATGGGTATTAGTGGTAATTGAGCCCTCAAATCAAATAACATGTTGACTGAACTGCCTTTAGCACACACAGGGGTATATTCACAAGAACGTGTGATAACTACCGCAAGAGTAGAGTAACGCAACTTCCAATAACGCAGCCTATCACGGGAAAATAACCCAGTGTCAACGTGGAATTCACAACAAGGCGGTACCATGCGATAGCCTCCCGAAACCATGGACAAAGTCCGCGATACAACCACCACGATGGAGACAAAAACACAAACCACAAAACCAAAAAACACGCGATGGGCCAAAGCGCGATAAGAAAACAGTGACAACCAGCGCGAGGGCAGCAATACGCACACGCAATGCGGGAAAAAGCACAAGAACAGTATACGGAAAATGCCACAGAACAAAATACATCAACAGCGGAGTGCCACGGATGCACCCTGGCCAACTGCAGAGGACAACATACACACCACAACATCCACGCACCGTGGAAGAACAGAACCCACAGGCACACCACATGAAAGAGACCAGTGGCAGACAAATCAGAGCCGCAGGAGCGACACACCCACCTTGCAGCATACGCACACAAACAGAAGTGCACCCGGACAGTGACAACATCCCGGTACAAACAGCAACACCTCCACAACTGAACACAGGACACAACTGGATCGGAAAATGCGCACAACCTGGCAAATCACACCTGAAACCCCAGGGACATGTAACATGACAATGTACAATTCCAACCTGTGAACTGCAAACATGTTTTATTCACACATGCAGTGCATTTGGACATCTACTACTGTCCCATGAATGCCACTGAGGGTCACAAAGTGACATGCTCATGAGAAGTAAATGGCAATGATGGAGCCCCTACGAGCCGTCTCTGCCGCAGCTGCAGTGGGATGTGGGCCACCTGCCCCATCACCACCATCATCATCGTCCGGTACCTCAGGAACTGGGATCCATGGGGCCCTGGTGCAAACACAGATGTTGTGCAACACACAACATGCAACGATCATCTTGCACACGACGTCCGGGCTGTACAAGAGCTTCCCACCAGTGCCGTCCAGGCACCTGAAACGTGACTTCAACATGCCAAATGTGCGTTCAACGATGCCCCTGGTGCGTATGTGGGCCGCATTGTACTGCCTCTGGGCGGGTGTGTTCGGGTCTCGGAGGGGTGTCATCATCCAAGGGCAGAGTGCATATCCTTGATCACCTGGGACAGTGCAGGGAGAAAAGAGTCAATACTTGGTTCGGCAGGATGTGATGGCAGGCCCACCAATTCAGTGACGCCTGTGCTGGCTGGGGGGGGGTGAGTGTAAGCCAGCCCTCAGGGAATAGCATGTGCTGGCAACTACACCAACAGTCATCAGGCACACAGACATGCAATGTCTGAACTACAAGGGGGGATGACTCGAGTCGCACAGGGCTAGTCGCCCCGGATGCACAGCGGCCGAAACGGACCCACCACCACGGGACGCTGACCTGCGGGAGACCGGGGTAGGGTCATGGGGGCAGAGCAGTGCCTCACATGTGTCATGGCCGCATTCCGCATCTCCACACGTTCAGCAGTTGTGTGGCTGTGGTGCCATGTGGAGTCTGTATTGGGTGCAGGGGTATCCCAGGATGACCATGGAGTGGGGTAGTCGTGTCTGGTAGGGTGTCATGTAGTTTAACATGTCGAATGTGGTTAGGTCACGTGTGCATCCCCACAGTTGTGCCTCGTGCGTTGGTGGCAGTGGGATGTGTGGTGTGTTGAGTTGGTACTTACCAACGAGCAGTCCCGTTCCAAATGTGCCATCCAGGAAGCGCTGGTTGATGATGGACTATCGGAAGATGAAGGAATCATGCACACTGCCTGGGTAGTTGGCGACGACATTGGTGAACATTCCCCGGCGGTCCACTATTGCCTGCACATTGATGGAATGCGTGTGCTTCCTGTTGCGATAGTGGTGTGCAGTTTCCACAGGGGGCACAAGTGGGACATGTGTGCAGTTGATTGCCCCCAACACGGCCGGGAATCCGGTTATGGCGTAGAAGCCTTGCTTAGTCTCCAGCTGTTCCTGCGCAGTGTTGGGGAAGTGAAGGTACTGGGGTATGAAGCTGATGATGGCATCCAGGACAGGTGTGATTAACTTTTATAGGGCTGGCTGTGAGACCCCTCCGACTCTGGCAGTTGTTGGTTGGAAGGTCCCAGAGGCCAACAGGTGCAGCACTGCCAGCAGCTTTGTCTGCGGAGGGATGTTTGTTTTCCGCTGTGTTGGGACTGTCAGCCTGTGGGCAATGTGGGTCAGGATGCGGAGGATGGTTGTCCTTTTGAGCCTGTAGTGGGCAATGACTTCCGCGGGCGTTAGGTTTGTGAGGGTGGTGCGTTTACGGTAGGTCCGCTGTCTTGCTCTACGCTGCCTCTGTGGTGGTCCGGGGGGGAGCGGGTCCAGGTCCTGGGGGGGGGGTGGCGGTCCAGGGGGTGGTGGCGGGGGTGTTGTGGCCCTGTTGGGGCTCCGAGCTGCATGTAGAGTAGCTCCATGGCGTCATTTGTTCTTCGGGTATGGCTGTGTGCAGGACTCCGTTGCCTACTGCAGGTAGACGTCCTTCTTTACACCTGCTTGAGGCAGGGGTTAAATACCTGCGGCTAGCGCACCTCATCGCCTGTTTTGTGTTCTTATCGCCGATGTGGCTGGTCGTTGTGAATGTTGAGGTGTGATGTTGTCTCGACTTTTCACACGGGAACGCCTACTCTGCATCTCATTAGCGATATTTGCGGGAGTCCTCTGTGGCGATGTTTTTTGGGGCTGCTATCGCGGGTAAACTGGTGCTGTGGGCTGTTAACACCGTCTTGTGAATGGGGGGACAATTTATCACAACTTTGGCTGCGATAAAGTGCCGTTAATTCGGCGATAGCTCCTTGTGAATATGCCCCACAATCTCATAAGGACCGTCATCAGAACCTTCCTGCACTTGAAGCACACACTCATCACTCCTTTCTTCATCCCTCTAGCACTCCTACGACATGATGCGAAATGGCCCTTCCTGGCACAGATTTTACAAGTGACTTTCCACCCAGGACAGACCTTATTATTGGCTAGGTGACCCACTGTCCCACATCTGAAGCACTTGCCTTGGAAACCTTTTGATAAACTACTATCTTTCTCCTCCTTTCTAAATTTCTGTAGATTTCCTGCCACTACTATTTGTTTTACAGGGTCTGTGTTTGTATTGCTAACTACTTGTACATTCTCTTTCTTCAATTCAGAGTGATTGTTCTTACAAATCACCTCCATATACGGTTGCGAATGCTCTGTGGACTTTACAATAGTCAAAATATCTTTTAGAGCCGGATTGTCACTCAACCACATTTTCTCTCTAGCTTTATGCAAGTTGCAACCTATCATAAATTGATAGCGCAATCTTTCTTCAGTGGTGGTCTACAAATTGCACATTGCTGCTAATTTACTTAATACAGAGACATATTCCTCAACTGACTCTCCTTCTTGTTGCATGCATGTCCCAAAGTGATATCTCTCCATTACCATAGACAACTTTGGCAAAAAATGCAAATCCAGTTTCTTAATGCACATCTTCTACTCATTTAAATGATTTGCCTCTTCTTGATTAAGATCAGGTAACTATTAAAACACCTCCTGACCTTCTGAGCCTGGGCAGTGTAATAAAAGAAATGTTTTCTGGGCTTAATGAAGTGCCACACACCCTAGCGTAGTGGCTGAAAACTTTCTTCCATTTTTGCCATGACTAAGAAGGTTCAGCAGGTGAAGAAAGAAAGACGGACAGAGTTGGAACATTCTGCATTTTGACCCCTTCTCTCGCTCTTTAAATAAGTTAGAGAATAATATATATATATATATATATATATGTGTGCGCACACACCCATAACTGCAGAGATAAGTTGCAAAATTACACTCACCGGTATCCAGACCAATACCCGAGAATCTGTTAGGAAGTTAGTAGAACTCAAAGTTAGTAGAACAATGTCTTTGCTGGTGTAAAACCATTAAGACAGCTAAACGGTATAAAATGTTACAAAGAGACTTTTCTGCTAGGTTGCCATTGCAGGCGAATGACCACACACCTGAAAATATGCAAAGTAATTAAATATGTCCTGACGCCTTTACAGTTGCACACGAAAATAACCCCTTCCAGGCGGCGAGTCCCCCCTTCCCGCTCACCTCCCGCTTGCTACCGCCAACTGCGCGCTTTCCTTTAAAATCACCACTGACCACTTCTTTGGTGCCTGAAAAGGTCGCAGTTTATTTTCAACACAACAAATTTTGTTACATACAATTTTTTATATTTCAACGTCCATGGTCATAAGCCCTCTATGTCCTTGTTTAGCTTTCCTCACTTTCTTTGTGACCTGGACCCCCAGCCTCCTCAACTTTCTGGGAGAGGAGGGAGGGGCACCTTTCTCGGGGTTTCACTTCACGGGTCTAGGCTTCAACTTGCTACCGATTTGGAGGGTGTCCGTTGGGACCTGCCCGGGCTGCAAGTGCCGTCCCGCTCGCCCTGGACATTTTTGTGGGCCCTCCCTTCTCCCGGGGGTCCTTGCCGTTTGGCATCCCAAGGACCTTGCTTGAGCGTCTACTCTATCTTTCCTGAGGCTGAGACCCTACCATCTTCTCCCTCTGTACCCCTGCCGTAAGGCATCCCAAGGGTCCTGCGGGAGTGTCGCCTCTATTCTTTCTCTGGCGGCACGCCGCCCCCTGGCTCCCTCAGTGCCTCTATCCTCGCCATGGGGGGGTGAATTGTGGTTCTTTGGGCCGTTGGCCCCCTTCTTAACCCCCCCTTGGGCTTACTTGCTCGCCCCCTGATTGGGGGGGAGCCTTCTTTGTTTTCGTGGGCCAATCCTGGCCCCTTCCTCGGCTTAGCCGGGAATTTACATGCAGAGGGGCGGGGGGGGTCCCCCGCCGCCGGCCGGCGTTCAACCCGGGCCCCTATTGGGTCCGGCTCTGCTTTCCCGGCCCGGGTCCAAATCCCTTTGTGTGTCCTCCGTGAAGTTCTACTGCGGGGCAGTTTGCGCAACTAAACAAACAATATGGCCACCAAAGGCCACAATGCATGACTATGACTCGTGATGTGCAAGGATGATCTTCTAGACAATCTCGCAGCCCAGTTCTTGTTGTGCTTGAGGAGAACGACGCGACAGATGACGTGCAGGACTCACGCCAATCCTGAAAAAAAGCAAAGTTGCTTGCTGCTTCCTGAAAGGAACGGTATGCGGAGAAGATGGCGTATCACAGTACAGAGAATACAGGCATGTTCTCAGGCACGTGCAGAGTTTACTTTTGAAGAGTGACACGCTACCAAGGTGCGATGTTTACTTTTGTATGCCGGCAGCTTCTAACGTAAATCTCTTGCACGGTACTGGGCTACACCTCTCATCACACTTCCCAACGTCAAATAGCCACAGTACGAAGCGCAAACTTCCAATGACTAACCAGCATAGAGAGCTGTACTAACAACGGTGTAGGCTATATAAGGTGGGCAAACACACAAAGCACATACAATGAATATACCGGTGGTCTGGAGCTGTCCCCTTTACAGCACAAAGTTTTCACTGTTGCTCGACTTGCCAAAAACAAATCTTGAAAGCTTCGAAAAACAAGTCTTGACTTTGATAGGCACTTTGAAATCCCATATTTGATGAACTCCAGGGTAATGTCAAGACAGGTTGATGTTGTAGCTTGTCAAATAGGTAGGGGAAAAACAGGATCCTAGACCATGTAAGAACGTCACTCCACACAGTGATGGGTGTGAATCTGTTGGAGAGGGAATTTCATTTAAGCTTTCTATGACAAGAGAAACCAATTACGGCACTTGTGGAAAAAAATTAATAAATGTGCACCAACTACACGTTCTAGAAAACTTGACAAGACCAGAGAATTTTAGTTACTGCATCCTAAAAGCATGCAGCAAAAAACATAGCTTAGATTAAATCATTCATGTACATAACATAGGCTATGGTTCGCTAATTGACAAAGTATGTTATTTCATTAACGTGTGCTAGAAATGTGCAAATGGTAACCCTCACGTTATAGAGTTTACCTCTAATCATTCTTTACTATCATTTATATGCGTTTATATCTAATGCAAATGTATCAAATAATTATGATTAATCCTGATTATGATGGTGAATTTCATTACAAATCTATTTTTTGTGTGTATAGAGTGTGCACCAAAATGACAAAAGAAACGTAGGTGTTTCACATTCATAATTAACAATGCATCCGTGAAACTTTCAGAGATTGTATTTCACATGTGTACTAATGTTATGCACCTAAAGCGAAAATGTTAACATATGTTTTACAATATATTTACATGTTGGTACATTTAAACATAACAGTGTGCCATAGTGACATGTTATTTGTAATCTTACTAGATGATTTCAAGTGCACCAGAGTTATACTAAAATCATGACATTTTTATGTTTCAAATGAATGTATGCTTAATAATTATATGTCCTTTTTGTTGTATTAGCTCAAATTAATATGGACCGGACTGTATACGTGAAGTTTCTTGACTTGTTGAATCCACTGCTCATGAGAGAATTCCTCAATAACCAGTAATGCGAAACAGTGTTTTCTCTCCTGAATTCTCATGTTTTGTACCAGAGACTTTGTTACATTTTCTGGAACAGTCCGGAACATCTGCCTGAGAAACTGTCCTCTTGAACTCGCTCATGTGCTCTTGCTAAGGGAGCATTGTTCCAACGTTTTACGTAATTGATTGCGTAAGGACTGCGTAATTGTCCCACCTATTTCTGTACATTATGGGGCCGATTCCGATCTGGGTCGGAAAGCTCTCCGACCGATCCGGATCCGGATTGTTTTCCGACCGAGCCGGACCCCTGCAGTCTGACCGAGTGAGTACGATGCGGCCGTATGCTGCCGGACTCGGTTCGGTCGTACGACGTGTACATGGGCTCCCATTGACTCAATAGGTACGTTACGCACAAGGGGGCTCCCTGTAGTGGGTACGCGTTGGTGCCATCCACACCGTACACGCATGTATAGGGGGGACCCATGGGTCCCCCCAGTGTCCAACTCGTACGGCTACGGGAGAAGGGGTCCGGCACGGACCCCCGAAGTCCGCTTCCGAGAGCTTTTTCATGTCGGAGGCTCCGACTCGATCCGGCTGTCCGGATCGTGCATCGTACTGGCTCGGTCGTAAAACGTCTCCATTGCGCGGTACGAATTGAGTGCGAATGAGTCGGACGGAGCGGTTCGGACCCGGAAACGAGTCGGTCGGCGATTTCGCGTTCAATCGCATCGTACTTGCTCGCTCGGACGACTGTACGAATCAGTCGGGTAAACCGCGTTCGGCTCGTATTTTTTCCGGACAAATCGGATTCGGTGCGCTTCCGGCCGAGATCGGATTCGGCCCCTTTGTGTTTTTATGTCACCTGACACACATCCCATATGAACTGACCAATGGACTGAGTGGTCTAACCCGATGAGATGTTTCCAGGAGGTGTCACCCCTGGAACTTAAAGAATATAATATTGCCTGATTTTACAGACAGCGGTTCTAGTGCTCTCTCATTCTGGCTCGCTCTCGGGTTGCACTTTGGCTCGCTGGCTGGCTGATGCTGATGGATGGGCTGCTGAATATCACCTATATTTGGTGCTAATCTACTGATGCACTTGTTTCCTTAAACTCTTGATAAACTAAACTAAATTACCTTATCGACTCAGCTATCATGATTTATTCCAATCCAATTGAATGTGCATTCTTATTCTGTGTACCCAATAATTAGGAGGGATCATCTTAGAGAGATCTCAGAACATTAAATACCAATGTTATTGTTCTGTATAGCTTTAACTGAGCTCTTGGTATGTTTGACTTTGGCTCGCCTGCGTTTCTTTAGGCGATTTGGGCTTGCAGTAATAATCTTGTTCCTTTATAGCATTGTTCTGAGAGTAATTTTCATGAATCTGAGCTCTAATTTGTAGTTTAGTTATCCAATTGCTGGTCTTCATTGGATGACTATTGTACCCTTTTTATACGACCCCTCTCAGCACAAAACAAGATCCATTGTGGGACCAAGAGAGAGGTATAAATAAAGAATTAAAAGATAGACAAATTGAGAAGTAGAAAAATGTGATGGGCCCAGTAGCGCTACAGCAGTTATTGTGGTAGTGTGTCATATGTTTTTCTGTCCGATGAAGTTAGGATAAAAAGGGGGAATCCCTAATAAGACCCCTATTGAGACCCTGATTAAAATTTAGACCAAATGCAAAGCTCGATGTTCAGTTGAAGGTGATCAAGAGCTGGTTTAGAAGAGTACGACGAAGGCAATGAGACAGTGATGTGAGTATTAATAGGGTTGCACGTTGCTATCGCTGAAAGCTTAGATTGTGATAAAATGGCAGTGTGAGGTTATACGAAGTATTTAGAGTTTACGTTTGAGTAATGCACTTTGTGCAGTAAAGTTGAAGTTGTTATCGGGTTCGAAGTGGCCTATGATCCTGGGATATACATCCAAGGGTGGTCTCAGTGTGGCATATACTGAGTAATAATATTGTCTTCTGTGGTTTTGAAGATACTGTACGTCATTGGTGTGTTTATTGAATTTTTGAATGAGTGGAATCTTAACTTTCTTTTAGTGGAGCAGACAGGGGTTTTTGAAATGCTTGCATTTTGTGAATATTGCTTAGAAGAGAACGTGCACAGAGAATTGTGAAGGAGGGGTAGTTGCTGCAAGGAGTAAGGTGACATCACAAATTGCTGTGCTGGTATTGGTCAGTTTTTGCAATGCTGCGCTGGGATGGGTTAACTACGTCACAGAAGTGATGCGCTAGTATTGGTTGGTTGAAACTAAGCACACATCAGAGAAATTAAGCGGATCATTTGTGTAAGACAATATTACATTTTGAGAAAAATGAAGATTTTGAAAAACTTAAAGAGTTTGAAGCAGGGAGTTGTGCCCATGACCACTAGAGAAGGGGTACGGATACAATTCGAGGGTACACCAGCTTTATACATGACACAGGAGAGAGGATATCACATGTACACGACTTGAGAATTGAATGAAATACACAGAGAAAGATGGACCTTTAGCTTTTCCACAATATGGAAAATTTAACATTCAAATTCTAGAGAATTTGCGAGGGCATTTGTTTGAGATCTAACCACCTCCGAGACCCATGCAATTTGAAGCCCTTGGTGAATGGGAACACATAACTCATCAGAAACAGAAACAAAAATTTCAGAGAAGATACAAAAACACTTTAAATCGTTATGTTGAGGCTAGATGGGATGCACATCAGAAAGCTTGGAGAACAGATATAGCAGAGGAAACTCATATGTATGCTGTATTAATTACAGAAAAGGAAGAAGGAAAGAAGTGTAAGGAAAAGGAAAAACACATTGAAGATTCAGAGACACTGACACAGACTGACAAGAGTGAGAATGAAATTGATGATAAATTATTAAATTAATTATTATTAAATCGTTCACCACCCCATAATGAGGATCGACCCAGAGCATAGCAAATTCCTATGGTGGAAAAATTCCTAACGCACCTGTCATGCCAATAAGTCAGAATTCGCAAAATTCATTTTTACCAGTTAATGAAATTTCAGGGTGATCTGAAACAAAGTAATCAGACTATGCTAAATGCTCCAGATGCCCTGACTATCCCTGTGACAATCGGACCTGTAGTTCTGTTTAATCTGGGTGTAGGGGACAAACCGCACATACTTTGGCTGTTCCTACAGGGATGAGTGGCTCAGTTCCTACTTTTGCAGACCCGAGATCAGGACAGACAAATCAAGAGCCATTAATTCCGACTTCAGCTACTGTTCCTGGTGGAACGAATGCTGGATCTAATGCAAATTTGGCTCAACCAACCACTTTAAGTGGGAGATCTGGACAAGCCTCGACTTTACATGTATCTGGAAATGGCCTGGAAACTCCACAAAAGGGAACCCAAAATATAGCAGGAAGAACTCTTCAGTTGGGATTGCCAGATTCTGACATGTCCGTTTTATCATCCACTCCCCTTACAGGTGCAGATGGACTGAGCGAAGATTTGCTTGGGATTACACAGAAAGACAGATAGGCCCTACAGCGCAAGATTTTGACAATTGGATCAGAGACATAGCTCCTTCTAGATACGAAAGGGGTGCAGGAACTCAAGGAACTACTGTTCCAAGAAATAGGAAGGACAAGACTTTGGATGTAGCAAAACTTAAGGTAGAACTAGAAGAAATGATAATGGGAACTATAAGCCCCACTAGGATAGCTGATCATCAAGACAACAAACTACAAAGAATATTCCAGTTTTTTTTTGGAGAACATGGCGGCCGGCTAGAGCTCAGGTCGCGAGCTCCGTCAAGTGAGGTGCACAATTGAAGTATAATGGCTCGGCACGGACTATAACGAAAGATTCTGTTACCGGAATGTTCACTGATCTCGAACCCGAATGTTAAAAACATCGGGAAAGCGGCGTTTGGTGTTCTTGCGGCTGGGAAGAGGAGGAGGCAGCGGATCGGAGGTGAACGCCGAAGTGGAGGCAGAGGCGGGACTAGGTGGAAAGCTGCGTCCTTACCTGACGAACGTGGCGAGGAGGCGGGGAGGCGTTTGGGCTGCTGCTGTGAAAGGACTACAGCTACGGAGGAGAGCTTTAACAAAAGTAAGTTATAGAGGCCCCCCAAGTAATCCCCGTACAAACATTGGCAGGTTGTTAAAGAATTCAGAACAGGACTGCAAACTAATTTTAAATCAAACTTGTAACAACAATGAAAATAACGAGGACCTTAAGGAAAATCAAGCTTCCAAGTTGGTAGTGTGTATGAATTCAACAAGGGAGAAGGGAAGGGGCAAAAGAGGGGATCAGTCGGATTCCGAATTTGGTTTGAAACCCCAACAGGGGAGTTTGGTGGCTCCTACTGACCTAATCCCACGGATACAGGATCTCCCCAAAGAAGCTAAGGCAGAACTAAGGGGGTTTGATAAGAAAGAAATTACAAAGAATAGTATCCAAGATATAAGGTACTCGTTAAGATACAGGGGTCTAGCTCTAACCTCCGGGGTTGACGACACTATTAAACAGCCTCCAGTGGAAGTAGAACAACAGCCAGTAACACCTACGAAGGGCAAGGATATCGTGGAAAAAAAAAAAGCAAAGGAAACAGAGGATAAAGAGTGGCGCTGTGGCAGTGATCTCAACTAGAGTGGCTAAAGCGGCGAAAAAGAGCAACTTAAAAGGGTGCTAATTTAAAAGTAACACCCTCACTTCGCACCTTCTTTAAAGTCCAAGAGAAATCTGTACTAAAAAGTACTGCTTTAAAAGAAAGGTGTGATAATAAAGGAATAACTTTTATGCAAAAACTGACATCCTCTCCAAACATAAAAACAATGGAAACTTCCAATCCGTTCCAAGTCCTCATGTTATCAGATCCCACGGAACAAAATGACTCAGAAGTGGATGAGGGGTCTCAGAGTGAAGATAACCCACTCCAAAAAACGTTAAATAGGGATTCGGATTCTGAAACACTCACGCAGGTGGAACTTGGGAACTTGATGGGATCTCTCTTTAAAGAGATGAAATTAAGCTTCGCGAAGTCTGAAACAAATCAGGAGAAAATACAAGCAACATGTGAGGCGCTGGAGTCTAAGGTTAACGCCTTAGTTGACAGGGTAAATACTATATAAGGTGCATTGGAGCACACCAGAGAAGAGGTAAAATCCTGTCAAAGTGACATCAGCAAAATAAGATCAAGCGAAAAAGAGCTCAGAGATAAACTTGAGATTTTAGAGAATAACTCAAGACGGAATAATCTCCGATTATTAAATATTCCGGAAGGCGTAGAAGGGCAGAATGTAAAGACTTTTATAGTTAAACTGCTAAAAGAAATTTCCCCCGAGCTAGAGGAAAAAACCATAGACGATGACATTCAAAGGGTACATAGAGACCCTTTTAGATTGAATAATACAAGGAAGAATCCGCGGAGAATACTTGTCAATTTTAGAACTTACACACTAAAAGAAAGTATTCTGAGTAAGGCTTTAAAGGCAGGTACCCTCTCTAAAGACGGGTACAATTTTAAAATTCGTTCGGATATATCAAAGACCACGGCAGAAAGACAGTGGGCCCTAGGGAACTTTATGCAGTACCTAAGAGCAGTAGGAGCAACGGTCCAATTGAAGTATCCAGCCCTCTTGAAAATCATGTGGAATAATCAGACATTTAATATCAGAGAGCCAAAAGAAGTGGAGATTTTGCTGGAACGAATAAAAACAAACAAGTAAGAGCCAGAATTAAGATAATTTATCACCTCACGACAACGGAACTCAAATAGGGCAATTTGGTTTGCTCAATGATAGTAGGGAGGGTTCTCCAGGGTGGGATAAGAGGAGTAGGTTTTTTCTTTTATGAGCACAATTTTTTCTTTTGGGTGGGGAGCATTTGGGGAAAAACCAAAAAAATAATTGTCCAATTTGTAAGATTTATGGTATTCACGGTCATTTTTATGGTAAAATACAGAACAAACTATTCATACTAAGATAGGGGAGATAATTATTACAACTTGGAACGTGAACGGGCTTAGAGTAAGGAGGAGACGACAAAAAATCTTTGAATATCTTAAACTGGTAAAGAGTGACGTCATTATATTACAAGAAACCCACTTGCAAAGATTAGAATGGTTTGAAATCATAAAAAAGGAAAAATGGGTGGAATATAGTGTCTGCACAAATCAAACCTGTCCTATTAAGGGAGTGGCAATAATCATTAAAAAATCGTCAGGAATTGCAATCCTGGAGGAAGGTGCAGACTCAAAAGGTAGATGGGCATTTGTAAAAATGAAATTAGAAAATAGTTTTGTTTCTGTAGTTGGGTATTACGGTCCTAACATAGACGACCCTACACCACTTCAATCTTTATATGCCCAACTAATTAATATATCCACACCAATCATCCTTGGCGGAGATTTTAATATACTGCTAGATCCCAAAAATGATAGGTATCCTCCTGGAAAGGCATTAAATCTTCCAAAAACGAGGGAATGGTTGATCAGATTTAAAGAAGACTTAGGACTAGTCGATATTTGGAAAACTAAAGGCGACCAAAAAAATAAATACACTTACAGGAACTACAAGTATGGTCATGCTTCCAGAATTGATTTTTTCTTGATAGATAAAGTATTAAGCAAAAATGTGAAAAACGTGGCCCATGTACCAGCACACCTATCCGACCACTCCTTAGTTCAGATGGTAATAAACCAAAACTCCCTTCAGGGCGTGATAAGGTGGACATTAGACCGAACACTTTTGCTTGATCAACAAATTATTGGAATACTAAGGGATGAAACAATAAGTTACTTCCAAGTTAATACTTATGGAGAAATATCTAGTCGTGTGGTGTGGGACGCCTATAAAGCAGTGATCAGAGGAAACCTAATTGGTTTAGCGGCAAGAAAGAATAAGGAGACTAGATATATAATCAGCCAGCTAGAAGAGGATATATTAGACAGGCAGAAGCGGTGTGAAGTTTTGATCTCGGAAGAAGAAAAAGAAAATGCGATAGAAGAAATCTCCCAAAAAAAGTATGATTTATCACTTTACCTTGAAGGTAGGGTAAGAAATAGGTGTGAGGCCAGTACACTATCAAACTATGAGTATGGGGAGAATAGCGGGAAGCTTTTGGCATGGAAGCTTAAAACTGAGTCCAACAGAAATAAGATTATGGCTGTGTACAGAGAGTTGGATGGGGTAAATGTAGATGATAGGGCAGGTATAGAGGATGCATTTGTAGACTTCTTTCAGTTGTTGTTTGAGGAGGACTTAACACCTCTTGCTTCTACAATAGAATCATACTTAAAAGATTCCCAAATTCATAAGCTGGGAGTAACCTTCAGCGAATCACTAAATGCAGCAATCACTATCGAGGAGGTCTTGAAGGTGATAAATGGACTTAAAAAAGGGAAAGCAGCCGGCCCAGATGCCATTCCAAATGAGTTCTATTTAGCTCTAAAAGACTCCTTGGCCCCGAGTTTAGTGGACCTTTTCAACTCAATCTTTTTAGATGGCTTACCGCTTCCAAAATCATGGAACGAAGCAACTATTAGTCTGATTTTAAAACCTGGCAAAGATCCTCTTAAGTGTGAGTCATATAGGCCTATATCCCTTCTAAATAATGATTATAAAATTTTCGCACAGGTTTTAGCAGCAAGACTCAGTAGTATTATGGATAGACTTATTCATATTGATCAAAAGGGATTTATTAAAGGGAGACAGCTACATGAGCTCACTCACCAACTAATTGGAGCCATAGATATTGCCACCCAGGAACAATCTCCCCTCGCGGTTCTTACATTTGATTCTGCCAAGGCATTTGACCGTGTGAACTGGTCTTTTTTGCAGGCTGCTATTTCCTATTATGGTCTAGGGGCAAACTTTTCAAGAGCAGTAAGGAATATATACAAGGCTCCGACTGCAAAAATCCTGATAAACGGAAGCTTAACGAAAGAATTCCAGATTACAAGAGGCACGAGACAGGGCTGCCCGCTCTCTCCCCTTCTTTTTAATTTATATATAGAACCCCTAGCAAATATGATTAGAAAGTCTCAGGAAATTATTCCATTTAAATTTAAAGGATGGGTAATGAAAGTGGCATTATATGCCGATGATCTTATGATTTACACTAGTGACCTAGAAAAGTCTCTACAAACTATAACAAAAATGCTAACAGACTTTGGGAACATATCTGGCTACCAAGTAAATCACCAAAAGACCGAGACAATGTGTTGGAACATGAACCTACCAATGACTGGATTTAAGAACAAAATTAAATATTTAGGGATAGAAATTTCAAAAAATATTGAAGAAATCGCCCAAGTAAATCTGGACTTAAAGGTAAAGGAAATGAGAGAACTATTAAAATCATGGAGAAGTCTATCGCTCACTTTTATGGGGAGAGCAAATGTCATTAAAATGACGATCCTGCCCAAGTTCACGTTTTTATTCAATTCCATCCCTTTGGAGTTTAAGGCTCAATGGCTAAAAAAGATCCAAAGTGAAATTAACACTTTTATATGGTCCTCTAAAGGCGTAAGGATAGCATGGAGGAAGTTATGCCAGAGGAAAAATCGAGGTGGTATAGCCAGTTCAGATCTTCTGGCTTATTACAGAGCCTTCCAATTTAAGAATATTAGAATTCTTTTTAGACCACATGAGCTTTACTCATCCTACTGGAGAGCTGTTACTGTTGATGACTACTGTCTCTATAAGTTTGGTCACCCGAAGTACTTCAAAAAGGTTAAACTAAAAGTGCTGGGAGCAGCGTACACGTTATGGTTCGAGTTAAGAAGAGCATGGAAAATTCCTTACTATAACTGTTTAGCACCAATATGGAACTCGCCTGGAACCCCTGAATGCTTAAAGGATTCTCTAGCAGACCCGTTGAAGAAATCAGGAATTTCAAAATGGGGAGAACTTTTTGAGTGTGGAAATTTACTTAGTTGGGACCTTTTGTTGGAAAGAACCAATGGAGAAATGTCAAGGTTCAAGTATTACCAGTTGGTGAGTTGGTCAAAGGAACAAGAGAAGATTCTGGAATCCACTAGGAAACTGGAGGAAGAAATTCAAAAGATCCAGCTCGAAAAGAGGTATCGAAATGGTATTGGCATCAAATGCAAAAAGAAGAAGACGAATTTACTACTCCAGGCGAGACCTGGAAGAAGATCTTCCCGGCTCAAGAATTGCAACAGCAATGGCAAGTATCTTGTTCTTTTTATGGCATATTATTGTTTCTGCACCTCTTAGGAAAAATCATCTTTTTACTTTACATAGGTCTTATTGGACGCCTGAGAAGTTATCTAAAATGAATAATCAGGCGATGAAAATGTGTCCAAAATGCGGCGAGCCTAAAGCGAACGATATTCATATGTTCCATCTATGTCCTCACCTTGACTTATTTTGGGAGGAAATTGGCAAGATTATTAATAAGGCCTTAGAAACGAATATTAAGGTAAGCACCTTTACTGTTATTTTTGGCATTATGGAAACTAAAGAGGCTATCAATATATTGAGTAAAACCAGAAATATTTATTATTTGTACTAATTTTATTAGCCAGACGCGAGGTATGCATAAATTGGATTTTTCCAGCTCCCCTAAAGTAGTAGAATGGCTTCGCTCAGTAGAAAAGGTCAGGAATTTGGACAAATCCAGAGGGAAGAGTAAACGAACTAAATATTGGGAACTTTGGGATAAAAATTTTGTGGAAGGGTAGGAAGGAAGTCCAATGATTTTACTTAATGCGACCCAACAAATTTTGGGTGAACTGTCATGGCGGATCCATGATGGATAAATCTTAAATGAATTTGTAGGTTTTTATTGACATGGTCTCTCCTCGCTGTCCAAGGGCGGTTCATATTACTCAGCACAAAATGACCTGGTCTACCATAACCACTTAAGTCGCATAAATGAGGACAAAAAAAAAAGACAACAAACTACTGTTCGTATGCTAGGACATTACCAGACGTGCTCGAAACAAGCACGAGAAGCCGTTTGAATTGGCACAGAAGTACAAGGTGGAGATACAAAGATCAAAGACACTACAGAAAACATACAGAATAGACTTTAGCAACAGAGACATTGAAAACAAGAGACCTCTGGAAATGAGGTTAGAGATCAACGAGTTATTAATTACACTTAGAAAATGGGGAGAGTTGGAAAAGTGGGAAGGAAGATGGGCTAAAAAGAAGGAAGCAAAAAGAGTTACAATGCAAATGTTCCCAGTCATTGAAGATGATAAAGGCGAAGGAGTAAAGATACTCCCTATGAGAGAGGTACCTGGAGGAGGGTATGTACATGTTCCATGGACAAGACCAGATGTATTGTCTTTTACAAATGATTTCCCGAGGTTGAGAGAAAATCCAGTTAAATGGTATAAGCAAGTTGAGAGATTTGTGAAGGTTTCGAAGGTTTTGTTGAAAGATTTGGATACACTGTTTGACATCGTAGTTTCAAGTGATTTGTGGGCAGAATGTAAAATTGCTATCAATTGGCCTGAGATTGATCCAGCTAGACAGTCACGTACTGGTGCACCATCACCTGAGGTCATGAAGAAATACAATCAAGCAATTGCCTATTTGAAAGGGAAAATCTCTCCTAAAGAGATCGATTGGGTAAAGATTGACAGGACAACAAAGGAATTGAAAGAGACAGTGCATGCCTATTATGAACGGTTGTTACAGGACTTTAAACAATACAGCAGAATGGAGAATGTGCCAGGAAAGGATATGGAACATTTCGGCTATTGGTTTGTGTATGGTTTGAGACCTGAAATCAGCAACATGATTCAACAGCATATGTTTTTCTCGCAAAGCAAGCTTTAGACGAAATTCTTGATATGCTAAGTATAGCAGAGATGAGCTTGAGACCAAGCAAAAGAAGCTCAAAGAAAAGCTGATGATAGCACAAATGAAAACTGCTAAAAAGGATACAGTGGTGCTGGTGGTGAGTTTACAAATATGGTACAGGGAGATTGTCTGTCAAATCTTGGGATGCAAGGAGTAGGTGAAGGACAACATCAGGGTATGCAACCACAAGGCAGCGGTGTTTCAATTGAGATGATGAAAAGGACTAATCTGTGTCACATTTGTGGAAAATTTGTGCTTTGGAAGTGCGAGTGTCTATTTAATCCTCCTAATCAGATAAATGGGCAGGAACAACAGGTTGGGAATGCACAGTCACAAGGAGGTAACGTAGTACAGAGTCAGCAGACTCCTAGGCAGAAAAACCAAAATCCAAATATACCCCAAGTCCTGATTCCTCAAGTGAATGGTCAATCTCAAAAATATAACTCAAACGGTTTCACAGCTTTAACATAACATGGGCTAAACTTAGTGTAGGAAGCTGGCTCTCTATATAGTGTACTAAAAAGAAGTACACTGTGCAGAAAGTCCAGAATATCCCCAAATGGTATACAGAGGGAAAAGCAGATAATTCTAATGCTCTTTTTGTGGTAGTGTGGGCAAGCAGTTAGGCTTATCAGAGGGCAGTGTTAAGCATTTTTTATACTCCACAGAGTCAATAAATAAGACACACACACAGAATAAATCTGAGACCAATGTATAAAAATGATATCGATTTTTATGTCATTTTTAAGACCAAGAACACAGTTCTAAGATAAGTAGTTCCAGAGTTACGATTTTTGCAAAGTTTGGAAAATATATCACTTTTTTGCACAATTACGCACCATTGGTAACAATGGGGAAAAAGCTGAAAAATGCATAGAAAATCAGTCAATGCTTTCACTAAGTTCACCTTCTTGTTTCAGGCCAATATAAGGACCAGGCCCAAAGCAGGAGATGTTCGGGAGAGTCTCAGAGTTCTGAGGGTCTTGGAAGCTGGTGCGCAAAGACAAAGGGCCACTTGAAAGTGCACTGCATAGGAGGACTTACAGGTAAGTCCGATGGGGCTCCTTTGAGGGAGGAGGTTGCAAGGGCTTGGGGACCATGGGAGCATATCTGGTTGGTCGGTGCTGGGGAAAGTGGGGCAGGGTGCAGAGTGAACAGGTCAGCTGGGCGTCATGTGTCTTGAGGTCCTCGTGGTCAGGAACGGGCAACTTTGGAGAGGCGATCTCGGGACCACTGGGCCACTCAGGAAGTGGGTCTCGGGTGTCTTGATGTCCCTTGATGGGTGCCTGCTTTTGGTGCATTGGTAGTCCAGTGTGGACTCTTCTTCTTGGTGTTTGCTTTTGGGGTCAGGTACCCCGGGTATTGGTACACCACGCCTCTGGTAGGTCCTGGTGTCTCCAAACTTGGTGTGGAGACACATCTGACCCCCCCAGAACTGATGTACATTTTCTTGCTTTGGTGCTGCGTCAAGGTCTTTGGGGAGAAGCAAGTCAACAAACCGGACCTCATGGGATCACTGCCTGCGGAGTGCAGGGGAGTGATACCTTGACTCCAAGGGAGATTCTTGGTGATTGCTTGAAGGCTGGATGTCCTCGGGGGTTCTTGGAGTACTTTCAGGTTCAGGATGACACCACAGACAGTGATTGTCTAGTCCTTGAAGCAGCAGGCAGGGTTTGGTGACTTGTTTATCTGCAGCAAGTACTTCAGTTCTCGTGCAGCAGGTCTTCTTTGTCCTGGTCTTCTCTTGACCATCAAATCTGATGTTCAGGTCTCAGGTTGCGACCTAAATACTGAATTTAGGTACATTACAAGGAGAGACAGGTAGTAGCCAATGGGCTGCCTACCTTCAGGGTGTCTACATCCTCTAGTGACCACTTCCTGTGGGAAGGGGAACTACCCTAGCCCTGATAGGTTGTTTCTCCATCATCTCAAGATGGTGGAATTTCAGGAGAGGGGGTTCATCTCGCCTGCCCCGCCTTAGGGGTGGTATAGGATAAGTGGGGACCCTCCTCCTAATCTAACTAAATTTCCCACCTTTCCTCCTGCCAAAAGTGGAAACAGGAAAGGGGGCTTGGTTTCCCCCACTATCTGGAGGTTCCTGAGTTGGCTTTCAAAGGCGGCATCACCTTTGATGCTTCCCACCCAGGAAGGCCGTCCTGTTCTGGAGTAGGTGTGAAGTACCTCTGCCCAGAAAAGGCTTTGTCCCTGTCCTCTGGGGTCAGAAACATGTCTGGTAGTGGCAGGCTGGTGAAAACAAGTCAGGGACCACGTTAGTGCTTGATAGGTTTTCAGGGGACCCTCTAAAAGGGTCTCCTCTGTGAATTTATTAATCAATCCAACACTGGCATAAGTGAGGATTTATTAAGACAAGATGTTTGGTACCAAACATCTTAGAAATCAGTGAAGCTATCATGGAGCTAGGAAACTTGTTTTCATAAGTATCCAGCCCATGTACTCCTTATGGCTTCCCTGTGCACTTACAATATCTCAGAATAGAACATTGTAGGGGAATATCTGCTCATGCTGATATGCACTCACATACAATATAATGCACCCTGCCTTACGGCCAAAGGCCTGCAATAGGGGTGACTTACCTATATCTTATGAAGTGTATGGGTGGCATGGCACACAGGGCTGTGTGCCATGTCGACTCTTCGGATTTCTCTGCACCAAGATACCCAGCCTGCAATGGCAGAGTGCATAGCCTTGGTAAGGGGTCCCTGGGGTAGCACAATCAGTGCTGCAACCCCAGAGGGCCCTCTTCCGTACCCATGCCATAGGTACCAGGGGTACCATTTACTAGGGAATGACATGGGTAGCTGAAGTGGTGCCAATATTTGCACAGTGTTTGGGAAAGAGATTTGGCACTGGGAACCTGGTTAGCAATGACCCAGTGCACTTACAGTTCGAAATCACATCAGGCATCAGGCAAAACGTGGGGGCTAACCATACAAAAAGAGGCACTTTCTTACACTAAGAGCACATGGGTCTGCCACCTCCTTAGCAATCAGAAAACAGTTTAGTTTGGACTAAATCAACTCTGGCAACCCAAGAAAATCCATAAAATATGATGACTATTTCATACTTCTAGCCAGCTTTAAATCTTGGAGTACACAGCCTTAATATTAGGGGTGGGCATAACTCGCATAATTTAGTGTAGAGTCATGCAGCATTACCTAAGAATTCCGTGAGATTACGTTTCCACTCACACTCACTTAATGTGCTCTTGGAGTCATATTTTCCCACAACTTACACCCGCATTTAGTGCTTTTGCGCAAAATGCACCCTTGAAACTAAAATGGAAGTGAGGGTGCATTTTTCTCTAAAAAATAGCCCTAAATGTAGCAGAACACAAATGGCCCCCAAAGTCGGGGCAGAGAACTCTGCACATAAAAAGAAAGGACAGGAGTCTGCAGTTGTAAAGTTACTAATAATTTGTTTGTGAATACCAAAAATGAGTGAACATACACAAAAGTGTAAGTTTACCTTTGTGAATCAGTCTAGAGATTTCAACTGCTTGAAACAGTTGAAATATACATGGATGTCATAATTCAGCATCGACTTATACTATTGTTGTGTGAAAATGATCCTTTCTGCATGGCCATCTCCAATGTTTGCTGAATTGCATGTTGGTTTTACACTCTTCACGCTGGGGCACTGTTGTCCATATGTCTGCCTAAATCATGTAGAAATTGGCTAATTCATAATTGACTTTTATTATGGTTCTATAATGCCATAGTGTATGGTATATAAATGAACCCATGGCATGTGAAGTTAAATATCACCTGTGGACTGCAACACTTATTATACTGGCCACTAGTATGACAAAAGAACACATGACTTCAGACCAACCATTCTAGCCTGACTGCTGCCGTTTAAACCTGCAGCCCAAACTGTAATAAAAACCATTTTGATGGGGGAAAAGCTCCTTTTAAATATCAATAAGTCACCCCATTGTACCCCTATGTAGACCTTGTAGCCCACAAGGTAGGATGCATGATAGCTAAGAATGGGACATGTAGAAGTGTATTATTTCTACATTCCTACAGCCCTTAAAAGCTATTTTCACTGTGGAAAGCTCGGACTGTCCTATGAGGAAAACTAGAGTGCAGATTCAAATATTAATTTTGCTACAGTGAGTTTGGAACTGGCTAGACAAATGGTTCAGCCACTACTTTTTATATTTGAAGTTGGATTTTTAATAAATACTTAGAAAAACTATTTTCAGAGAATTACATTTTCCCTGACTGATCTCCTGTAGGCTAATTTGCATTAGTTCTCCAGCAGCTTCCCAGCCAGTGCTTCACCATAATGAGGTGTGAAAGCTGCTCCCACAGCAGAGACAATGGCCTGGGTGTGGTGTTTTTCTTCCCCTTGCAGGAAGACTATGCAAGGTTGACCTGGAATCCTCAATAACCTGTAAAGTGGCTGCCCCTTCACAAGGAAATGTAAGGTGAGACCTGTAGGGGACAAATGTAGTGTGGATTGTGGCCTCATGGTCGACATTGCTAAGTTAGCTTAGGCCTAGCTGCCATGATGCCTCCTTTGCACACGTTACTCCGTGACTTTGTTTTTCTAGACTCTGCTTGTGACCGTTCACATTAGAACTGTCTGCATTTCTGCCTTTCACCTTTTCTGATGTTCTCTGTGGTTTTCGTCTGCACACAATGTACAAGGTCAAAAAACAACGTCCCTTGTTGTTGCTGTTCTGGTCAGCCCCTCGCACTTAGACATGACATGAAATACAGCTGTGCTTGTCCGATGATGTAAACCTTGTATCTAGTTCTTGAGGTATGGGGGTCCCCCTGACAAAGCCCAGAGGTCTTCTATTTTTATAATAAACTAGTTGCTAGCATGGGGAGGGTGGCAAGGCATTATAGTCCTCTATCCACTGTTTTTATAAAATGCTGTCCCCGTTTGTATTCTATGGTATTGTAACAATGCTTACCGTTTTGTCTTTATGCATTATGCTGCTAGTACTGGCATGTGTACTGTGTCTTAGAGCACGATAGTTGAAATAAACATTTTAAACTATACTGTGTCTCTTAATACGCACGTTGTGGACAAGTATGAGTGAGTAATGAAAGGGTGTTCTTGCTCCCGCGATTCCTGAAAGAGTCCGTGTTCTGGGATGTCTAATCATTGGTAGCTTTGCTGTAGTACGGAGAGCGAATGAGACACTATAGCTAGTCGGATTGGGATTTTGGGCACTAAGGTGGATGGTTGGTACACCACTATACACCGAGGTCCTGTTTTCCTGTGCATAGTTCTGTACATGTGCAGAATCCCCTCAACATGGCGCCACCAACGTGGGGCTTCTTATCTGCGAGACGCTTGAGTAGTGCTTGTGCTTGTCCACGATTCCCTTCACTTATGTTTCCGGAAACAGATGTGAGGGTGTAACCTCCTATATTGATGTTTTTATAGGTTCTTTCAAGCTTGAAGTTATTAAAAGGTATTCTCTTTCTGTTAACCCTGTATTGCGCTGCCACGCACGAGGTTGTTCTACATTCTTAGCCTTGATGGCAATATACCGGCACATAGCCGCACCGTGCTCCGTGCTCATTTAACAGCCTATGGAGTACCCGAGGCGGGTCTCGCCCTAATCTTTGTGGCCCAAGCTGATCCGGCTTACCACTTTGAGGTATTTTACTCATGGGTCACTTTTCCGGCGGTGGAAGGAGCTGACAATTTGTTCCACGTTTACGCTCCCACCGCCCTTCCTAATGTTTATCGGCCTTATCAGGCTCTTGAAGTTCCGCTCACGGCATGGCAACACCGTGTTTGGTTTAATGGCGCCCTCCCACACCCGGTCACCCTGATTCATTTAGGCCCTTTATCGATAGATGGGGCCGCTTGACCTGTTTTGGCCGGGTATACCCCACATCCACATCATTTAGAGGTTCCAGTAGATGAACTGCGCGTGCTGCATACGTCTTTGATCCGTGTGCACAGAGCTTTAGTACAATATGTCACAGGCAACGTCCAGATGGCCCCTCCTGGAGTTGCGATGCATCCAGCTGGAATTGGCAGTGTGACTATAAGTCCCGTCATGGTAAATTCGGTGATGGGCAAACGCCCACAGAATAAGGATGATTTGCCTTATTGGCCAGCTGGAGGCAGTGTTTCCGAATACCTCTCCTGTGGAAAAACACAGGATTTTGACTATAAGTTTGCCAAAAGACTTAGTTCCCGAGTTGACAGAATGCAACAACTGGGGTAAGGTATTTGCGGCCTTGTATGCGAAGTGTTTCGGCACTCCATCCATGACGGTCCTCCCCACCTTAATTAAGCGTGTACAAGACGAACATGGCCCTGAAGCGGCTGTGGAATTGGGGATGAGACTGGTGGAAGTGTTCGATGTAGTGGCTGATCTAATTCTTGCGAATGTCAAGGGTGATGCAGTTAACTTTCAAGTCGCTAATGCTTTGACTTTAGTCCCAGAACTGGACAAACATCGCGAATTACCGAAAATTATCGCACAGGCTTATAAAACAATTGGCCGCAATAGTTTGGGAGTTAAGCCTTTTGCTAAAACGCAAACTCAACCACAATCACAACCAACATCTCAGTCTGGTAAAGACGAGAAACCATTCTTTTCTAAAAAGAACTGGAAGTTAGAGAAACAGGGAAAGCAACAACCAAAACCAGGGTCGCGTGCTGCGTCACCGGTTTCCGTCTCTTCTGAACGCACTCATGATTTGCGCGACCGAGCGAGAATTAAGTCTCCTGATAGATTTCAGGTCCCTGACCAGCGTTCTCCTCGTTCTTCAAAGGCACCATCGACCTCACAGGCTGGTGGAGGAGATCGCCAGGAAAGAGGCAGGGGTCGTGTCGCCCCACAGGGACGAGACCAACCTCGACAACCTGGCAGAGGGAAACAAGAAGAATTTCCACGTTCTCGCCCACAGTTTCAGAAGAAAAAAGTTGCTGCTTTAACAGCGAGATATGCCACAGACGGTGAGAACGAGACTCCAGAATTGGACGTGGGCAGTGACGCTGATAGACAGCGCCGCAGAAGTTACCATAGTGCGGGAGGCACTACGTCCTCATGTGGAGGCGACAGCAACTGACACTTTCATTACTGTCGAGACAGCTGACACCCTAGTGGCACCCCCTGACAGATTATTTAATATTGTCCTTCACATTGAAGGTGACATTGAGCGGGTTATTAAAGGGATCTTTTGGGAAAATCTGACCTCTTCTTACGACATTTTATTGGCGGAGGCAGATTGGCCGCCCCCATTTGTTCTTGTGGCTCCTAGAGGGGAGGAAGTAATCCTTCCGAGCTTTTCGCATCATGTCCCCAAGGACAGAGCGGAGGCTCTTGCAGCTGAATGGGCTGTGGCCCAGGCCCCGGCACTGTACCGTAATCACGTGGGCTGGGATGAGGATTCTCCCCCCCATGATATACCATTGTGGTCTATGCTACAGCCTCAACCCCAATATCCCCTCTGGCGGGAAGCTACGGGTCCCGTTTCCGACATTCTGACACAGTTAGAATATCAAGGAGTAATTGAAACATGCGTGTCACCAATGAATAATCCCCTTTTCACGGTTTCTAAACCCGATGGGTCTTACCGCTTGGTTTTAGACTACCGGCATTTGAACTCTCATTGTCGAACCTATGCGGTACAGAATACACATAGTTCTGCACTAGTAGACAGTCTTGTTCGTAAAAAATATAAAATGACACTTGACCTTTCCAATGGTTTTTACACTCACAATTTGTCCCCTGACTGCAGTCAATGGACCGCTTTCACTTCCGGTGGAAAACAAATAAAATTCCGGCGTTTGCCAATGGGCTACAAACAGCCCAGGAGTCTTCGCCGCCCGTGTTGTCTCTTTGTTGGACAGCATAGACCCAGATGCGTATTCGTACGTTGATGATATTTATCTGACAGACGATGAACTATGGCCGCGTCTTTCCCGAGTAGACCGCATTATTCTCGAGTTCGCGGTCTTAGGTTACAAATTTTATTTTGCCAAATCTCACATCGCAGAATACACTGTGTTGTTTTTGGGCTATGAGCTCAACAATGAAGGTAGGGGCTTAGCTCCCCACTTCCTGGAGAAGTGCGCACTTTTGCGCCCTCCGACGACCCTGAAAAAACTTCAGTCTTTGCTGGGATTTTTGAACTTCAGGCGTTCTTACATTCCCGATTATGCCCAGCGTATCAAGCCTCTCTAAGCCTTGATACAACCTACCTTTTCGAAGTCATGCTGGCTTCCGGAACATTCACTTATTCTGCAATCTTTGCAGTCTGATCTACTTGAATCTAAGTTCTTGTTGACTCGTGATAACCACACAACCCTGGTGATTAGAATTGTGCCAGGGGCAGTGGGTTTCACATACTTGACGTTTAACGAAGGTGACACAGTACAAGTCGCATCTTTACACTTCTGCCGAGTTGCGCTTTTCAACTGTGGAGAAAGTTTTGACTGCAGTGCAAATGGCGATTCTTAAAGAACGCGCACTGGCACAGGGAAAACGCATCTTGGTTGTCACACCCTATCCTGCCCTAGAGGCAGTGACAAAGACAGGTGTACCAAACTCTAAGGCTTTGCACCCCCGTTGGATACAATGGGCTACTTCTTTGACGTCTCCGGATGTCACCTTTATCTTTGATTCCTCTCTTCAGACACAGGAGTTCCTGCAGTATGAATTTGTTCATCCTCCGTCTCTGTCTTTGCTGCCGCTTGAGGAGTACAAATATATCATTTACTCCGATGGTTCGGCGCAACCGGCCACGGGTTCTAAGCATGCATACTCAGCAGCATGTGCTATTGTGGCAGGTACCATGGTCTAGTTGTTTCTTACGGGGATTATAAAGCGGGTTGCTGCACGAGCGCGCAGCGGGCGCGCCGCTGGCGCGCCGAAGGCGCGCCTAAGGCAAGCCCGTCTGCGCCCGTCCGCGACCTTAACGCGGCCAGCGCCAGCCATACTGCTCAAAAAGGATCTGGGGTAAGAATTTATTGGTCTAGAAAACAGCTCTTGGATTGTAATGTGGGGCAATGTTCCCATCCTACTTACCCTAACCTTTGCCTGACAAATCGGGACCAGGGTTTTCCATGCAACACCTGCTCCTTTGTTATGGGGGCATTGGAGGGGCCACAGGAGGTAGAGGCAGGCGGTGTCAAGTCTCCGACTACTGAGACGGACGCCAATAAGCCTACTATAAGAGCATGTCTGGTTAATTGCAGATCTCTCCCTAAGCACTCAGAGGACATCTGGCTTTCCCTTGAGCTCAATCGCTGGGACC
The DNA here is from genome assembly GCA_963921515.1 of Calotriton arnoldi. NCBI lineage: Eukaryota > Metazoa > Chordata > Amphibia > Caudata > Salamandridae > Calotriton > Calotriton arnoldi. The sequence continues at coordinate 243,383 of CAWUFW010017205.1, forward strand.
TCATGTTTCTGACAGAAACCTGGCTTACAGAAACCTCTTACCCATATATCGCTCTGGCACTTCCCACTGGTTTTAAAATCTCCAAGGTGAATCGAGCAGATAGCAGGCGAGGAGGAGGTTTTGCGATTATTTGTAATGATAAATGGGATATCTGGTGTAAAAAAATTGAGAATATTGGCACTATTGAGGCTATGTCCTTTTCTATTCAATCCTCTCTAGGACATACCTTTGCGGGCATGCTGGTTTATCGACCCCCGAGTTCCGTAGTTGCCAACCTTTTAAAATTAGGGGACATTGTGGCGGATCTCTCACTAAGATATGCCAATTTTACGGTTTTGGCGATTTCAATGTCCAGATGGACAGACAGGATTGTGCTTTGGCGCTCCAAGTGACTGAGATGCTGGGTGGATTAAACTTGATTCAGCAGGTTATGTCTGCAACACACTGTGCTGGTCATATGTTAGACCTTATTTTCTCTAACGACCCTACCATTAGAGTAGAGGTCCCTCTGCCTTTGACGTGGTCAGACCACTGGTTAGTCCCTTTTAGTTTGTCCAGGCACGGTGGGACACACCGGACGAGACCAGAGTCTGAAAAGAAGAGAAACTGGAGGAAAGTATCTACTGAGACCATGGGCCCGGTCTTGCATGATATCCCTCTTCAGCTCACAGGCAATCCCAGCTTAGATGCAACCTCATTTAATGAATGGGTTGCTTCTTCTCTGGACGCCATTGCTCCCATGAAAATGTCAAAATCGGCTAGGAAAAACCTTCTGCTCCTTGGTTCTCGTCAGAGCTCCAGGCTGAAAAAGCATATGCAAAAAGCTGGAGCGTATTTGGCGGAAATCGTATAATTCGGATGCGAAAAGCATCTATAAAGCTGCACAAAAAAATTCCATGCTCTTAAACGCTTGTCAATTAAGAATCATTTGGCCAAACAAATTAAAGACTCAGACAACTCTTCTAAAGAAATTTTTAAGATTGTTCAAGATTTTATGAGACCTGAGGCCACTTTGAGTAAGATTGTGCCTTCAGCTGTTTTATGTAGGGATTTATCCACTTTTTTCAAGGAAAAGATTCAATCTATATATTCCACATTTAAGGGGTCAGGAGAAAGGCCAATTACACCCTCGGCCCATGTTTCTCCCTGTCTCTGAACGGAATTTCAGCCTTTCTGCCCGTCTTTATCTTTGAAAGACCTTGTCAGAATTAAATCAGGCTCGCCCCTGGATCCCTGCCCAGCTAGATTTTTTAACTTATTGGCCCCTCTTTTTAACCCCCAGTTAAATGCTATTTGGAACACCTCTCTAAGGTTGGGATGCTTCCCCTCAGTATGGAAAGAGGCCCTGGTCTTGCCAATTCTTAAAAAGGAAGATGCAGACCCTAGTATACTCAAGAATTTCAGGCCCATTTCGCTTCTTCCGGCCCCTGCTAAAATTTTGGAGAAGGAGGTCCAAAGACAACTTTCTAATCACCTGGAGTCTAACAATCTCCTTCACGACTCCCAATCAGGCTTTAGGAAGGGTTACAGTACAGAGACGGCCCTGTTGGAAGTGGCGGAAACCATCCGAGAATCATTAGACCATGGTAGCTGTGCTATGCTTGTGCTGTTAGATTTATCTGCAGCCTTTGATACGGTCTCTCACTCGATTCTTTTAGACCATCTGACACAGCTGGGTATCTCTGGTACCATTCTAAATTGGTTCCAATCCTTCCTGGAGGGGCGATCCCAGCAGGTCTTCCTCCGTCCTTATGTCTCTTCCTCTTGCGCCATGGGCTGTGGAGTACCTCAGGGTTCTGCGTTAAGCCCGACCCTATTTAATATCTATTTGGCCCCTCTGGCTGCACTAGTTGAGCAGTGTGGCGTGCGTATAATTTCATACGCTGATGATACGCAGCTGGTGTTTTCATTTAAAGATTCCAAGATGGCCGCATTTGACAGCTTTAGGCTATGCCTAAGTAAAATTGTTTCATGGATGACAGATAACTGTCTTAAATTGAATACCGAGAAAACTGAGGTGATGTTCTTTAACCAACCATCACCTCCACCGGCTGATTTATGGTGGCCATTGCAGTTGAATCCCCCTCCCACCCCAGTTCTATCCGTTAGAAATCTGGGATTTAGATTTGACTCGGAGTTGTCGGTGAAAGCCCAGATTGGCCGAGTTTCTAGAGCATGCTTCTGGAAGCTCAAAAGCTTGCGTAGATTTCTTTATTTATTACCGATGAACTGTCGGGCCACCATAGTCCATGCCTTGGTTACGTCCCAGCTGGACTATGCCAATAGCTTGTATCTTGGCCTCCCTGCTTATCTGATTAAAAAGCTCCAGACAGTTCAAAATGCTGCTGCTAGGTTTCTTAGAAACGTGCCTCTCCGGCATCACATTTTCCCTCACTTGCGCAGTCTTCACTGGCTTCCAGTGAAGAGAAGAATCGAATTTAAGGCTTTATTACTTGCCTTTAGAGCTACCAGAGAAAGTGGACCTGATTATCTGAGGCTCAGACTTTGGAAATACCACCAAAATAGGACCCTGCGCTCGAACTCTCAGTTTCTTCTTTGCTCTCCTTCCTACTGCAAAGCCAGGATGGGAGGGCGCGCCTTTGCAGTTAGAACGGCCTCTCTTTGGAATGCGATGCCGCTCTACCTGCGCAAAGCAGAATCTGAAACCACTTTTAGGAGTGCTCTGAAAACCTGGCTTTTTGATCTCCCTTAGCCTGCCTTTCCTCTCTTTATCTTCCTTTGTCTCTGTGTAGCGCCGGGACACCGCCGTTGGAGGTAGCCGAGCGCTTTATAAATGTCTTGGTATGGTATGGTATGGTGAACGGTGAGTTCAAATCGAGTGTTGTGCACACGCAGGCACTGGGAGACAGTACCGCCCAATTGGCCGAGCTGCGTGCTTTGGTGCTCGCACTTGAGTTTGCAGACCCGGATGTGACTACACTTATTGTATGCGATTCTTACTACTGTGTTCAGTCTTTTAATGACAACGTATTCTTTTGGTCTCAGAACGACTCTAGAGATTCTAAAGGCAGCGCAATTAAGCATAAAATGCTTTGGGTTCAAGTAGCAGATCTTAGACAACGTCTGCCTCTCACACAGGTGATTCACACTCTTGGCCACCAGCGTGTGGGCGCACACGCGGTTGGTAACAGTTTGGCAGATGAAGCTGCCAAATCAGCAGTAGCCACATGCACAGTAGCAGCCGTTACAAGATCCATGACAAAAATAGATAATGAGATTTTGGCAGCTATTGCTGCATTTAAGGAAGGTTCTAGTTACCCACAGGGTTTCCCTTCCAAGTACTCTTATCACTTAAGTCCTGACCAGGTTCCTTATTTAAGAATTCCGGACGTTGGTGATCGGCTGATTCTGAGTCTTAGGTACTGGCAGGAACTGGCTGGCCCACTTGTATGGCGTGCAACATGCACTTAATAATCTCCCTAGAAGATCTCTGGGTGGGCGGACCCCATACGAAATGCTCTTTGGCATACAGATGTTTGTGCCAGACCTTGATGGTCTAGACATGGCGGCGACTGCCACAATCTTTGACATAGATAATCATTCTACTATGTTACAGGCCTTACAAGAGACCTGTGACAGACTTGCAAGCGAACACTTACCTTCAGCCACAGACGCAGCGCTGCAGATTCCGGTTGCCGGCTGGCTTCCAAAGATTGGAGATCTGATCCGAGGAAAGGTGGAGAACAAAAAAGGATTTGGCCCCTCTTATCGTGCACCGGTTCCGGTTCTTGGCTTGAAGGGTACTCGTACAGTCATCTTACCACCGCTTCCTGGTCACAGAGACAACAGATACATCTCAGTGGACAATGTCAAGCTACAACATCTGGCCAATTCTGCATAGTGTAACACCTGCGGTATCATGTCCAGCAATTTCAAGAAATCCTGTTCGTGGCCCTCAAGTCTCCACATGTGCCGATGTTACCATTGGGATGGTCGCTTTGCCAGATCGCCTGCTCAACCTCCCGGCTTCCTCCTGCAACGAGGAAACTGAGTATACTTACCCGGCAAGTGAGTCAGTGGCTCATTTGTCTACAACACCACTGAACCCGTCTCGTTTTTCCTTTGATTCGTCTTCCACCTCATCATTTGTGCCAACCAAATTCAGTATTTTTGTATCCTGGTTCAGAGACAATATTTTGGTCCCTCCGTGGACATACATCTGGTTGGTGCTATTTCTGATATTCCTGTTCATGTCCATTGGCTTTGTCACAGTTTTTTTCTTGCTCATCAATGGTCACTATTTGCCAGAACGCTCTGCGGTGAACTCTGTGACTGGAACTTTGGCTCCGCATTCTTCTTCATACATCATGAAGCGTGACCACACATTTGTGAACATTTCCGCCTTTCCAGTTGCAGATGGCATTGTAAGGGATGCAGTGAATTTCCAAATTCATGGACCAACAGAAATTATTAATGTCCCAAATGTGCTTCGTGTTTCCATGGGTGATGTGGTAAAAAGGAATATTCATTCAGATGATTGGGATGTGCATGCAATTGAATCGTTATTCTCTGATTTGAAGTATTGTGCTGCTTTTAATGCTGAGGATTTGTACTTAAATTCTGCTAATTATGTCGATCTGTATTGTTACCAGTATTACGGTAACCATTTTCTGCATAAACCAAGTACACTTCAAGGTAGTTTCAATTATACCCAGTGGGAACATTGCCCGACCCCTCTGCAAGGTAGCTCCCAAACACTGATAAATAAATTTACTTACTTTACAGACTTTGACAGATCAAACCCAGGGTCCTAATATTTTAAATTGAACATTTCTTCGAATCCAAAGGTGATGTTGACCCACACCAAATTGCTATATTCCGGTTCCTTTATGCACGCATTAGCTGTTGGTGGCTATGAGCACTGGAAAAACACCATTGACTTGAAATCTATTTGGGGCACCTTACCTTGGCAGGTACGCGATACAGAAGCCCTTCACCGTGCTTGCCTTATCCCCACACAAATATTATTTTTAAACAGTACTATATATCAAACAACTTGTTTTGGTTTGGCGACTTCCAAATAATTAAATGCACCTTCCCCTCCTGCGTTGTCTTCCTGGCCGAACAGGAGCTTGCATTTACATTTTTCCCTTGATAGATTTCAAGCTTTGTTTCACAATAACTCATTTACTGTCTCTAGACTAGATCGCTCAGCCTGGTTGGTGTGGCCCATAGCTTCTAATGCCTGCCAACTGCGTTTTCATAACTCTGCTCCTGGTTATAAACAGGATAGACCAGATCCACGTTTTTCTGATTCACGTTCAATTACAACATATTCGGTTGGTAAATTATGTAAACAGCGGTTGCAGCACTCTACCTTAGATTCCGTATAACAACTTTATCCCTGCTCTCCAGCAATATCGACCTGGCCGACTTTGTTCTAGGACCTAGAGGTCCAAGACCTCAAAGATTTGTTTCTGCGACTTACAATGAAATCTGGAAGCTTTCACAAATAGAAGCTGCTTCCCGTTTACGGGAAATAGATCAAGCGAATCTAGAAAAAGTGCTTGCTGTTGTCGACAATAGTATCAACACCCTGTCTTCCCGCATTTACACATTAGAGAATATTGTTTCATCTGTTGTTGATATTGTACAGGTTGACGTGTCTGTGTTATATCATGGTCAGAATCAATTGCGTTCAGTAATGCAGTTAGCATGGACTTTGCAGACACTGAAAATGGGGAAGGTTCCATGGCATTTCTTAAACACATCTGCCTTGTTCTTGACGTTTAATTTAACTGAGAAACAGCAGTTCATGTCCATGAAAGATGCAACATACACTCTCCTACATATCGAAAAAATAGATCCTTTACCATTCTCTGTGGCGGAGACTGACTCTGCAGTGTGGCTAGTACACGGGGTTATCACTTTGCCTTTTTCTTTATTTGAATTCAGTTCATGCATGAAACATTAACCTGTTGGCCGTTTTGAGCCTTTAGGCAGTGCCTTTTTGCATGAACTTTGGTCCCTACCTTGCACATACAGATGCCTTAGGGATGACAAGGAGGTATTTCTCACAGGAGAGTCTTGCGATTTTACAGTGGGTCATTCCCTTGTTTGTAAAAACATTAAATTGCACGGGGCTTGTAATGTTTCTGCCCCGAATCTTGCATGTGTTTTAAAGGGCATTCCTGTTCCGGTTATATCACCTACTTTCACTATGCTTGCTAATGGTAGCTATCTGCTTTTAAATAATCAGAATTGCTGTGGGTTGCAGGCTGGCATACCCTACATTGTAACAGTTTCGCAACGCGTAGTGTGCTGCAAAAATGTGCTTTTTCCGCCCCCGCGTGGGAAGTTAGACAGTTCCATTTGGCCTTACATACCAACTTTGAAGGCAGATTTCAATAAATTGAGCAGAATAAAGGCGCTATTGTTAAACCAGGAGGTTATGCTAACTTCCGCACGGGAGACCTTCGTCCTCCAGGTGGCCAGCACCCACAGTGAAATAAAGGCCCTTTTGAACACTAACCTCCTCCAACATTTCGGTGAACTGATTCACCGTATATTTAATGCATCTAATACCAACGGCCTTGTACACTTTTTTAAAGTTGTGGGCTCTGGCCTTTTGACGTCCTTTCAGACTAAATTTGGTATAATACCGGCTTTTATTCATTCTATTTTTTCCAGCGTCTTTGGTGGCTTCCCATTGATCCTAGCCTTAGCTGCTGGACTATTGCTTTTACTTTGGGTGTTGCACAATGGCTGCACCTCTTGTGGGCCTACACAACCCAGGGCGACTGCGGATGCTCCATGACCGCATGATTGACAGCTTCGGCGTCCTGCCGCTGGCGACACTCAGCGTGGCTTATGGACTATTTTTTCGCTTTGCGCATTTCACTTGCGTGCAACCTGTGATGTCCTGCTTACGATGTCCGTTCTCTTGGTCTTTGGATGTTTGCCTCTCCAATACATCTTGTACTGACCCGGATATCGACCAGTTGATGGGCCCCTTACTGGCCCATGAACGGGAATGTTCCAGTGACGGATTAATGGCGCGTGCGGCTGCACTTGGAGTCTTGGCACAATGGGATATCTGGGCGGCTGCTCAGGATCTCCTACAACAAAGTTATATTGAATATCACGGAAGTTGTTCCGCAATGCTAATCGCTGCTCCCTATTGTGAGGAACATGAATGCAGTTTCGATTTGTTGAACTGGATGGCATCTCTTTTTTCAGACGATGACAATGATGTCTTTTTGGAAGGTGTTGCGGTCTTTTGCGCATACACTCTGATGGATTAGTTTTGTTGACTCTCAATAAACTACAGATCCGGATTTTTTTTTTGATCCTATTTGAGTGACCATTTTTTATTTCTTCCCTATTTTGTCTTTCTTTCTTCCAAAAAACTTGTCCCACACACAGACGTTTGCATTCTGCTCCATCTATTTGAACTCTGCTTTCGTCCTATGTCCTGTCCTATGGACTGACCAGGGGAGGGTGTAGTGTGGATTGTGGCCTCATGGTCGACATTGCTAAGTTAGCTTAGGCCTAGCTGCCATGATGCCTCCTTTGCACACGTTACTCTGTGACTTTGTTTTTCTAGACTCTGCTTGTGACCGTTCACATTAGAACTGTCTGCATTTCTGCCTTTCACCTTTTCTGATGTTCTCTGTGGTTTTGGTCGGCACACAATGTACAAGGTCGAAAAACAACGTTCCTTGTTGTTGCTGTTCTGGTCAGCCCCTCGCACTTAGACATAACATGAAATACAGCTGCACTGGAGAAATTCGTGTGGTTTTAATATTGTGATCTCCCTGTTGGAGGCACTTGGAGAAGAACCTTTCCAGGGAGAAGAGCTGTGCTTGTCCGATTATGTAAACCTTGCATCTAGTTCTTAAGGTATGGGGGTCCCCCTGACAAAGCCCAGAGGTCTTCTATTTTTATAATAAACTAGTTGCTAGCACGGGGAGGGTGGCAAGGCATTATAGTCCTCTATCCACTGTCTTTATAAAATGCTGTCCCCGTTTGTATTCTATGAAATTGTAACAATGCTTACCGTTTTGTCTTTATGCATTATGCTGCTAGTACTGGCACGTGTACTGTGTCTTAGAGCACGATAGTTGAAATAAACATTTTAAACTATACTGTGTCTCTTAATACGCACGTTGTGGACAAGTATGAGTGAGTAATGAAAGGGTGTTCTTGCTCCCGCGATTCCTGAAAGAGTCCATGTTCAGGGATGTCTAATCATTGGTAGCTTCGCTGTAGTACGGAGAACGAATGAGACACTATAGCTAGTCGGATTGGGATTTTGGGCACTAACGTGGATGGTTGGTACACCGCTATACATCGAGGTCCTGTTTTCCAGCGCATAGTTCTGTATATGTGCAGAATCCCAGCAACACAAACATTTGTTCTGCCAACCTGGTTGCCTCTGAACCCAGATGGAGAGGCACTAACCCCAGAACCAGTTTTGAGTGGCCATAGAAGGGGGGCTGCACATTCCCCTGGCCACATCTCTGGGTGGGCACACAGCCACGACTCAAGGAAGGAAGAGTTCCCCAATTTTGGATTTTGGGAGGAAGGTGGACTGCTGGAAACTTTATAGTAGGGTGCACAGGAATTGCTGCCAAAGTGGCATGTTTGCCCGTGGGAACCTTTACCGCATTATTTAGTGCCAGCCATAAACGTGGCACCCCAAGGCACCCTCCTCAGGACACTTTCTCGACTGGTGGAAGAACTACACCTGCTATTTGAAATCTCTCAGGAGACCTGAAGGCTTAACCGCCTCCTACTTGTACCCAGAACAAAGAAGTGATCTCCAAGGATCAGTTGGCTGAACTCCTCTGTGGCTACAGGGACACAACAAGCTGCAAGAGGTATTTTTCCTGAAGTTTCCACCTGATCAGTTGCAGTTGTACCTGGACTGGTGGCCTCTGTTGGAGTGATTTTTGATCCCTGGGTCCTGGGACCCCTGACTGTGTCTCACTTGACTTCTCCTACAATGGCTCCCAAGCTATAGAACATAGAGAAACCTGACTTGCAGGTGCTGGAGGACAATGACCAACCACCTGAGCCTATCTGGTCAAGGCACAACTTTGCTAGGCTGAAGAAACAGGGATCTCCTGCATAGAGCTTCACCAGCAGCAACAAATCTGTCTCTGCTGGCCCTCGGCGAGAAGGTATCCATTTTCGTCAAACTTATTATCGCATACAGCCTGCAACCTTGCCTCGCTGGAGATTGCAACTTTCATTTCAGACACTTAAGTCCCAAGGTAAAATCTCTGACTGAGACGAACCTGTTGGTGTAGTCAACCTGCGCTCTATCACGATCAGCCTGAAATCAAACCTAGGTTCCAGTCAACCATGACCACAATTCATTGATGCCTTACATTTTCTTGCCACTTTCTACTTTAAATCTTCTAAAAGTCATCCTGTCCCCCTCATTGAATTTTTGTCATTTTGGTATCATTTAGCTCTATTTTTCCAAATTAGGGGGTGATTATGATGGAGGGCGGATCGCCATCGCCAGCCAGGCGGTGGCGATCCGCACGCCATCTCTACCCGATTTACCCCCCACCATATTACAATGGCGGGGGGTACCGCGGCGGATGCAAAGTGCGTCTGCCGCTTTTCTGCCGGTCGGCAATCGTTCCGATTGCCGGCCGGGCGGAATTGGGCCTTAATATGGTGGCGGTGCCTAGCAGGCACTACCATCCATATTAGGATGTGTGTCACAAAAGGCCTTCGCATGGCGGCGATGCCGCCATGGAAAGGCTGGCGGAGATGTGCTTTGGGGGCCCGTTGTGGGCCCCCAGGGGGGTGGGGGGTGCACTTGGGGGGTACCCATGGTACCCCCCTGCAGTTCCATGTACAAGGTGGCAGGCACCACGCGATGAAGGCCACGTTGTGCATGGGAATGCACATCATGCTCATTTGGCATTGCGGCGGGTGCTGAAATGTCAAATATGCAAAAAGCGACCGCCAGGGTGGCGGTCGCATCCTAATCAGGGCTGCGGGACCGCCGCATGTCTGGCGGCCGGTCCCGTTTCCACTGGGATGGCGGGCGGACTAAACTCCGCTCGCCATCCTAATCAGCCCCTTAGAGTGGGACTTTTATTATACTGTGCTTTTGGCTTTTTAACTGTTTGATATGTCTAAATACTTTATACGTTTTCTTTCATTTCTTTCAAGTTAAGCTTGTCTGCATTGTGCCATACCTACCAGGGGCTGAGCACACAATTAGATTACTGAAATCTTTGACTGGATCTAACAGGTTACTGACTTTCTTACTTGTGGTGAATTTCCAGGCACCCCAATTAATAATATACTTTCTTCCTCCATTGAAATCAGAAGGACTTTACAGACACATCCACTTCTAACAAAAGGATGAATAGCGCACACTGCCTCACATCCCAGTACTGAATTCGTCCCAGTGCATTATGGTAAATGCAGTGCATGAATGAATAAATAAATGAAAACACTTCAGTTACAGTCTTTCGTTTTCACCCTTGTTGGTGCAGCTAGTGCTATCTGTCTCTAGACACTGGTTTCAAGATAATTGTCCTTCATGAGCAGAGAAAAACAAGTCAGTTTGGGGTGCTGGAAATGCAGATCACAGTCTTAACAGATCTCTCTAGCCCAGGTGCGTTGGGACAAAATGAGTGCTGGAATGTGGGGCCGTGTGCTCCATTCTTCCTTTTATAGTCACTTCTAATTCTCTTTCCAAGACCAGTTCTGCTTTATTGATAATCTTCCCTTGACATGGTAGTGAGATGGAAAGAGGGAGAATGCGTTATCACAATCTGTTTAGCGTAGTTTTCTGTTCAGACTAGATCTCTGTTGGATTCCTCAACCATGACATGCTAAAAAGAAGAAGCATAAACAAGGAAACTAGGTGTCCATTACGATGTCGGATGGTAAAAAATCCCCCATCTACCATAGCGGTAAAATTCTGCCCGCCTACACCGTCTGAATACCGACCGAGCAATCACGATGCCGCGAGCCGAAAACAGCAGGCGGCGGAAAATAAACAAAAAATAGCGCCCGCCCATGTCCGAGTCCAAGTCCATCCGCCCTCCACGGACGGAAAGACGCACGACAACCCAAAACCGCCCGCACTGACGACCGAGACACCGGCCGTGAAATTAGGATCGCACAGACATGAGCGGGAAAATACACAAAAACACCGCCCACCAGCGTAAACAACAGTGACGAAAATGTACACGGCGGAAGCTCTGGCGGCCACGGCCCTGCACAGAAATCATCCGCGGACAAAAACAAACACACACAACATGGCCAACAAGTCCACACAGCAACCCACGCACAAATACCCAAACACAGTACACATCTCGGAAACACCCCCCTGGACAAACAAATCAACTACAAATCCCAGAACACCAGCCACAACATACCTGAAAACAACAGACCACCATGACACACCCACATAGGTAAGTACAAAACCAGCCCCTTCACAGACCACAACCCCTTGCAACATCACAAACTGAGGACGAGAGCACACAACACAGCGAGACGGAAAGGACAGCAGCACACCACAGACACGCACCTATCACACCCATCACCACCACCACCACCAAACACCGGCCACACAAACCCCCTGCACATCACACACCACACACCGCACTAGCACCACAAACACCAAAACACACACCATGGCACCACACAGAATGCCCAAGTTCACTTCCACCGAGCTGACGGTCATGGTCGACGAGATCGTCAAGGTGCACCCACAAATCTATGGCAACCAGGTCCAACAGACACCACCAGCCACCAGAAACAGAATGTGAAACAGGATCGTAGACCAGGTCAATGCAGTCGGGAACGTGCCACGCAACAGAGGCGAAATCAACAAAAGGTGGAACGACCTGAAAAGCGTGGTCAAGAAGAAGGAGACCAAGAATCGTGAGCTGGCTGCCAGGACTGGCGGAGGTAATCCCGCGCTATTCAAGACGTTCAAGGCGTGGGAGGAGAAGGTGCGAGTCATCATACATCCGGAGATCCTCACCGGATTACCAGGGGAGTGGAGGCTGGTAAGTACAAACAAACGTATACCAGCAAACCGCTATGTACTCACATGCACTACCACAATGCCATAGCTCCTAGGGACAAACGCCCCCATGTCCAGTACACAATACACAAGACAACACTCACACATGCAACAGACACAACCACACACTCAGCCCAAACCAACCAACTAACAAAACCATGGGGGCATGTGTACAGTTAGCCAGCACCGCAACTCCCACCAGGTCCCCTTGTACTCCAGAAGTGCCAGAAGGAGCACTCCCCACACCCATGTGTCAGCCATAGCTGCACTAACCGACAAGTAACAGGTAAGTAGCCGCAACACAAAGGCAGTGGGTCGGTGGGGGACAGCTGAAGTACAACACCTACCAGGCCCCCAGTCCCACAGCGCAGCAAGGTGGAGCACCCCCACACCCATGTGACAGCCACTGCAGTGCACACCTGCAGCCGACAGGTAGACATCTCACCCCACATGCAGGGGTGTCTGTGGGTGTCAAGCCATCACCACAACCCACAACACCGCCCCCACTCCCACAGACCAGCAACATGGAGCACCCCTCCTGCCCATAACCATGTGGCATCCATTGCATTGCGCACTCAAAAACAACCTGTAGGTGGGAAACTGTATAGGGCGGGGTGTCTGTAGGCATGAGGACTGTACTACGACTGACACATGGGACATGTCACGTAGCAGAGGAACACGCAGCACTGCTCCCTGTCACAATCATGTGACCAATGTGCACACGGACATGTATTACAGAGTCATACCCCACATTACCCATCACAGATACAGCAACACCTAAGGAGCCACGTCTGCATGCACAAGTCCCACTGGAGTACAGACCCACACGGCAGGCACTGTGCCACCCATCACACAAATCAGCAACACCATCTAAGTCTTGTCCATGTAGTCCTTACTGCCTGTCACTCACACATCGTACAACAATGCCCATGTAAGACAAACCTTACTAGAAGTAACAGCGTGGAACCACAATATTGCACACAAAAACAACTGGACCCATGAAACACACAGGTGCACAATGCACATTCAACATATCATCCATCGCATCTGTCAGCCCCAGTGTCATGAGAGGTATGTCATCCGAACAGCTGTCCCTCATACAGTAGTCATGCAAAGATACCTGCCCATGACAAATCATGTGCCTGCAGTGACTGAAGCGCACGTCACACTGCGAGTAACAACACACATAATATAGTCAACACCCCAAGAGCACTGCATTGATGCACATGTACGAGGGCAGCACGCACACCAAGGAATTGGCCCATCTGCAATACGTCGTGTGGCACACAACAAGCACGAACTCACAACAATGCTACCAATGTAATGTCCATGAATGATAACAGGCAGCAGATATGCCGGGCATGTTAGACAGACACACACCTTAGTCTATGCACTGTCATGTTGCCAGAACACATGTCACGTTCTGCACCCATCACCCACAGTACGTACCCCAAAAGCATATTCCAAGCCAAAAGCGTCCAGGGGGCTGTACCCCCTTGTGCCATCTGCGTTTCTAAGCGTTCCATCTGTACCCCAAAACCATAGTTCAACCCAACATCGTCGATGGTTCTGGAGCCTGCATACACCCGAGCCACAAAATGTAGGAGCATAGCAACACACACCCATCAGCATTGCTATTCCGTCCCATGCCACATGTCCACATCACACAGTTCCATTGCCTAGCCCACGCATACACACATCGTACATCCACACACGCCTCTGGGAAACCTGTGCACGACAGTGCACGAACTGTGAATGTCAGACAACCAATACATACTTTGCTAGGTGCAACACAATGACCCATCTCATTCTCCCCACAGGTGGCGAACTGCTGGATGCCGGAGAGGGAGACAGCAGCCAGCACAGCCAGTCCGCAAGCCCCCGACCCGGACTCACGGATGTAGAGGAGCTGGACACCTCTCCGGACACGGACCACCCAGCAGGGCCATCTGGAGTGGAGGGCACACCCGCTCCCCAGGGCCCCTCCTACCCACCAACCCATCATCCAGGGATGCTGACCAGTCACAGACCCCTGCTGCCACGGTCGTTGCGGCCACTGCCACGGTCGTTGCGGCCACTGCCACGGTCGTTGCGGCCACTGCCATGGTCGTTGCGGCCACGGTCGTTGCGGCCACCACCACCACGCCATCCCTGACCACTCAACCAGCGCAAGGGGTGGCCCGGCCATCTGGGTCCACCCTAGGAGCCAGAGCGAGGACCGTGGTGAGCAATGTGGCTAGTGGGCAGGTTGGTGGCAGCAGTACTGGTAGGAGGAGCAGGGTCAGGCCAACGCCATCTGTGCTTGGGAACCAAGCCCTGCCGCAAATCAACAGAGTCCTTGGGGCCTATGAAGAGGCCCAAGGAGAATGGGCCAGGTCGGCTACCGACACGCGGGAGGTACTTGGGGTGTTGAGGTCCATGGACGCCCATATGGGCCAAATCGTGGCCCTCATGGGCCAGCTGGTGGTGGGGGGGAGGGCACAAGCAAGGCCAGCAACACCACCTCCGCCACCACCTGCTGTGGCGCTGGGTCGTGCAGCATCGTGTTCCCCTGCGTCCACAGCGAGTGAGCACTCCTCAGCCACCACCAGCAGCCCACCAACACAACCCCCCCCTCCCAAACGTGGAAGGGGCCGTCCAAAGAGGAAACAGGTGTCCAGAGAGGACTTCGCACGCGACAAACGCCAGTGAGTCAGCCAGCCACCTTGACCACCTACTGCATTGACTTGGAATATGATCCTACCCCACACTGCCATGTGAATGGCATGTGTCTGTTGGACTGTGGACATAGAACTTCATGGGTACACCTTGACCATCACGCAGCCATGACCGTCTACTCGTTGTCACAGCATGCACCACATTTGACATCACCTTGCACACAATCACATGTCACCGCTGTAAATAAATACACCTTGATCACAATCTGCTTAATGTGTCCTGGGTTTATTCAATGATGTGCAATCGCCACCATGAGCAGAAATGCATCTGCTGTGTGGGATGTCGATGGGACAGGAGAGGCTGTAGGGACCTAGGGGTGAAAAACAGAACAAGAGTACATTCAATGAGTGTGTCACACACTCATCACACAGTACTTGTCACCAACTACAAGCAATGTACACACATCTCCCAGAGCAACAGGGCACAATGCTACAGCCACTGTCAGTGGCATACCAACCTGGACATGGACCATTGACACACAGCACTTAGTGAACAAAAGGCCCCGTGTCAGAGCACACATACACCTGCACAACTACAGCTACATCAGCCGTCGTACATGGACACTCACCGTCAAGTGAAGTAGCGGGCGATGAGCTGCTGACGCACATTCACAGCTTCCTCCTCTCCACTGTCCTCTTCACTTGACCCATCCTGGTCTGCAGGCTGGGGCCCTGGTTGATCTCCATCATCCACAATTAGGGGGATCTGCTTGCGAATAGCCAGATTGTGCAGCATGCAGCAAGCCACTACTATCTGGCACACCTTCTGTGGGGAGTACGCCAGTGCGCCCCCGGTGCGGTCCAGGCATCTGAACCTGGACTTCAGGAGGCCAAAGGTCCGCTCAACCACACGTCTGGTCCTCCCATGTGCCTCATTGTAACTGACATCAGCTGGGCTCAGAGGATGTCGTAATGGGCTGAGCAGCCAGGGCCCATTCGGGTAAGCAGAGTCACCTGGGTGTGAGGGACACAGAGAATCGTTGCTATTCCAACTGGACACAAGACAGCATCGCACAGCCAGCACGCTACACTACTCCACATACTCACCAACAATCCAGCCACGGTCATGTTGCAGATTGGTCATCAGTCGTGGTAGGATGCTGTTGCGCATGATGTGCGTGTCATGTGCCGATCCTGGAAACTTCGCACACACGTGTTATATTACCATGTCCGCAAGGCACACCACTTGCACATTCAGGGAGTGTGTGTGCTTCCGGTTGCGGTATAGGTGCTCAGTGGCCTGTGGTGCAACAAGGCCAACATGGGTGCAATCTATTGCACCAACAACGTGGGGGATCCGTCCAAGGGCATAGAAATCACCCTTCACTGCCGCCAATTCACGAGCCCTGGGGAATCTGATGTACCTGTTCCTGTACAGCATCATAGCTGACAGAACATCCCTCAGCACCATGCTGAACATGGGCGGGACATCCCACCTCCACTGTCCACTGTGTGTTGGAATGACCCAGTGGCGAAGAAATGCAGTGCAGCCATCACCTTAGCCGTGGGGGTGAATGCTGTTGGATACACCCTGCGAGGACGGAGGTGGGGTCCCAACAAGGCACATAGGCGATGCAGGGTGGGTCGGTCCAGACGATATTTACGGATGACCTCCACATCCTCCATGTCTGACAGCAATTGGTAGGGGCGATGTATGTTTGGTCTCCGCCTAGGAAAGATGGAAGTGGACACATGACAAAGCAACACGCCACATGGCAGTTTCACATACACATGACAAAAATGACTGACCAAGCAATTGAATCACAGAACAGCTGACAAGTAGGGACAGCACAGCTACAATACACTTACACAGGTCCCCTACCAATAGCAATGGGCAGTGACACACACCATTGCTATGAGCATGCACATGGGGAGTTAGGCCTTAACAACTTGTAAGGCATGCTGATGGTAACAGACTGCATATTCGGTAAGCTGCAACACCACGGCAACATGACTAGCTGCTGTGCATCACACTGCTTCCGGGGCTGGGTGTGTAGGGCACACACCAACAACGCTATGGACACAGGCTGAGCGGCCAAAACAAGTGGGACCTGTGGCATGAGGGGATATGAGACAGTCATTGATGTCCCTACTGCACCCTATGTACAGCACTGTACGGATCACACCTCCAGAAACATTGACAGGTGTACACATTGACAGCTCCATGCCAACACGGCTGTGTGATTGCACATACACATCACAAGTGACACGTAACGTTGCACGTGCCACGTGGCAGATGTACATAGTGAAAGATGGCATGTGTGTGCATATGCATCTCCCATGCTCCCATGCCAATGTGTACATGATGATATGCCAACAGACATGTGGAGGCTGCCCACTGGCCGTCCCTGCCTATGCACACAGCATGTTCTGGCCCCGTCCATTGTGGACCTGCACCCACACACAAATCATGGCCACACCTGCAGATGCATTGCGCACATTAAACTGTGTGGTGCACATGGCATCAGCGGACTGTACCCGCCATGGGCCAGGCCCTTACGGCCAACTCCAATGACCCTCGCGGTTGCACCCTGCGTGTTCCACTATGGAGGTAAGCGTCCCGGGCCAGCTGGGAGCAGGCCATCGTCTGCAATTGAAGCTGGCAGACATGGTACACAAATTGCAGCAGCTTGGACCCACTGAAACTGCCCCAGGGGGCTATGTGAGTGTGTGAGTGAAACCGGCATTACCACAGCTACCTGGGACTGCAGCCTGGCACCCCTCAACACCTGCTGCTGCCACCTCTCCACCTACACGTGGATGACTCTGAGGATATGTCCAGGTCCACTCACCAGCGAGGAGCTGGAGATCCTGGATTCCGAGCTCCACGCACACTGCACATGGCTATTCCTTGCGTAAGTTGTGTGTGAGAGACAACTGCAGTGTGTGTGGGAGTGCATGTGGGGGACACACATGTCGTTGATCCGCAGCACTATGAGTCAGAGCCTGTGGTGTTCAGACATGCACTGCTCACCATGCTGACTGCAGGTGGCAGTGGTATGTGAGCTCTCGGGCGCTTTGACATGTCCGTCCCTCCCGAGTGGTGGTACATGGCAACTTCATGTCAGACATCCAGTGATACAGACAATTGGCAATGCAGGTCTCAGTGCACTTGTTGCTCGTGTGAATGTCAGGCTGGGGCCATGCTGCCCTTCTCAGTCCCAGCAGGCCTGGCCTGCACATTGACTGCACAATGCCAGTAGGTGACAACACAGAATGACTTGTGGGTTACATGTGTCACCTGTTCAGCACTCTCCGGATGAGCGCAAACTCAGCCCTGTACATTGGTCACACCATGCCTCGTGAAAGGGATGTGTGTGTGAGATAGTGCCACTGAATGTGACCACCGTTGCAGGGTGGGCCATGCTCAGGCCGAGTACGTTGGTTGTTGCGCAGTGTTGGTCACAGTGGGTACACCAACACAGATGTGTTGCCTTGTGATCTGTTGCTAGGTCCGCCTGACAATGGACAGTAGTTGTGGGCAGACTACACATTGGTCGATGTGCTGTCTATATGCATGTGCCTTCACACCAGGCACAGCTGCCCCTGCACATATGACCCCTGCTGCCGTCAGTGCTGGGTCTGTTGAGCTGATGCGCCATCTGTGCGTGGGGCAGACAGCTCTCCTCACTTCCGTCATTGCCCATGACATCACTTTGCCGCAGGTGACATGGATCATGGAGGGCCCACATGTACGCGGGGGTGGACTACACAAGACTGTTCAATGGTTATCACCCCCAGTCAGTGCTTCGAATGGGAAGGATGTGGTGCTGGTACTCATTTTAATGTGTAGAGTGGGCGGGGCTAGGTGCAGGGCTACATGCAAGACATGGAAAGTTCATCGGCTTATCTACTAGTTGCAATACACACGAGACACGTCTTTTCATGTCCACATCAGGGTCATTCCTTGAACTGACTGGAAGTCAGACAGTCATATTTTACCCTGTCCTCATGGCCTCCCCTCGCTCACAGAAATATGCGTTTGCACCTGGGAAGCCAGCGCATGCACAGGCAGCTCCAAGCTCGCCCCAGAGAGGCCAAGGAGTGTATGTGTGGGTCCAGTTGAACAAGTGGTCTGTCTCGCGGCATAATAAGTGGCGGGACGCCGTCCACCTGCGTGGTGCCCCGACTCGACACCCGGGCAACATTGACAATGCATGACAGGCTCCGCAGTCCGGATACACCACCTGCAACACACAGAGGCTGTAGCTGCCCTAGCGGCCCAGGCCGCGTCCAACTGGAGCTCATGGACCCACACATTCACTCTTTGGCCTCTCTGGGGCGAGCTTGGAGCTGCTTATGCACGCGCTGGCTTCTCTGTTGCAATGGCATGTAACATGTGTGGGGATATAGGCAATGAGTGAGATGGTGCGAGCCACCTTCCGTGACGTCACTCCTGCTCGTGATGTGTGCGTCCCCCCAATACTTCCATTAGACTTGTGCCTTACTACTAATTGAGGATGTGTTGCCTGCGTGATGTGTCCAGGAGGAGCGCACCATGACATCTCACCCACCATGCTCCACTGCCATCCCGTGCCCTGGATTGCCTGTGCAGGTGGACAATGTTGGGGATACACCTGGTCGACAGGGGATGTGAGTGCCTTGGCAAGGGCCTGGCGGACGCACAGCAGTATCCAGCATGTCCACGGAGGGTGGGCTGACGTCTACACCTGATGCAGCATTGATCGTGTGCCCGCCTGTTGTGCACACACGAGTTCACATTCATCCCCAGACAGGTGGTCTTTACAAATTCCCAGGAGAGCAGCAATGTACTGTTCCGGAATCCTCCCAACACAGCGTGTTTCAACATTGCATGTGCGCACCTACCCGTCACACCCACCCACCTGAGCCAAGCGTAACTCCCGCTTCACATGACACATGTGTGTCTTCCACAGTTGTGCTACTCATTAGCGTTGACATCCAATGACAGTGGACTACATGGTCATCTCACGACTGCCGTGTACTTCACACACTCTCATCCTCTCTCATTCGTACTTGTGAAATGAATCAGCAGAGACACATTTTTGCTTCAAGCCATGTATTGGGACTTATGTCCTCTGTGATGCAGTATAGTGGACACTACTGGCAGCGAAATGCATGTGGAGGATATACTCAGCATGATTGCACATAGCATAGGGTATAGGGGTACATGTCATTAGTTGTTGACTGTGGGATGTGTGCTTCAGAGTTACAACTGCTTAGCCGTTGCTGTGCTAATGTACATTTGCTAATTACTGTGGAGCTGCTAACTTTGACACAGACAGTATACATTTCGCCTACCAGACCGCTTGACATCATGGGCACAGTACATCTCAGTTCCATGTTACAGGTTTGCTGCTATGGTTACTCATCCACACGTGCGTGGAGGTGACATCAGGGCATGGGCTTACGTGCATGCAACGGCGTCCCACTTGTTGTTGCAATGTGGTGGCTACTGGACATGACACAGTCACTGGGGTCATGTTATTGGGGGATGCACTTGTTGTCCATGCAAAGGTCCTGGCACGGAAATTCAGAGGGAGGTGAGGTGACAGCTCTCACATACTACAGCCGAACGATTACTGTCCACTGACCGGTGCATATGTTCATGGGCGCAGGATACATATTATGGCATAGTTGTACGTGCAGTTATGTCCATGTGGTTGCCATACACATTTCCCATGCCTCTGCCTCCCCCTGTTCATGCAGAGTTACTGGATGTGATGAGGTAAAGAGTGCATGTCCCGAAAATATCCGATGTCATGGCAGTGTAGTTGATGGTGTGGTGTTAGTTGCAGGTTATGTGGCATAGTTGTTGTACTGGTAACTGCTCAGTCCGTGCGGATGCCAAGCATGGGTAGGGTGTGGGACATCATTGTTCAATTGGGGGTGTTGCGTCGGGGCCCGACGAATTGACAGGTTGTCAGGTATGCGATACCTTCCAGCAGGGCTTCCATGGCATTGGTGGTAAACATGGATGCCATCCAATGTAGCGGATGGTGGCTGTCAAGGTGTTGGTCGTAAGTTGTCCCTTGTAGGAGCATGATGGGACATGTTGGATGACATTCGATGAAACTGTGATCCAGAATCCATCGTGTGGAGGCACAGTGGTCCCATTGCAGTGTGGGTCCGATTGCAGCCACATACGCCATGCCCCCATAGGCTGAACAGACCCTGTCGTGGACGTCCAGGGGGTTGAACAGTTGTACCAGGTCCGCCATTGGACATTCAGGGTTGGAGAGACATAAATCCACAGGATAGTGGAAAGGACACCTCCGACAGTAGAAGACAGGGATGACGCAGCTGAACAATGCGATGCGGTAAGTTAGTCGGTAACTTACGTTCAGCAAGGCCAGATTTTCACATCCCAATATCTGTATCAGGTAATGTTTGTACAGCTTCATCTGTCCGGCGTAGTTGGGTAGGTGTGGTGCAAGTGCCATTTTGCTGAAGGGCGATGTGATGGCATGCTCCGGCTGTCTGTGCAGTCTGCAGTGTGCAACCTCCGACGTTGCTGGGAATTCTGTTGTGGTCGTAGGGAGGCAGGGCTTAGGTTATAGTGGCTTGTGCGAAGGACACGGGCCCTCATCCCACATGCTTCTATGAATGGTCAAGGTCAGTGGTGTCTGACTCCTTCCCGATAACTTGCATGTGAACCACATGGGGGAGTGGTATCATTTCTTTTTTCCCTTCGGAATGTTCTTTCGTGTTATGCGCTATCTGCCCAGTGGACGGTTCCCTCTGCATGCCTGTGTTGGGCTTTTTTTGGTATCATGAATGTGTTGTCCTGCTTGGATAGTTGAGCTGTGGTTTAGGTGTGGGTATGGAAGGCCATTCAGTGCTATCTCCTCTCCCGTGTGTGGGCGGCAAGCTGCGTTTCCGCTATACGTTGGGCCTTGTGTGTGGGTGTTGTAATTGGAACCACCTGTTGTCGGTCCCCCGGGATCTTTGATGTTACGTATTGCATGTCTTGGTATTGGGTGCAGGGTGGTATCGGTGTTTCTGTGTGGTACTGGCGTACCTTTTTCCGACGGGGTCCATATTCTGCTGGGTGATGTTGCCGCCGCTGTGTGCTTCGCCATGTTTTGCACACAGGGGTGTGTCCTAATTTGGCGTGACATCACTGACATGTTCGGGTCAGTTGTGTGACGTCAGGTTGGCAACAGTGAATTGTCGGTTGGCGACATGGCTGTGGCAGGACTGTCACGTGACATGTGCGTTCTGGGTGGGGCTGGTGTGTGTGGTGTTTGGTTGTGACCCTGTGTTGTTTGTGTGCGGCGCATACTTGGCGCTGCCGTTGGCCTATGCGTTGTGCGCATGTGTGGCTGCGTCATCGCCGCTGCGCTGCGGGGCCGTGACGGGGACGTTAGTTCCTGGTCCCAGGTGGTGTGTCCCCGGTTGTTGCGGGTTGTTACAATTTGCCCGGTGTGACATTTGTGGGTGCAGTGGTGGATGTGTCGCGTCCACGCAGGGGTGTCTGGGGGGCCATGTACAGTTTTACCGCACTTGCACTGCGTGAGGTGTTTGCGTGCCCTTGTTGTGTGTCTGCCTACCTGCGTCTCCGTGGTGCGTTGACTCCTAGGTTCTGCATCAGGTAGAGCATGGGGAGGGCCTGCAGTGCTGGATTCATGCTCGGGGGTCCGCCTCTTTGGTATCCGTACTGTGCGCTCGGGTTTCCGCCTTGCTTTCACGTGCGGTGTCTCTTAGCCGGGGGAGCTGTTTGGTTGTGGCATCGTAATTTGTTCGCCGGGCGGTACGTGATTTCGTCGGGCGGTGTGTCTCCATTGGGCGGCGCCGCTACGTGAACGGGCGCACTTTGATGGCGGACGGCGTCGCTGGCTTACGGGTGGTGTTTGGCTGTCTTTTCACATCCTAATTGGGCGGGCGTGTGGGCTGCGGCGGGCGGACGGTAACTCTTGTTTTTTGCATCCGCCAGCACGGCGGTGGTGCTTCCGCCCGCCATCCTAATGGGCCCCCTAGTTTCCTCAATATAAAGTATTTTTTATATGAAAATTATCGGATGCAGTTCTAGTCTAGAATGTACCTAGCTTTTATTTTGTTTTTTGAGTATCTATTAGGTACTCTCATCTCTCGCCCTTTTCATTATGGTTTCCCTAGAAATCTAGTATTTTTACAAGATTCATTTTTGTTTCCCTCAGTATCTGGATTCTCTCCTTTTGCACAATCTCTTGTGACTACTTAATATGCCCCTTGCTGTCGTTAAGTTTATTGTGGGAATCAAAATGTTTTTGTGAGTGTTTTTTTCCGGTGTGTTTGCTGCACAGAAATATTTGGAGAGGAGGTGGGTCCGTATTTGAGGCATAACATCTCACAAAGCGCAGTGAACATGCATTGGCTCTAAAAGACCAAGGCATCCTGCATACTTGCAACCAAAACCCATAAGTGATCTCCAGTGGTCAGGTGGCTGATCTCCTTTGTGGGTACAGGGACACAACAAGCTGGGATGTCTCATAGAATATCAAAGATAAAATATTGTGTGGGCAGAATATCATGTCAAAAATGGTGCACAGACAGAATATCGAGTTGTTAATGTCGACCTACCATAATATCGAGTTGTAAATATCGTAGTGCAAGAATATCGACTGCAAGAATATCGTGGTCCAGAATATCGACAGTAAGGTAAGAAATTTCGTTTTTGTTAATATCGAAGTCAGTAATATCGTTAGTAAAAATATCGTTGTTTATAATATCGATTTTTATATTAGTGTGATGTATTTTAGTATGTATTATAAAAGTATGTGATTTAAATTTTTTGTATAAGTTTTGCTTTTTTTATGTATGTGTGAATTTTTTTAATGTTAATTAAATTTTGTGTTTTAGTTCCGTTGCGGGTTGTGGGTTTATAGGGGAATAGGGTGGGAAGTAATTTAATTATAATAAATTGAATATTAATTTTATTTGAAATAAATTTTGCGTTTTAGTTCCGTAGCGGGTTGTGGGATTATAGGGGAATAGGGTGGAAAGTAATTTAATTATAATAAGGTAATTAATAATTGTTATTTAATACTATTTTTAAATAATTATTAAATTAATTAATTATTAATTGGTTATTAATTTTAATTAATTAATTAATTGATAATTATGTTAATTGTTTAATATTTTTTGGAGCGGGTTGTGGGTTTATAGGGGAGTAGGGTGGGAAGTAATTTGATTTTAATAAGGTAATTAATAATTGTTAATTATTCATATTTATAAATATTTTGTATTAATTAATTATTAATTGGTTATTAATTATTATCAATTAATTAATTGATAATGATGTTAATTGTGTTATGTTTTTTGGGGTGTGTTGTGGGTTTATAGGGGAATAGGGTGGGAAGTAATTTAATTATTATTAATTAATTAATATTTTTATTCATCAAATTTATGTATTTAATATTTTAGAATCTTAATTGTGGTAAATAATTTATTATTAATTAGTTATTAATTGATTATTAATTTCTATTTATTTATTGTTAATTGTGTTAATTGTGTCATTTTTTTAGCAGCGGGTTGTGGGTTGATACGGGAGTAGGGTGGGAAGTAATTTAATTTTAATACATTTTTAAATATTTTTTATAAAATATTTATTTAATGTTGTTTTATAGTGTTAATTGTGTGAAATAATTTATTAATAATTGTTTATAAATTGCTTGTTAATTGTTATTAATTGAGTAATTAATTGTTAATTAATGATGGTAAATGTGTCATGTTTTACGGTATTGGGGGTGTCATTTATAGGGCAATATGGTGTGAGGTAAATTATTTTTAATTAATTAATAGTTTGTTAATTAATGCTAATTAATTTGCTGGAGTGGGAATAGTGAATTATTCCCCTCCGCTATCCAACACTTTTCCTACTGTTGCTCTTGTTGGAGTGGGAATAGTAAATTATTCCCCTCCGCTATCCAACACTTTCCCTACTGTTGCACTTGCTGGAGTGGGAATAGTAATTTTTACCCCTCTGCTATCTAACACTTTCCCTACTGTTGCAATTGCTGGAGTGGGAATAGTAATTTTTACCCCTCTGCTATCCAACACTTTCCCTTCTGTTGCACTCTCTGGAGTGGGAATAATAACTTTTACCCCTACACTATCCAACACTTTCCCTACTGTTGCACTCACTGGAGTGGGAATAGTAAATTTTATCCCCTCCGCTATTCAACACTTTCCCTACTGTTGCACTCCCTGGAGTTGGAATAGTAAATTATTCCCCTCCGCTATCCAACATTTTCCCTACTGTTGCACTCCCTGGAGTTGGAATAGTAAATTATTCCCCTCCGCTATCCAAACCTTTCCCTACTGTTGCACTCACTGGAGTGGGAATAGTAATTTTTACCCCTAAGCTATCCAACACTTTCCCTACTGTTGTACTCACTGGAGTGGGAATAGTAATTTTTACCCCTCCGCTATCCAACACTTTCCCTACTGTTGCACTCTCTGGAGTGGGAATAGTAATTTTAGCACCTCCGCTATCCAACATTTTCTTTCCTGTTTCAGTTAATGTAGTGTAAACTGTATTTTAAAAAGATTAAAATTATTTTAATATTTTAATTTATTATGTATATATTTTATTTGTATTTTTATGTTATTGGTGTATCTGTATATATATGTATTTATAATTTTTAATATATTTCTAAATATTTATAATTTATTAAACTAATTTTTTATCAATATTATTAAGTAAATGTATATAATATATGTTATATATATGTATGTTTAATTTATTTTTACATTATATGTATTACTTATAATTGTAAACATTTTCTAATAATTCTAACTATGTTTATTTTAATTATATGTATTATTTCCTTTATTTTACCTTGTTTTTTAAACATAAAAAAAAAACGATATTTTTAACAACGATATTTTTAACAACGATATTTTTGTGTCGATATTTTTGTACTTACCATTATGTAGATAGGACTTCGATATTCTGGAGAACGATATTTTTGTGTCGATATTTTTGTACCTCGATATTTTCGTAGTCGATAATCTGTCAGTGATTTGTCAAAATTATTGAGGACCAAAATATCGAGAAGGTTAATGGAAATAGGTAAGTTTAGATTTACTATTCTTAACTCCACATCTAGGTACCTTGAAGATATATATATATATCATCCAGGTACTATGGGCCCTATTACGATGGCGGGCACCGTAACGGAGCGCGGGACCGACCACCGATGCTGCGGCGGTCCCGCAATGCACATTATGATGCGCCCGCCAGTGTGGCGGGCGCATTCTGTGCCTTTCACATTGCGGGTGGATCTGATGGCTGCAGACCCGCACGCACTGTAAAAGGACTATGCACAGCATTGCAATGCACTACGCCTGCCACGTGGTGCATTGCAATAAGGGGGGATACCATAGGTACCCCCCATGTGCACCCCCACCCCCCCAATACCCTGGGGGCCCGCAACAGGCCCCCAATGTCAAAAACCGCATGCCTTTCCATGGCGGCATCGCCACCATGGAAAGGCAATTCTCCGCCTGAATCATAATATGGATGGCGGTGTCTTGCAGACACCGCCACCATATTGAGTCCCTTTTCTGCCCGGTCGAGAATTCGACCGGCGGAGAGCGGCGGACGGTCTTCCCGTCCGCCGTGGACCCCCAGCCATCCTAATGTGGCGGCGGGTCATTCATGGCAGGATGGCGGGCGGATCGCCCCGCCGGGCCGGCGGTGGCTCCTGCCGGGCCGGCGGGGGCGATACGCCCGCCATCCTAATGGGCCCCTAGATGTGGAGTTAACTATAGTAAAAGTTTGCTTTCCCATAGAAACTTACCTTCATGATATATTTGTCTGTGACATTCTTGACACTATTTTGTCCACTGAATATTTTTTCCTTGATATTTTGCCCAAACATCACAAGCTACAAGAGGTCTTTTTCCTCAAGTGCCCACCTGACCAGTTACAATTGTACCCCATTGTTTAGTGCTAGCCATAAATGTGGCACCCCACGGCACCCTCCTCAGGACACTTTCTAGACTGGTGAAAGAACAGAAGAACTACCCCTGCTATTTGAGATATCTCATGGGGACCTGGAGGCTGGACCGCCTCCTACTTGTGCCCAGAACAAAGAAGTGACCTCCAAGGATCAGTTGGCTGAACAACTCTGTGGCTACAGGGACACAACAAGCTGCAAGAGGTCTTTTTCCTGAAGTGCCCACCTGATCAGTTGCAGTTGTACCTGGACTGGTGGCTTCTGCTGGAGTGATTCTTAATCCCTGAGTCCTGGGACCCCTGACTCTGTCTAACTTGACTTCTCCTGCAATCGCTCACAAGCTGTAGAACATAGAAAAAACCTGACTTGCAGGTGCTGGAGGACAATGACCAACCACCTAAGCCTATCTGGCCGAGGCACAACTTTGCTAGGCTGAAGAAACAGGGCTCTCCTGCATTGAGCTTTCTCAGCAGCAACAAATCTGTCTCTGCGGGCCCTCGGTAAGGAGGTATCCATTTTTGTCAAACTCATTATCGCATACAGCCTGCAACCTTGCCTCGCTGGAGATTGCAACTTTCATTTCAGACACTTAAGTCCCAAGGTAAAATCTCTGACTGAGACGAACATGTTGGTTTAGTCAACCTGCGCACTATCGCGATCAGCCTGAAATCAAACCTAGGTTCCAGTCAACCATGACCACAATTCATTGATGCCTTACATTTTCTTGCCACTTTCTACTTTAAATCTTCTAAAAGTCATCCTGTCCCCCTCATTGAATTTTTGCCATTTTGGTATCATTTAGCTCTATTTTCCCAAATTAAAGTGGGACTTTTATTATACTGTGCTTTTGGCTTTTTAACTGTTTGATATGTCTAAATACTTTATACGTTTTCTTTCATTTCTTTCAAGTTAAGCTTGTCTGCATTGTGCCATACCTACCAGGGGCTGAGCACACAATTAGATTACTAAAACCTTTGACTGGATCTAACAGGTTAGTGACTTTCTTACTTGTGGTGAATTTCCATCCACCCCAATTAATAATATACTTTCTAACTCCATTGAAATCAGAAGGACATTACAGACACATTCACTTACAAAAGGATGAATAGCGCACACTGCCTCACATCCCAGTACTGAATTCGTCCCAGTGCATTATGGTAAATGCAGTGCATGAATAAATAAATAAATGAAAGCACTTCAGTTACAGTCTTTAGTTTTCACCCGTGTTGGTGCAGCTAGTGCTATCTGTCTCTAGACACTGGTTTCAAGATAATTGTCCTTCATGAGCAGAGAACAACAAGTCGCTTTGGGGTGCTGGAAATGCAGCTCACAGTCTTAACAGATCTCACTAGCCCAGGTGCATTGGGACAAAATGAGTGCTGGAATGTGGGGCCGTGTGCTCCATTCTTCCTTTTATAGTCACTTCTAATTCTCTTTCCAAGACCAGTTCTGCTTTATTGATAATCTTCTCTTGACATGGTAGTGAGATGGAAAGAGGGAAAATGTGTTATCACAATCTGTTTAGCGTAATTTTCTGTTCAGACTAGATCTCTGTTGGATTCTTCACCCATGACATGTTAAAAAGAAGAAGCATAAACAATGAAACTAGTTTTCCCAATATAAAGTATTTTTTATATGAAAACTATCCCATACAGTTCTAGTCTAGAATGTACCAAGCTTTTATTTTGTTTTTTGGAGTATCTATTAGGTACTCTCATCTCTCGCCCTATTCATTATGGTTTCCCTAGAAATCTAGTATTTTTACAAGATTCATTTTTGTTTCCCTCAGTATCTGGATTCTCTCCTTTTGCACAATCTCTTGTGACTACTTAATATGCCCCTTGCTGTCGTTAAGTTTATTGTGGGAATCAAAATGTTTTTGTGAGTGGTTTTTTTCTGGTGTGTTTGCTGCACAGAAATATTTGGAGAGAAGGTGGGTCCGTTTTTGAGGCATAACATCTCACAAAGCGCAGTGAAAATGCATTGGCTCTAGAAGACCAAGACATCCTGCATACTTGCACCCAAAACAAATAAGTGATCTCCAGTGGTCAGGTGGCTGATCTCCTATGTGGGAACAGGGACACAACAAGCTGGGATGTCTCATAGAATATCAAAGATAAAATATTGTGTGGGCAGAATATTGTGTCAAAAATGGTGCACAGACAGAATATCGAGTTGTTAATGTCAACCTACCATAATATTCAGTTGTAAATATCGTAGTGCAAGAATATCGACTGCAAGAATATCGTGGTCCAGAATATCGATAGTAAGGTAAGAAATATCGTTTTTGTTAAGATCGAAGTCAGTAATATCGTTAGTAAAAATATCGTTGTTTATAATATCGATATTTATATTAGTGTGATGTATTTTAGTATGTATTATAAAAGTATGTGATTTAAATTTTTTGTATAAGTATTGCTTTTTTTTTATGTATGTGTGAAAAAATGTTATGTTAATTAAATTTTGTGTTTTAGGGGCACATTACGATGGCGGGCGGAAGCACCACCGCCGTGCTGGCGGATGCAAAAACCACCAGTTACCGCCGGCACGCAGCAGTCCACACGCCCGCCCAATTACGATGCGAAAAGTAGGCCAAACACCGCCGGCAAGCCAGCAACACCGTCCGCCATCAAAGTGCGCCCGTACATGTAGCGGCGCAGCCCAACTGACACACACCGTCCGACGAAACACGTCCCGCCCGGCGCATAAATTACGATGCCGCAAACAAACGGCTCCCACGGCCAAGAGATACCGTACGACAAACCGAAGCGGTAACACGGATGCCGAGCACGGACAACGAAGAAGCGGCTCCCCGAGCATGAATCCAGCACTGCAGGCACTCCCCATGCTTCTGCTGATGCACCACCAAGGACGCAACGTACCGCGGAGACGCAGGTAGGCACACACACAACAAGTGCACGCAAACAGCGCACACAGTGCAAGGGCGGAAAAGCGGACAACCCCCCACCAGCGCGTGTACACTACACATCCACCATCGCATCCACATATGACACACAGGCCAAATCGTAACATCGCAGAACACATGTGTACACACCACCTGGGACTAGTAACCAACCACCCCGTCACGGCCCAAAGCGCCGATGACGCCGCCACACATGCGCACAACGCAGAGGCCAACCGCAGCGCCATGCATGCGTCGCACACAGACACAGGGACACAACCAAGCAGCACACACATCAGCCCCACCCCGAACGCACATGACACGTGACAGGCCGGCCACAGACATGTCCCCAACGCCCAATTCACGGACAACACCCAACGCCACACAACCGACGCACACATGTCAGTGAAGACACGCAACAGCAGGACACACCCCAGTGTAACAAACATGGCGTAGCACACAGCGGCGGCAACACCAACTAGGAGAAGCAGGGCCCCTTCGGGAAGAGGAACGCCAGTACCTCACAGAAACACCCA